>CM053584.1:190917230-190948239 GCA_028627135.1 Pseudochirops cupreus | reverse complement strand
TGACCATAACACATGTTTCATCATTAGTCCTCCGGAATCGTGAGAGGTCATTATGTTTGTGAGAGTTCTTTGTCTTTACAAAGTTGTTGTTGTATAAATTCTTCTGGTTCTCATTTCATTTGGCTCATACACATGTTTATATATAAATCTTCCAGGTTTTTTCTGAAATAATCTTGCTTATTTCTTGGATCACAAGAATATTCCATTCCAGTCATAGTTTATTTAAGAATTTTGCAACTGAAAAGCACTTTCTTAGTTTCCAATTCTTTGCTACCACAGTAAGAGACCCTTTAATTATTTTGTGTCCTTCACATATTGCATGTGTCCTTTTCCTGTTTTTAGGTTTTTTGTGATTATAGGCCTAGAATCATATCCTTTGAGTCAAAGTATATGCAGTTAGTAACTTTTAGGAATAGTTCTAAATTGCTTACTAGAATGGTGGTGCCAGTAGAGCATTAATGTTCCTGTTTCCGCATAGTCCCTTTAGAGTTTTTTCATATGATAATTGATAGCTTGGATTTCTTCCTCTAAATCCGACTAGTCATATCTTTTGAGGATTTATCCATTTAAGAATGGCTTTTACTCTGATGAATTTTAATAAATTCCTTCTGTTTCTTAATGGGACCTTTATGAGAGAAACTTCTAAAAAGATTTTTCCCCTAGTTGCCTTCTTCTAATTTTAGTTACTTTATTTTTGTGTCTGTAAAAACTTTAATTTTATGTAATCAGAATTGTCTATTCTATCTTATGCATAAGGCTAGATAAAGAGATCTGAGTCTGCTACATAGAGATGACATTTTATTCTGTGGGTCTTCATACTGAACTCCATCAGGCCCACCTAGATCTACTATGATGATAACCATTGTGTGTCTGAGTTGAGGGTAATCCTAAGCCCCTAAAAGACTAATAGCATTCTCTTTCAGATTTATTTCAGATATATTTGATTGCATGCTCCTGGCCACCCACCACACTTCATACTTCCATTGACACTAGCCTGTTCTTTCTCACCCTCCTAGGAAGTTTTACCTGTATCTTACCTTCCCCACTCTATCTCTGGTTCTTATCTGCCACATTCTTCTTTATTCTTCATTCCCAGCCACCTTCTCTAATTCTGTTCTTTTTGCTTTTTACAATATAGACACCTTTGATATCTATATTTACCAACTATTTACACTATAGTCCCCCCCCCCACTTCTTTTATTCCCCAATTTTCTCATTCCAATTTCCTCATTTTCCATACTCAGCTCTTACCCATTTCTTAGGTGTATTCCTAACTTACTACATCAACTATACACATTTTCTATCTACCTACCTACCTATCTCCCATCTGTGAATTTTACCCTATGTCCAATCTGTCCTGCCCTTTTGTCTCACATTTCCACTGCTGGTTCCTGCCTAACTGTCCCCACCCCCCACTGTATATTGTATGATAATTTTTTAGGTATATGCCTATAAATTTATTCAAAAAATGTTTATTAAGTGCCTGATCTGTGTAAAATTGTGTGTGCGCGACTGACTCTAAATTCTGATATTCACTTGTGATTTGTGAAATAAGTCTCATTTTGTAGATATTCCTCATACCTCACACAAATTGCACATTCTTCAGATATGTTTTATTTGGTTCATTGTGAACCGTTCTTATAAGTTACTTTCTATTACCGTAAGGAAGAGGGGACATTTGCATAATTTCTTTATTATTTCAGATGATGAAACCAGAACTGAAGATGTGGGGTCAATTCAGAAGGAAGAAATTTCTGAAGACGTGGAATCACTTGGGGATATATATGACAGACTCAGTGGGCACATTTCCTGGGAACCTGTATTCAGAGAAGCCTTTGAACCTGAGGGCAGATTAAAATGGCAACAGGAGAATCTTGCAGGGAAAAGACGACATAAATGTGACGAATGTGGGAAAGGTTTCAGTCATAGCTCGGACCTTAGTAAACATAAGAGAACCCATACAGGGGAGAAGCCCTATAAATGTGATGAGTGTGGAAAAGCCTTTATTCAGCGCTCACATCTCATTGGACATCAGAGAGTCCACACTGGAGTGAAACCCTATAAATGTAAAGAATGTGGGAAAGATTTCAGTGGTCGAACAGGCCTTGTTCAGCATCAGAGAATCCATACTGGAGAAAAACCTTATGAATGTGATGAGTGTGGGAGACCCTTCCGTGTGAGTTCAGCTCTTATTCGACATCAGAGAATCCATACAAACAAGTTCTATTGATGAAAATTATAAAAACCTTCATTAATAGCTCAAGCTACACAAACAAGATCAAAACAACACAGAAATTTTATGACTGTCCTATGTGGGAAAATATCAGTAACCACTGAAACCTTATCTGGAATAAGAGAATCCAACAGAGTATTTTTGTTTGTTTTAATTTGCCAGACCAATTTGGTGGGGGGAGGCAATGGTGAGAGATGGGGTCTAGGGAAAATGATGTTTTAAAAGGCCAACATTGTCCTTAAATCTGTTTTAAAGAAAGCTGTTTACCTCATAATGTTTTCTGGAATGAATAGCTATGGAGACTAACGCTCCTTCATCATTCAACCTTCTCTCCCAAATGCCTTCCATTCTTGACTGCAGTGGTAAGTCAATGTGTGACTTTAGCTAAGTCACGTTCTGTGCCTCAGTTTCTCCTTTAAATTGTGGAAGTTAATCCCAGCACTATTCACAGATATGTTGTGAGAATAAACTCATAATCGATGATAAGTGCTTCGAAATTGTTTTAGTTCCTATAATGCTAGTAGTTATCACAAGTGTTGCTATATTTAGTTGTATAATGCTCAAAACTTTATTCTAATTATATTTTGTCCACAAATGGGCTTGACCTTTTCATGGAAAAGTTTTCTTTGGGCACTGGGGAAAAGAGTAAAAATTGAAAAAGACAAGTTGACAAAAGTGCTGGTCACCTGTGTTGTGTGGTAGAGTAAGGTAGTAGTGAACATCTGAGAATGTGAAGGGAATAAAAGAAATATGACCTGTAGCAAAAGCAGTGGCAGGAATCCAAAAGAGCTTTGAGAGATCAAAGGTGAAACTAAAATAGTTTGGTCTAGGCAATAGCATCATTTTGATGTTTCTTTTGTCATCCTGAAGATTCAATTCAGCAAGCATTGATTAAACACCTTAATATATGACAGGCACTGTGCTGGATACAGGATAAAAAGATATCTCTGTCTTCAAGGAGATTACGTTTAACTTGTATATGAGGGGGTGGTATATCAGTATCAGAGGCTGATTATTATGCAATTATAGTATTGTTTCCTATGAAATTATAGTTGTATGCCTAGAAATTTTATCCAAGATAATGTTTACAATGTCATCTGGCCATTGTGAAATGTTTATATGGTTATATTAAAGTAGTTACTAACTATTTATATTAATGAGGAGGGGAGAGGTATAATGGCACAGATAACTGAAAGCAACTAATGCAAATCTTTTTCTATTTCGTTTTTATCTTCTTTTTCTTTGCAGCAACTTTACTATTCCAGTTAGAATTGGCTATAACTTAGAACAGGTTAACAAAGGTAATCAAAGCACAGACTATTTAAACTCCTGAACAACAACTTTGAATTTATGCTTCCTTGACTGGTCATTTCAAACATTTAAGAGCATTGTGCGAAGTACTTGGGAGGTAATAAAGTTTAGATAAGGTGTGGTCTTTGCCTTCATAGAGCTTTCTATCTGAACCCTGTGGGACCTGCTGGTTACAAGTAGGTGGTAATAAGAACCTGTGAGATGACAGTGGGAATAGAGAAGAGGAGACACACATGCACACATGCACATATGGTGATAAAATTGGAAATTCATTGGCTATGAGTTGAAGAGGGAAGAGAAGAAGAAAATCTTGCTAGTAACCATGAGAAAGATATTAATGGAAATAATGAAATGATAAGTAAGAGCAGGTTTAGGAGGGAAAATAAGTCCAGATTTAGAAATGTTGAGTATGAAGTGTTCTTGGTATGTCCAGGTAGAGGGGTCCTATGGGCAGCTGGAAATATAGAGGTCTGGAGCTTGGAAGAGAGGTGAGGGTTGTAGATCTGTATTTTGAAGTTATCTGTATAAAGGTAGTTTAAAGCTACAGGAGTGAATGAGATTGCCAGAGGCAAAAGAGAAGAGGGCACCTGAGTCCCTTGTTCACTGTGACTGAGACAGGAGGAGACCTTATCCTTGCACTTTAACCTCCTTCTCAGTGACAAGACAGTTGATCAAGTCTCATGTCTCTGCTCTTTCCATGTGGTTTTGAGGATTTTTATCAGTACTCCTAGAGAAGAGAAGGGCAAATCTTTTTCCCTTTATCATTTCTATATTGCAGTGAGATTACTCTGAGCATTGCGCCATAGCAGCAGAAAAATGCATGGAGCAAGAAGATAGTACTTCCCCTATAAGGAACATAAGGCTATGTTGGGTTTCCAGCCAATCACTGTAGTTTCTACAATAGACTAGGTATTGAATCTGGCCATGACAGCTGCCTGAAAGACAGGAACACTTTTAGAGATGTAAAGCCAAGCATGAGCAACTTTCTAGAGGACTGCTGCTGTGAACAGCTTTATGGTTCTGATCACATGGTATAGTGAACTCCCTATTTATTCAACAGTAAATTAAAGCAAAACATTCACAGAAACCAAAGTGCAGCATTCACAATGTTATAATGTTACCGCTAAAGTGGCCGCATAGTTTTAAACTTTAAAAGATATCATTCAGTAAGTCCTTAACTCAATCATCCTTAAGGAGCAGGCTTCCTTAATGGACACAAAGTACAAAGGTCAAAGTTCTCCACCCCTAGATCACAGTAAATCATGATCTCAGTCAGCATTAAGTACCCAAAAAGAGGTCTTTTCATCTTGACTCAGGCATGGTTCCTCTTCAATGGTCTCAGCTCCTGCCTGAATATACCCAATTGTCACCTGGATTCACAGGTAGGCAGCTCTCAGCTCCTCATCTACTCTGAGTTAGTTCCTCGTCAAGTTCCATATTGAATCTCACAGTGTTCAGTACATCTCAAGTCCTTCAGAGTTTATGTTTCTGAGAAGACAAAGCTTAAGAGAGCCAAGACAACATTCACGCACATGCCGGCACCCTTATCAATTCACTATCTGCCTGTGAAATCAACAGAGACCCACAAACAAGGTCCAAGAGGTCAACAAAAATCATCAGTAAAGTCCCAGGACCTCCGAAGCCCTCCTCTAGGACTTCTGTAAACAGATAACCAGAAAATCCTCTTTCAGGGCTTACAGTAAGGTCTCAGGGCTTCTGTACAAAGTATTACAAACAAAAAACAACACAGAACAGATAAACAGAGTGCCAGATTACCACAAGTTTTCTCCTCAACTCTGCCACCACCAGAGTTCTCTTCTCAATTCTGCCATCTCCCAGCTTGGGCTTCTCCTTATATATGGTCATTAGCTCTTCCCCTTCCTGTTGCATGAGCAACAGGGGTTCACAGATTGTGGGGTTCATAAGTTCTATTTCTTAACAAAGACTTGATATAATCATGGCCAAGGCTTAAAAGAAACTTGAACAGAAACAAGATGCTAAATAATTAAATAGCTAAAACAAGGCATTAACTACTTCTTTGCTTGCTGTTACAGGAGACAGCTCTATACCTGCTCTGGTGGGGAAGCAAGGAGGAGGACAGGCTAAAAATGCCTCCAGGGGCTCACAGGTAGGGGAAAGAAACCAGTAGTATTTGATATTATTTCAGTTAGAAAGATATGAAGCCAATATGTCCAGAAACTTAGTAGTAGGGGAGAAAAAAAGTAGGCTGAAGTTCTTTGTGATATCCCAGTAGAACAGTGGTTCTCAACCTTCCTAATGCTGCGATCCTTTAATACTCGTATGTAGGCACATCTGCATGTGGGTGGACCCGCCTGGACACGGATAGAGGAGCAGTGTCTCGGTTCCTAAGACCATCGGAAATATGTGTTTTCTGATGGTCTTAGGCAACCCCTATGAAAGGGTCGTTTGACCCCCAAAGGGGTCGTGGCCCACAGGTTGAGAACTGCTGCAATAGAGTAAAGGGAGAGAAGCTTTGGGTGAAGATCTGAAGATAACCCATGAAAGCAACGGCCTTCTGAGAGGGAAGGAAAAGTAAGAAGAGCAGGAAAAGGACAAATACATTTTTTGTCATGTTTAGTGCCAGAGCTTTAGGTTTTAAGAAGGGTGTTTCTCTTTGGGATCTGGATATTCCAAGAAGCTTCCAATATGGTAGGTTGTTTCTAAGAAAAGGGATGATTTCAAAAAACACCTGTATAACTCAATATTTTCAAAAGGATTCATTTCCATAAGGGACTTAGGTTCTTCCAGTACTCTGTCTACTAACAAGCAGACAATAATAGTAGTAATAGCTAACATGTATTATGTTGTTACACTTACTATGTGCTAAGTGTTAAGTGCTTTACAGTTATCTTATTTGATCTTTACAAAAACCTTGGGAGGTAAGTGCTGGATCTCCCCATTTTACAGATGAGAAGACTGAAGCAAACAGATATTGAATGACTTTGCTCAGGGACAGAGAACAAGTTAAGTATTTGAGGCCAGAATTGAAGTCATGTCTTCCTGACTCTAGACCCAGCACTCTTATCCACTGTATCAGCTAATTCATTCCTACATAAAGATAAAAACTTTTCTGCTTACAGAGATACTGTAACAAATGACAGAAGCCAGTTGTGTAAGACATTGGTGTGTATTGTGGTGAGCTATTGATGATCAAAATAGAGTGTGAATGGAAGGGGGGCAAACACAAAATGGAGAAATGTCTATGATTAGGAGCTGGAAGAAAGAAGAGGAAACAATTATAAAGAGGGGGAAAATAATAAAAGTAGGAGAATGGTAAACCTGGTGTGGGGAGGAAGTAGATGGGGAAGGGAAGAATATGAGTTTAAGGACTGGGATTGTATAAATTTGTCACATATATATCATATATGTGTCTATGTATATACATTTACATACATACACATATATGTATTTAGTGTCTTGCATTTAGTAGGTCTGTAATGTTTATCAAATTGATATTGATCAAGATGTCAAAATATGAGGAAGCAGTATAGCCTAGCACTTCCCAACTGCTACTTGAACATAGATCTAGAAAGAGCACCAGAATGAGTTGTCTCAAAGAAGTCTAAGGGGAAAAAGCTTTTTTTTCAGTCCTATGAGCATGAATAGGAGCAATTAACTGAATCACCCTAACTCCAGAACTGGGTGGTAGATTCATTGGGAATGAAGGAAGAAACCTTTGTCTAGGTAGGGGACTGACCTATGTCTATGTTCCAAACAAGGAGCAATTGCAGATCCAGCAGCGACTGGCCCTGACCAGTGCAACTTGCAAGAAACAGAAATATGAACTAACTTGCATCTTTGTTACTGTGACCCCAGAGTTGGGTCATAGAACCAACTTGGAATGAGCCAACCTGTAGCCCCATAGGAGGTCAAGGAGCAGGGATGGTTCTAGCTTAAGCCTGGCCTAACTGTAACTCAGGGCAAAGAGAATGAACAGAAGAAAATGGCATTTTATTGACACTGGAATAGGGTCACAGATTCAGCTCACAACTTGGTCACTGAGGCCTGTGAACAAGACAGGAAGTACAGACCAAGGGGAGAGATCCTTTAAAATAGCTAACAACATTAGTCTACTGGGGCTACAAATATTGGTAGAAAGAAAGAATTTAGGTACCAAAGAGCTATGAGAGAGGTCACACAAGATTTAGCAGTTACCACTATGAAGAAGCAAAGAGCCTGTAATAAAGAAGATACTCCAAAAGACAAGATAGTAGTTTTTAGCCAAGAACAGTGAATTTTTAAAAAAAATGAGTGTAATTTTATAGGGAGTGATTTCGACTTTCAGTGAAAAAAGAGTACATCAAGGATTCTAGGTGAAAAAAAACCCCGAAACCAAAACTATGTTAAAATGTTGAAAATAAACACAAAAGGGCAAGAGAAATAAGAAAGTAAATACTAGTGAGTAATCAAAAGGGAATATATGAAATGTTTATATCATAATTGGAATGTTTATATCATAATTGGAAGTGATAAATTTACCCTCAGAACTCTGGTATCATGATGATTCAGAGAAGTAATTAGGTCAGGGGATAGACATGATTTTAGGTTCATTTGTGTGTATGAGTAAAAGATTATGCAAATAGGAGGAAGGGATAGGGAAAACAGGCATCACCTGAACCTCATTTTCATCTGAATTGATCAAAGAATAATACACACACATGCACACACACATATGAAATATTCAACAGGGAAGCAGGAAGGAACAGAGAAGAGGGAAGGTGAAATTTCAGGAAGGATTAGTTGAAAGCAAAACACTAACCTCAGAGAATGAATCATGAAGAGAGGGGTTTAAAAATTAAAATGACAGGTAAGAATCTGTGATTGAGGACTAGAAACTAGAAGCAGATATCATCAAGTATTTGTGAGTTTTTTAATCCTCTAAAACATGGTCAATATTTGTAAAGTGTTATGCACAGCTGAGAGTATTTATACTGCTTTTTAACTCCCATGCAGTAATGACCAGAGATCTATATAGCTAACTTTTCTAAAGTTCCAGTTGGGTTCTTGTGTGTATGATTTTGTTTGGTTGGTTTTTTGTGGTAGTGTTAGATTTGTCTAGATCAGAAAGGGGTACAGTAAGGTACCTCTGTTATAATCAGTTATCTACCAGGATTCTCCCCTCCCCCAAAAATATAGATTAAGTTATATATTCTCCAAAAGGTGACAAAGCTGGACTTAACTGACAAAGGCATGTAGCAAAGCTCAAACTACTGATTCCTATTCCCATAGAGGTATAATAATATGTGTCTTTTCATAATTTTCATGTCTTTAAAGGGTATTGAGGGAGTTGTAAAGAAAAATAGGTAGCTGTGAATTGGTTCTTTTCTTAAGGTTTGAAGAGTGCAAATAAGAGAGCAGGTAAAAGGAAAGCACAAGCATAGAAAAGAGGAATAAAGGAGTGGAACATGTTAATTCTCACTATTAGTACGTGTGAGAAAAAGACTATACAAACATGGAAAAAGTGGTGAGGACAGTAGCATTAAATAAAGCTCTTATCTGAAATAGAAAAAGAAGGGTGGACCTTGACAATATGGTGAAGAAATACGTCAAACTCAATAGGGAGAAATTCAGTGAGAAGTAGCAAGATATAAGTAGCAAGATATGTTAAAAAAAAAAAAAAGATAAAATAGCTATACGTAAGTCAAACTTTCTTTTCCTGAAGGGAGAAGTAAAAAGGGAAAGGAACTAGAATTTAAGAGGGTCTCACAAATTACATTTTGGATAAGTTGTAAATAACTGGATAAATATTAGCATATGGATGTAAGAGATCTGAATGAAAGTGAGGTAAGCAGAAGTAGGAACTCTTTGTGACCCCATTTGGAGTTTTATTGGCAAAGATGCTAGAGTGGTTTGCCATTTTCTTCTCCAGCTAATTTTATAGATGAGGAAACTGAGGCAAACAGGGTTAAGTGACTTGCCCAGGGTATACACAGCTAATATTGGAGGCCAGATTTGAACTCATGAAGATGAGTCTTCCTGACTCCAGGATGTGCATACTATCCCTCTGTGCCACCTAGTTGCCCCTTGACTTAACACTAATCAACATAATAACCATCCATATGCCCAAAGGTCCTATGGTAAAGCATGTTACTCATTTCCCGACAGGTGTTAGATAATAATGTACAAAAAGAGACGTGTTTGGACATTATCGCTGTGTGGGTCAGTTTTGCTTAATTGCTTATTTGTTAAAAGTTGTTCTTGGCAGGGGTTGGTGATGGAAGTTGCACCTTTTTTTTTTCAATTTTTAATGGGGGTGGCAGAGGGGAGAGGACATTTTTAGCAATTATTCCAAGAAAAGACATTAAAACTTTTTTTTTAATACTCAGAAGAAAACAAAGTTCAGATGGAAGCATATAAAGCAGAATAATTTTAAAATAGCATTATGCACTTTCTCAAAAGCAGTATGAAAATGAATTTCACAGTTTCATAGAAAACCCTGATTTTGTGTCCTACTTTTTGTATAGAAAGCCCTTTTTGTGGCTTTTAAGTTCATATTTAAAAAAAATAAATTCAAACAAGAGAGAATAGATCAATGAATTGGACATGTTAACTAAAAATGCTAGAAAACCAACAAATTTTAAAATATGAATATAGAAATTCTGAAATCAAATAAGAAATAAATGAAATTGAAAGCAAAAAAATGAATCAATAAAATTAGGAACTTGTTTTTAGGGGGAAGACAAATAGATATATCATTGGCCAATTTTATTAAAGTAAGAAAGAAAAAAAATTACTAGTATCAAAAATGAAAAGGGGAGAATTTACAAAAAATTAAAAAAATAAAATATTTTGCATTACTCTATATTGCCAATGAAATGACAAATGAAATGGATGAATTGTTATTTAAAAAAAATCAAATTCCCAGATTAAGAAAATAAGAAATACAAGTAACGCAGTCTCAAAAAAAGAACTTGAACAAGACATAGTAAATAATTTTCCAAAGTGGATGGGGGAGAGAAGGGAGACCTGGTACCAAATAGGTTTATAAGCAATTTGGTCAAATGTTCAAAGAAAAATTCAAATTACATTATCTTTCTGCAAATATAGGGAAAGAAGAGATCCTACTAAATTTCTTCTATGTTAAAAATATTAATCCATCAACCAGGGAAAATCAAAAAAGAGAAAGAAAACCATAGATCAATACCCCTGATGTATAATGACACAATTTTACAATAAAATATTAGTAACATTTCAAAAACATTATACCTTATGATCAGGCTGTATTTATACCACAAATGCAGTGTGCAATATTAGCAAAACTACAAACAAGAAATCATGTTAGTGGTGAGAATAATAAATCATGATTATATGAATAGATTCTGATGGGGAAAGCAATTTGACAAAATCTAATACTATTTCTGTTAAAAAAAACTAGAAAGTAGAAAGCATAAGAATAAATTAACCTTTTAATATAATAAATAGTATCTAAAATCAAGAGCCAATATTATATGTAGTGGAAATAATCTGGAGGTCTTTCCAATAAGATTGAGGGTAAAACAAGGGCATCCATTGTCACTGTACTATTTTTATACAAGTCTAGAAATACTAGCTATAGTAATAAGACAAGAAAAAAAATTGAAGAAATGAATACTAAGAGGAAGCAAAATGAGCTATTTTGCATATAGAGAGAGTAAACCAAAAATTTAATTGAAATAACTCAAGCAAAGTTGCAGCATATATGATAAACCCATGCAAAATCAGATGTGTGTATGTACTTATGTATGTGTATATTATCAACAAAATCCAGCAGGAAGAAATTATAGAAATTCCATTCAAAATAACCACAGGATGTATAAAACCCTTGTGAATCTACCTTTCAGGACATACCTACACACAGAGCAACTATGTGACTACAACTGCAAAAATATTCCTTAGAGTAATAAAGATAAATCAAATTAGAAAAACATGAATTATTCATGAGTAGGCAGCCTGTATAATAAAAATGGCGTTACTAACTACTGTTACTTTTTTCAATGCCATACCAATCAGACTACCAAAGAATATCTCTGTGGAGATAGGAAAGTAATGAAATTCACGTATAGGAACAAAGGTTTAAAAATTTCAAGGGGATTGATGAAAAAACATGGCCAGTTTTGATTGTTGCTGTTACTCTGCATTTGTAAAACTACCTCTGGACATCCAGTACAACTCGTGGTTGTGCTTCCACCTTTTCCCAGTCTCTGCTATCCATACTGGAACAAGTCAGTTCATCATTAATGAACTTCTTTCACCACAATGGCAGAAAGGAAATATCACTTTGCAGCACTGCTTTTCAAAGACTACCTGCCCCTTATTCTTTACTGAAACCACACATATATCCTGAAGAAAGGGCAGGCAGTGAGAGAATGGATTCTACCTTTAATATCCCCAGAGCTTTGCACAGGACCTATCATTTGTTAAGTACTTAATAAACACCTGGTAACTTGACTTTTATTTTAGTAAGTTTTTTGTGGAAGTTTGTATTAAAGAGAACATTGAAGGTAGAATTTTTTTCTCAGCCTCATGATATAGGGAACAGGAGTTGGAAAAAAAACAACAACTTTATAACCCTACCCATTAAGTATTCCTTCGTGTGGAGCCTTATATAAGCTATATTGGAAAATGAGAGAAAAGGTGAAAAGGTATGATTATGGCCTTTCAGAAGTAGAAGAGCAGTCATTCTTATATGTAAACAACATAATCAACAATAGAAATAGCAGCCAGAATAAAACGTGAGAACAAGAGTAAGTCAGAAAGTGAGTACAGTCCTGTGTGAGACTGCGTAGTCAGGGACGTATGAGGCTCCCACCATGGAGCAATGTCTTCTGCCACTTGCATGAATCGGTTTTGTTCTGGAGTGAGTCACAATGAAAAAGCAGGATCCAGAAAGGCCAGAACTACAACTACTGCAGAAACCGCTAAGAGGGGGAAATCCAGAAGAGATACCTTGGAAGTTATGATTCCATAAGGAATACAGAGAATAGAGAACAGAGAATGAGGTTCTAGAGTAGACAGAAAAGAAAAAGAAAGGTGGATAATGAAGAACTCAAAAAGGTTACAAATTTTGTTTTTTGCTTTTTGGAGGGGGGAAGGCAGGGCAGTTGGGGTTAAGTGATTTGCTCAAGGTCACACAGCTAGTAAGTGTTAAGTGTCTGAGGTCCGATTTGAACTCAAGTCCTCCTGACTCCAGAGCCAGTGCTCTATTTGCTGTGTCACTTAGCCATCACCCCCCAAAAACAATTTTTTAAGCTAATAACTAGTAGAACTAAGAACTGGTAGAAAGGAAGAAGGAAGAATCTACTTGACAGAGGAACAAAAAGGTGAAAAGAATAAAATAATCAGGTAAAGCAAGAAAGAAAAGGAATGAATAAGCAAGACCCCCAAAGAAATGGTATAACTAATGGGAGAAAAGGATCAAGGGTGAGGGAAAGAGAGGTGTTTAGAACAGGCCACCTAAAAAACAGGATAAGCTACATTAACTGAAGGAAAGTAGGGCTGTGTTTGCAAGAGAAGAGAGAAAAATCATAACTTGAAAAAAATTATGAGATACAAATGAAGGAAAATATAAACCTAATGCTTAGAACTTTAAATTTGAATGGATTAAATAATCAAATAAAAAGGAGGAAAAGAAATTGGACAAGAAAACAAAACCCAACAATCTTTTGCTTATAAGAAAAACATTTCAAAAGCAGACATAAAAAAAATAAAGTTGAAGAGATTGGGGGGCGAGGAATTTACTATGCATCAAGTGAATCCAAAAAAGCAGGAAAACTGCAATCATGCTATATGATAAAACAAAAACAAACATCCAAAAAATAAAAAAGGACAAGCAAGGAAACTGCATTGCAGTGAAATAAACCATAGATGCATCAGAGGAGAGGGCGGAGTCAAGATGGTGGCATAGTAGCAGGAAAATTCCGTGGCTCCCCCCATAACCACCTCACATACCTATAAAATATGACTCTAAACACATTTTAGAGCTCCAGAACCCACAAAGTGAGAAAGAAACAAATCTCCCACTGAAGGCAGCCTGGCAGGAGGACAGGAGGGGTTCCTCACAGCACCTGGGAGCCAAGCCCAGCACTGCATGAACCCACGGTTTTAGCCCCTGCCCAGGACTAGCTATGGCTGGGGCATTTGGGACAGTGGATCACCAGCAGCTGTGGCAGTTTCCAGAATTATCAACCCATAAATGCCAAAGACAAAGTAAAAGGTCAGTGAAACTCAGCTGGATTTGGGAGGGATGGAAGAGCAGGTCCACCCTCTGCCCCCAGAGCCAGAATCAGTGGCCCTGGTGGCTGCTTTAGAGCTCTCAGCCTGCAGATTGCACGGGGGCCAAGTGACCATTCAGAGGCTAAGTGCTCTTATCTTAACCTGCCTGGATCTGGATCATGGTCTTGGGTGGTATTCCTGAGGTATGTGACCAGTGAGCCAAAGCTGGTGGGGACTGTGGCAACTGTGCCCCCTAATAGCTCTGGCAGCTGTGAAAACCCCAGTGATTTGGGACAAAGCTCTCCCCTCTGGAAGCAGGGTTCTACTGTGGCAAAGACCTCAAAAGTCAAGTAATTGACTGGCAACATGGGCAGGCAAAGGAAGCAAAGCAAGCACAGCAATCCAACTTTAGATTCCTTTTTTGGGGACAAAAAGGATCAAAGCATGGAATAGGAGGAAGACAACACAGTCAGAACTCCTGCACCAAAAGCTTTCAAGAAAAATATGAATTGGTTACAGGCCATAGAGGAGCTTAAGAAGGATATTGAAAACCAAATAAAACAAGTGGAGGAAAAATTGGGAAGAGAAATGAGAATGATGCAGTAAAATCATGAAAAAGAGAGTGAACAACCTGACTGAAGAAAAACCTTAAAAAATAGACTAACTCAAATGGCAAAAGAGGCCCAAAAAACCAATGAGGAGAAGAATGCCTTAAAAACCCAAATTTGCCAGATGAAAAAAGAATCTCAAAAGCTCACTGAAAAGAATAATTCCTTCAGAATTAGACTGGGTCAAATGGAAGCAAATGACTTTATGAGAAATCAAGATATTATTAAACAGATCCAAACAAATGAAAAAATAGAAGGCAATGTGAAATATCTCATTGGAAAAACCACTGACCTGGAAAATAGATCCAGGAGAGACAATTTGAAAATTATTGGACTACCTAAAAGCCATGATCAAAAAAAGAACCTAGAAATCATCCTTCAAAAAATTCTCAGGGAAAATTGCCCTGATATTTTAGAACCAGGGGGCAAAACAGAAATGGAAAGAATTCACCAATCACCTCCTAAAAAAGATCCCAAAAAGAAAACTCCTAGGAATGTTATAGCCAGGTTCCAGAGTTCCCAGATCAAAGAGAAAATATTACAAGCTGCCAAGAAGAAACAATTTGAATATTGTGAAAACACAATCAGGATAACACAGGATCTAGTGTTTACATTAAGGGATACAAGGGCTTGGAATATGATATTCCAGAGATCAAAGGAGCTAGGATTAAAACCAAGAATCACCTACCCAGCAAAACTGGGTATAATGTTTCAGGGGAAGATATAGTCAATTCAATGAAATGGAGGACTTCCAAGCATTCTTGATAAAAAAAAAAAAACAGCTGAATAGAAAGTTGGACATTCAAATACTAGAAGCATGAGAAGGTAAACAAGGAAAAGAAATCATAAGGAACTTATCAAAGTTGAACTATTTACATGCCTACATGGAAAAATGATAATTGTAACTTATGAAACTTTTCTCAGTATGAGGATAGTTGAAGGGAATATAAATGTATATATATGTATAGGTACACATATGTCTATATAGGAGGGTATATATGTGTGTGAATACATATATAAGTGTGTGTATATATGTGTACAGCTATACATAGAGGGCACAGGATCAATTGAATAGGAAGGGATGATATTTAAAAGGTGAAATTGAGAGGTAGGAGAGGAACATAATGAGAGGAGACAGGGAAAGACAGAATGGGGTTACTTATCTCATATAGGAGACACAAGGGATAACTGTTACAATGGAGGGGAAGAACAAGAAGGCAAAAGGGAATGAGTCAACCTTACTCTCATTGAATTTGGCTTAGGGAGGAAATGACATACACTCTAAACTGGGTATCTTGTCCTACAGGAGAGTAGGGGGGAATAGGATGAGAGGGAGGATGATGGAGGGGAGGACAGGTTGGGGGGGAGGGTTGTGAGAAGAACACACTTTTGTAAAGGACAAGGACAAAGTAGAGAATAGAACAAATTGGGGGCGGGATAGGATGGAGGGAAATATAGTCAGTCTTTCACAATATGTCCATTGTGGAGATGTTTTGCATATATACACATATACAGTCTGTATTGAATTGCTTGTCTTACCAGTAGGGGTGGATGATGAGGGAGGAAGGGAAAGAATCTAGAATTTAAAGTTTTCAAATAATATTTTTAAAAAATAAATATATGTGTGTGTGTGTATGTATTATTATTACTATTTAAATGCAACTGGGAAATAAGATATACAGGCAGGGGGGTAGGGAGATCCATCTTGACCTACTGGAAAGTCAGAGGGATGGTGGGTGAGGATATAGGAAAGAGCAGATTTGGGCAGGGGGTACACAGTGGGATCATTGTTTGGGGGTGGTGGTTAGGGGAAAGACAGGGAGAAAATTTATAACTCAAAATCTTGTGGAAATGAATAATGTAAACTAAAAATATTAAATAAATAAATTTTTGAAAAAAGAAATAAAGCATAGACAACAAAACAACAGCAGTAATAAAGTTGCATAGTCTAAATGTTTTAGCATTCAAATTCATGAAGGAAACATTTGAGTGAACTACAAACAGATATAGACAATAAAATAATAGTAACAAGACACCTCCATATCCCTCTCTCAGTTTTATATAAGTCTAATAGAAAGATAAACAAAAAGGAAAATAATGGAATTGAACAAATTGCTGGAGAAATGAGTTAAAGACTTGTGTTTTCTAAATGGGATAGCTACATATGTGTGTGTATGTGTATATATACATATGCATATATGCATATATACATATATATATACACACAAACATACACACACATTTCTCAGAACCATTTTGAACTTACCATGTGAAATGTACTGAGTACAAAATGAAATATCAATTAAAATATTCCTTAGATTGCCTCCAGAAATTAAAAAAGGGAGGTTGCAAACTCCACAACATAGAAAGATTCAATTTAACAATTCCATTGACAGAAAAAACCAAACTCTCCAAGTGACCTTGAGAAAGGCTTTCAAATACAAAGGAAAGAAAATTTGAATAACATAACTACTAGAAAATGCAAGAGGGAATAAAATAATGTGTTCTGAAAAGCAATAATGCATCTGAAGATGTAACATGGAGTGACCTATCCTGCAATTCTGAGGTTAGCAATTTTTTAGAAAAGATGAATGTTCAATAATAAAGAGACTTTTGAAGTATTTTTAGAAAGAAAATGAGACCCGAACAGATACTTTACTTCTTAAATGCCCCAGATAAGACAACAGAAGTGCAAGAGGAGTGAAGGGATGTAACAGTCAAGGACTGAAAGAACAACAAAGTGACATCCAAGAGACTAGTAAGAGACTTTTTTCTAAATGTACAACAAATAGACAAATGAAGGCAAAAATCAGGTGGAAGTGATGGTGATGAGGTGGGCCAAGGACATCATGGACTAAACCTTGTAATACCCTGCTAACTGGTGAATCATTTTTTTTTAATGAGACTCAGTTACAAAATGAGTGGCTTTGCAGAAGGAGAAGGAGTGGGGAAGATACATGAATGTACCCTGGGAAAGTTGAGGACTAGCAGTGAGGGGAAAATGACTTCCATGGTCATTCAGGAAGAGAGGAGTCTGCATGGGAATGGATAGAAGTCAAGAGGAAGGAGTAAGCAAGGAGGGGAAGGATGGAGATCTTACTTTGGGGGTGGGAAAGGGGGTCAATAATGAATGCTCCTAAAGGTGAACAGATGTTCTGTGAAGGGGGTAGGTGTCTTCCATCAGATTTTTGTCTTTGGGGAATTGGTGCTTTAAAAGACAACTCTTCCTGCCTCAAGGTGAGAAGAGTTGGAGCTCCTGTTAGGCAACTGACATCTGGGGGAGTGGCAATACTTGGACTCAGGGAGGATATTTTAAAACAAATTGGGAAGGAAGATGACCAGGTGGAGACTATAGGTGAGTGATGAGTTGCGTAATTGGGGGTGCATTGCAGGGGAGGGCATTTCTTGTCATTGGGAAGTGTCTTCTCTGTCATGTACAGGAATTGACATCTTTCAGGAAGTGAAGGAGAATAGAAAAAAGGGTATTTTGGAACCAGCTCTACAAGACAGTGGCAGAAACTTCTTAGAGGGATATCCCAGAAAGTTTAATGCAGAGAGTAGAGAGACCAGATAAGTAATAACTAATAATCCAATGAACAAGAGTGTGAGGGTCTAGATAGTGAAGAGAGAGAAAGAGAGAAATCTTCTCTGAAAAAAAGCCCCCCAAATGAAATTTATTTAAAAGAATATTAACAGGTGAGAAGGGGACAAGAGGATGAATTGATCAGATAAAAGCAAGCGAGGAAAAATGAATAAGGAAAACTCTAAAGGGAAAGGACTAACAAAGAGAAAGGAGGATTGAGGGTGAGGGGAAGAGAGCCAGCAGGAATTTGGTCACCTGAAAAAAAGATAAATCTAAGGTAACTGAAGAAATATGGTGGAAGAGGGGGAAAAACCATAACTAAAAAAATATAAATGGGTAGATAGATAGATGGATTGATAGATAGATAGATAGATAGATAGAGGAAAATATAAACCTAACTTTCACGAATATAAGTGAGTAAATTAAAGAATCCAATAAAAAAGAATGATAGATCAGATGAGAAATCAAAACCCTACAATATCTTGCTTACAAGAAATAATTTTAAAATACAAAATCATGCAGAGAGTAAAATGAAGATGAATGGGAAAAAAATTACTATTCAAGTGAATCTAAAAAAAATAGGAGTTGAAATCATGGTACATAACAAAGCAAAAATAAACATTCGAAAAAGATAAAACGAGGAAACTATGTTATACAGAAAGGAATCATAGATAATACACCAGCATCAGTAATAAACTTATACGCTCCAAATGCTTAGTACCAAAATTCATAAAGTAAACAATGAGCTACAAGAAGACACAAAAATAACAGGAGACTTCAGTATCACTTTCTCAGTCTTGGATAAGATTTGTATGGATTCACTTGTATAGATTTGATTATTACTAAAAGAAATAAAGAATACCTTAAGTAGTTGGAAAAGTATTTACTGCTCATAGCTGGGTTATTACCAAATGATAAAAATGACAATACTACCAAAGTTAATGTGCACTATTGTTATTCCAATCAAATTACCAACTGGATTTAGAACTTCACAGAACTTCATAAAATAATAATGAAATTCATTTGGAAAAAACAAGAGATCTATAATATCAAGGAAAATGATGAAAACAGGTAGGAACAAAGGGAATATAGCACTTCCAGACATTCAAGCCTCAGTAATGTAGTGTTTGATAAAATAGAAATCATAAATTATCTAAGAAATAATTCCTTATTTGAGAAAGACTATTGGGAAAATTATAAAGTAGTCTGGCAGAAATGGGATATAGACCTATACCTTAAACCACATTGTCAAATATATTTTAAGTGGATGTGACCTTAATATTAAAGATTTCAAAAAAAAAAATAGGAGAGAACCATATCAAATGCCTCTAACAGTTATGGGTAGGGAATGTATTCTTAACCAAGCAAAGGACAGAGTTAATTTTAAAAGATTAAAAGATTAAAAAGATAAAACAGATAACACTGATTATGTGTAACTGCACAAACAAAATTAATGCCTCTAGATTAAGAAGGAAAATGGTCAAATGAGAAAAAAAAGTTTGTACCAAATTTCTCTTACAAGAATTTGGAATCCAAGAAATACAAACAATAAGTATAGACTATATGCCCAGTAGAAAAGTGGTCAAAAAATATTTTAAAAATTTGCAAAAGAAGAATCACAAAATATTCACAATCACATGGAAGAATGCTGCAAGTCAATAATAATAAGAAATATGCAAATCAAAACAAGCATATTTCAACTCAAAAATTTGCAAAAAGGCAAAGATGACAAAAATGGCAATAGTTATCTTTGGAAGGGTTATAGGATGATAGGCACACAAATACATATTTGATGAAGCTGTGAAATGGTACAACCATTTTGGAAGGTAATTTGTAATTATGCAAATAAAGTGACTAACCTATCCATACCTTTTTACCTATTATTGCTGAAGTGTTAAACTTGCAGCTCAAAATGTAATTGGGAAATATTTAGCAAAATACATAAAAATACAATACAACACAGAAAATGTTAATTTGAGATTTTCTTGGTCAATATGTAGCCCATTTCTATTTGAGTCTGATACAAACTGCATTCTTGAGTTTATATGATAAGTAAGCTATTGATAAAAGGAAAGTTACACCAAAATATTCATAGCAGCACTTTTTGTGATAGCTAAGAACTGGAAACAAAGGAAATGCCCAATGGCTAAATAAGTTGTAGTAAACAAATGTAATGGAATATAATTATGCTATAAGAAATTATGAAGTTTGAAACTGAGGAAAAAGTTTTATAGCAAGTTTCTCTGATAAAGTTCTCATTTCTTAGATAAGTAGAGAACTGAACCAAACTTATAAAAATCAGAGTTATTTTCCATTTGATAAATGATCAAAGGATATGAACAAGCAGTTTTCAAAGGAAGAAATCAAAACTATCAATATCACAAATCCTTGCAATACCCTGCTAACTGGGGGATCATTTTTAAAAAATGAAACTTAATTACAAAATGGGAGGCTTCGTGGAAGGGGAAGAGATGCAAATACAACTTGTGTATAGTTCTATACCCAAAGGTGAGCAAAAGAAAAGGACTCATATATACAAAAATATTTATAGCAGCTCTTTTTGTAGTGGGAAAGAGTTGGAAACTCAGTTGTCCATTGTAAACCAGACTGAGCCCCACAAGACCCCCAGGTCAAAAAGGCCAAAAACCTGGATTGGTCAACCAGGAAGAAGACATTTTGACTCACTCTGAGTTAACATACCATCATCCTTTGCATGCTCTCTGAGAGAAACCAAAATGCTCCTTGCTGTGTCAGCAATCACAAGGCCAAATAAAGCTAACTGGGAGCATTCTTCTATTATGACTGGTAAGGATCAGGAGCCTTGAATGAGACACTATCTTGATCAACAGCACTTCTCTTATCTTGATGTCTTATGGGCACTATTCTGTTATGACATTCTTGTTTTATGACATTCCTGTTTATGGCTGACAGATATGGAAACTGTAATTTTGGTGACACAGGCATCCTGAATTAGGAAGAAAAGGAGCAGGAGGCACTTCCTTACTCTATGAGTATATAGTCTCCTTCAACTGGTCTTTCTTTGAGTTCATTTTCTAATGAAGTCCAATGTATCCGTATACACACTTGCCAGCTTTGAGAGAAATAAACATGCATACACAGTCTAATTTTGTTTGTCTTTCTTAGAACAAAATCTGTAAGGTTGACACCACAAATCAGGGAATGGCTGAACAAATTATGTAAATGTGATGGAATATGATTGTGCTGTAAGAAGGGGATGGTTTCAGAAAAACTTGGGAAGATTTATATGGACTGACACAAAGTGAAGTGAACAGAACCTGGAGAACAATCTATATACTAACAGCAATGTTGTAAAAATAATAAACTGAAATACTTAATAACTTTGTTCAGTACAATGATCCACACAACTCTTCAGGCTCATGTTGTAAATTCTAGCCACTACCAGAGAGAGAACTAATGGAAGCACATATTTTTCCTCTATTTTTCTAGCTTTTTATTTGGGAGTAGGGATGTGGGAATATAGATGATGTAGAATATGTTTTGTATGACTTGATATGTAAAATGGATATCATATTTCTTGCCTTCTCAATAGTAAAATGAAGGAAAAACTGAAGAGAAGACAATTAAAAATGGAACATGTAAATGTAAATTAAAAATAAATAGAAAGCATTTTTAAAAAGGAATTATGAAGATAATGAACACAGAAAAGCATGAAAAACTCTACATGAACTAAAGCAGAATGAAGCAGAGCCAAGAAAACAATATAAACAATGATCAAAACAATGTAAATGAAAAGAACAGCCATACCCCCAAATCAAAAGTGAACATAGCAAAAGCATAAAAAGCCAAGTATGATTTGACTAAAAAAATATGAAAGGACGCTCTCAAGAAACCCTGGCATGGAGTCAGGAGGTCCACGGATACGGCACATTTCATGTTTTCAGACTTTTTCATCACACTGATAAGTTGTACCAATTCTTTCATCTTTATTTTCATTTTTTCTTTAAAAATACTATTTGTTATGTAGGATGGCTCTCTGGGAAGGAAAAGAAAAGGAATAGTGGGGAAAACCAAGATTTTTTAAAAACCCAAAAGACATCAATAAAAAAGCATAAAGATTTAAAAAACCATATATTTGATATCTAGAGGTTTGGGAACAAATAATAGTTCAAGGCTATCAACAAAAGAGTTGATGAAAACAAGGTCTATAAGCAGAGGATACTCTTCTTTCTCTGACTTACTGTGAGAAGTGAGAAAGGGCTCTGTTTCCATACGGTGAGACTTGGGGACAAAGAGGAAGTACCTTCGGGAAAAAGGGTTCTCAGGAACTGCTGGGGTTTCCAAAGAAGAAAAGTGGGATAAAGGGCAAAGATAAGTTCTTCTGAGCATGCCCAATAAGGCTGATACGTGTTAGCTTTCACACCCCAGAGGAGGAGCTCGCCACCATTTTTGTATGTACAATGTGTTACACAGGTGGAGGAACATGTCAAGGGGCATATTAGTATAATGGGAAGGGAATTTGAAGATGTTCCCTGCCCTTTACTAGATCTAAGGGAGTTTCAAGACCTCTCCTGCTTTGAAAGTAAACTCTGCCCCCTAAAAGGCTGAATGTAATCACATGGAGCCTGTGGTGGAGGGAATTTGCTGAAGGAAAGCAGAACCCACAGGAAGCTAGTAGCCAGAGCCAGCAAGCTGGTGGGAGAGTGAAGTGCTCAGGCAAGGATATAGAGAGGTTTGTGAATAAATATTGATCTTGTATTGGTTTGTGGGAAGGCTAAAGGATGCTGTGGCTCTCAGTGTTATTATGGCTTCTGAATATCTTTGGTACTATGATGGAATTGGCTTACTGGTTTGGGGATTCAGTTTTTTGGTGTCTAAATAAATGTTTCAGTTCTGTCCTCTACATGGAGAGTTTGGTATATTTTGCGATCAAATGTCATTCGATATTTATAATCACGGTCATGATCATGGGTGTTGTAGATATTGCATTGGTGCTACAATTAGGAAGTAGGTGAATCTGGAAGTCTGTGAACTTTGCTGACTCCAACTAATTAGGATCAGGTAGGAGGGACTTGTGGCTATGAGTAGGGACAAAAGGCTTGTTCTTGCTTCTGTAGTGTGTGTGTGTGTGTGTGTGTGTGTGTGATCTTCTCGAGTCCCACACCACTTTCTGCATGAACATAATAAAATTTTAACTGCTTCACTCATCTTGAGTCTGTCTAATTTACTGTGTTATTTCTTACATTACCATATTACCCTGAGTAGGACACTAGAAAAGTTTTGTAAGGCTGAAGCTTGCTTCTATCAATCTCTCTCTCTACCTCCCAGAAGGTGGTAACAGTTCTTCATAGAATTTTTTCACTATCTTTAATGTCTTCTGTAGCTCATGTTCTACCACTGCTATCCTTGGTCACATCATCTTCTTTATTCCAGCTCTCATTTCCACTGTTCTCTGTCATTCTGTTTGCTGAAGGTCAGCTTCCAGGACTTTTATCCTTTGTAGTACTGCTTGCTGTAGTTTAGTTTCAAGAGAAAGCTTTTTTCTTTTACACTCAGCTCACCACAAATGGCTCTCTGACATTCAAAAATGAAAGTACACACTTCTCTTTCCTGGTGGAGCAACCTTTGTGTTCTGGCAAAATTAATATTTACTTGAATCTCATCCAGAAATCTATTACACTCAGTCTTAGAGAAAGAAAACTCATTGTCCTTACCTTCCTTCAAGATTTTCTTAGGCAAACAGTTTTGGACCTCTACCACCTGCCAGAGAATTGTCTAGTTATCCCAAGTTAGAAAGAAATATAAGGAAGATAGTGGCAAACTAGGATGCAAACAAACCCACAGTTACACACACACACACACACACACACACACACAGTCCCTTCAGAGGACCTAAAATGCACAAGTTGTTAAGAAATAAAAGAGAATCATTTGTAGAACCTCCACTGAAATCAAGAATCCATAAAAAACTCCACTTTCCCAGTTCTACAAAGACACTGAAATAGGTCAAGGGTGGAGCACAGAAAACAGATTTCAGACAGGCCCTGGATGCTTTGGGCAGGTGCAGCATTCCTGGCATGAACCAACAGTGCCCAAGACTTCTGAGAAACTGTAGGAATTCAGCCAGAGGAAGCAGTCTCAGGACATTCTGGGTTGTTACAGCGCAACACTCCTAGAATAAGGCAAACAGTCTTGAGCCCAATCTGAGCCTTCCCTAAAGCCCCCAGCTACAGGAACCCAGCCAGAGAAAGCATTCTAAATGATTCCAGTGCAATATTCACAAGCTGAGTCAAATAGCACCAGAGCCTAATCTGAAACCAATAACTCCCAAGCCTAGCTTAAGCCTTTTCCAAAGCCAGTGGATACAGGAGACCATTCAAAGAGATCAAACATGGAATATTATGAACAGGTTCAGGGAAACACTATTGGCTGAATTGTGAGAGATATGGCTTAGATAAAACATAGCCCAAGAAGTTCCAAAAATTTCCCAAAAGGAATCCAAGCATGGGTTCAGCCTCCAAGGTCAGCAGTAGGAATCAGGGATCCCAAAAAAAGTCTACAGCAGGTAGAGGTCTCAGAGCTCTATGTCAATGGGGATCCCCCAGGCAGAAGAGAGTATCAGAGCTGCCCTGGAGTTCCTTGAAGGAGGGACCTATCTGGGCCAATATACTGAGGGTAAAAGTTGCAGAATTTGATCCAAGAAAAGACACCCCCCCCCAAGAAAACTCCATATATTATGATAAAATACGTTGGTCTAAGGGACACCCAAGAGGTAAACACCAAGGAAAATGGATAGCAACCCCATAAGTCTAGGTAAAGCAAAAGAGAATAAAATGCACAAGATACAGGTGAACCTGGAGTACCAGGAAGAAATAAAACAAAAGAAACAGAGTGCAAAAACTAGTGAGGAAATAATGACAACGAAACTTGACACTTAAGTACAAATAGCGGAAAACCTCATCTGAAAGCTGAATGACCTAAAAATTAGAGTGGGTCAAACAGAAAACAACTCAACAAGACAACAAGAAAAAGTAAAACAAAACCAAAAAGATTCTTTAAAACCCCCAAATATTAGAAATGTGATATTTTTAAATGACTTAGAAAATGGTTCAAAGAGAAATAATAAAAGAATGACTATATCAAAACCATGATCAGAAAAAAAGTCTAGAGAATGTATTATAAGAATTTATAAATGAAAATGGTCCAGGACTCTTAGAACCATAGGACAAAGTGAAACTAAAAAAAATCCATTGGTCACTTCTCTAAAGAAACCTCCAAAATGGAACTTAAAGCAATGTAATTTCCAAAATCCAAAGCTTACAAGGGGAAGAAATATTTCTTGCAGTCATTCAGTTGTTGCAATTATGTCCAGCTCTTCTCTTGGCTTCTCTTGGCAAAGATACTGGTGTTGTTTGCCATTTCCTTCTCCACCTTATTTACAGATGAGGAACTGGGGCAAGTAGGGTTAAGTTACTTGCACAGGGTCACACAGCTAATAAATAAAATGTTTGAGGCCAGATTTGAACTCAGGAAGATTGGTCTTCTTGACTTCAATCCTGGCACTCTACATGTTGTGCCACCTAGCTGCCCCCAAATACTTTAAGTTTGCCAAAGGGCAAAAAAAGGGATTTCAAGGACTAAAATCCACAAAAATCATACAAAACTTATTAGTTGCTACTTAAAGAAAAAGAGGAGAGCTTGGAACACAATATTCCGAAAGGCAAAAAATAAAGGTTTATGACCAAAGATAGATAACTTCTTGATCAAAACTGAGTCTAATCTTATAGTGGTGGAGAGGGGTATGGAAAAAGGAGGTGAAGAAGCAAGTGAGGGGATGGGAAATGAAACTTTAATAGAATATTTTTTTCTGAATAAAGGGCTAGAATTGAAAGGCATTTTGAAAGGCAAGCACAAGCACAAGAAACATGGATAGAAAATGTATTTAATGAAGATTAAATATTTATATGTTAATGGGGGATAAGAAGCAAATATTTTTAAGGATCATAGAGAAAGAGATAGAGGGTCTGTGGGTGGATTTGTCCTGTTTCATCGCTTATAGAAGAAGACAAAAATGGTAGGGACAGGAGACTATATTGGGAAAGAAAGGAAGAAGAGGAATTATGATCATGATACCATATATTGCATGATAGAGATGCATAAGATGAGAGGCACGTTGTCATAGAAAATTTTGGGGAAAGGAAACAGGCAATTGAACCTCAGTTTCATCTGAAATGATTAAAGGAAGATTAAACACAATTACACACAGATAGATATTGGCATAGAAATAATATATTAAACTTGAAAAGGAAGTGGGAAGGGATGGGGACAAAGGAAAGGCAGAGAGAGGTATAAGAGGGAGAGCAAGGTGGGTAAGGGAATAGTCATAAGCAAAACTAATTTGAATACTGGAGAGAGGAATGTAAGTGGCATAAAAGAAGGAAATAAAGAAGTTTTTCTCTGAATGAAGAAAAACTCTCAGATTTAGAAATGAAGTGAGGAGTATTTCACTTATGGAGTCACAAACATTGGGAAAACTAGCCTTTTACCACCTTTGTAAGTGTAAGCAAAGAGAGGGAAAAATACAAGAGTATAGGTTGGAGGAAACTATACAATTAACAGTCATAATTATGAATAGAAATGGAATGAACTCACCCATAAAATGAAAGCAGATAGTAGGATAAAACAATCAAAAACATTTATTAAGCACCTACTATGTGCCAGACACTGTGCTAAGTGTTGGGGATATAAAAAGAGATAAATGGCAGTCTCTTCCCTCAAGGAGATCACGGTCTAATAGGGGAGACAACATGCAAACAAATACATACCAAGAAGCTGCATATTGGATAAATAAGCAATAATTAACAGGGGAAGGCACTAGAATTAAGAAGAGTTAGGAAAAGACTTCTTGCAAAAGATAGAAATTTAGTTGAGACTTAAAGGAAGTCAGGGAAGCCAGTATGCACAGATGAGGGAGGAAAGCATTTCTGACAGCTATTTCCAACATCCCTTCCCACTTCGCTTTTGAGTTTAATATTTTTCTATGCCAATATCTATCTGTGTGTATAATTGTATTTAATCTTCCTTTAATCATTTCAGATGAAAGTGAGGTTTAATTGCCCATTCCCTTTTCCCCAAATTTTCTATGACTATGTACCTCTCATCTTATGCATCTCTATTATGCAATAATAATAATATAATAATAATGATTCCTCTTCTTCCTTTCTTTCCCAATATAGTCTTCTGTCCCTAACATTTTTGTCTCATTCTCTGAGAAAATGCGCAGAATCAAGGGATTGTAAGTGTCTTGCTCATGAAACAGCAAGAAGGTCTGTGTCATTGGAACAAGGAATATGTGTTGGGAAGTAAGAAGTAAGAAGAATGGAAAGGTAGGGGGCAGGGTAGGTTAAGAGGATTTTAAATTCCAAATAGGATTTTGTATTTTATCCTAGAGGCAATAGAGTCAATGGATTTTATTGAGTATGAGAGTGAAATGATTGAACTTGCATAGTTAGTGAAATCACTTTGGCAGTTGAATGGAGGAGGGATTCATGTGGGGAAAGACTTGAGCCAGGGAGGGAGAAATTGAAAATAAGTGATAGAGTAGAGATAACAGAAGAGACAATTTGTTGGAGGAGATAAGATGAAATGGGATGACTCGAGCAAGTAGAAGGATGAGCTTCTATAAGGAGTAAAACTACCTCATCATATGAGATAGGTAAAAGAGGAGATAGTAGAAGGTGGCATGTAAGTGATATGAAGAAGATGGGAAAAGAGGGAGTTCACAGTTATGGTTTCAATTTTTCTATAAAATATGAGGCAAAGTTCTCAGTGAAGGGAGTGGCAAGAAGGGGAGCTATGGAAAATTTGAGGAGGGATGAAAATATTTTGAAGAGCCACTGTGAAGAGTACGATAGTGAAGAATTTATTAAAGTTGGCAAATTGTGAGAGTGATCTAAGACTGAGACTTGGCAGGGCATAATAGGAAAAAATATATAAGGAGGCTAGTGATTCAAGAGAGGAGGATAGTGTAGGAATTGGTTCACCAAGTGGTCAAGAGGGGGTAAAGATGAAGGATAGTGTAGGAATTGGTTCACCAAATGGTCAAGATTGGGTAAAGAATGAAAATGAAATGACCTGGGAAAGAATTTTAAAAGGGTCATGGGATTTGAAGTCATGGTGCAGACAGAGGATAAGGTTTTATAAGGGAAGTCAGAGGGAGAGAATTAAAAACCAGTAGTTAAATAGGAGCATTTTGGAATTCTTGAACATGGAAATGGTGCATTTGTGGGTGATGGCAAAATCAAGCATATCACCATTTTTGTGTGTGGCTGAGGCAAGGTGGAAGTATAGCTTATGGGAAATGAGTAGGTTGAGAAACTGAATAGTTAGGGTGTTTTAGGGATAGTCATGTATATTGATGTTCTCTAGTATGAGGGCAGACATTGAGAAGGAAAGAAAAATTGTGAGCCCTGTACCAAACTGAGGAACGAAGAAGAGTGATCTTAGTTCTGTAGATAATAGCAATCAGGATTTTGATTAGGTGGTAGATATGAAACCTGAAAGGAAGAAAGGTTACTGATTAGTGGTGGTAGGGGGAGAAGCTGGAAGTAACAATGAAGAACAAAAAATATTCTAACTTCCCTATGAGCTGAGAATGAGTGAAGGTGCAACCAACTCTCTGTGGAATCATTTATAAATTATTTGGTGGAATATAGTATACGCATGAGTATAAAAGAAATACTATTATAGAAAAATAAGATAGTGAACTCCCATTAATTTCAGTATCTGCATCAGGCCATGTATGGAATTTGTGGAGAAAACTCCTTTGTGACTTTGTGTGGAGAAAATAACCCTCATGAAAATAACTCAGTTTTGAGCCTATAAAATAGAGTAGTAACACAAAGGCTCTTGATATAAAGGGGACACAAGGGAAATATCTAGAGTCAACTCTGTGTTGCAGCAACCAGATATATTCTCTTTCTTTTGTAAGAAACAAGATACTGAACTCCTATTCATTTATTTCAGTACTTGCATCATTCAGGCTGCAGAGCCTTCCACTATCTAAACATTCTGACCTTTGGCAAAATAACGGAAATCCTTTAAGAAATTTATTCTGCAGTTTATGGGAATCAAAGAATCAATGATGAGGTATATTCCTTGACAAAGAGACCTTTAGTTTAGAGCAATTTGGGGTGTTATTTCACTCAAAAGCAGATAACTAGAATATCTTATCTTTTGTTTGCACTGAATATTTATAAGCTTTCTATATTCCTATATTTTTATTCAAAAGAAAACAAAGTGAGTGCTTTCTGTAAGAAAATACTCAACTAGATAACCGTTTCTTTAATGAAACCAACTAACAGGCATGGAAAACAATGATTATCTTCTGTTCCACTTTGTGATGTTTGTTCTGCCAGTTTCATAAGATATATCTGAGCAAAAGAATGGCATATTGGACTAGGGAAGCAAGATATTTAACAATCATAATGTTTCCAGAGAACTTTCTTCAGTTGTCCAATTGATGCACCTGCACACAATAAAGTTAACAAAGGAAAATCAATTGGAATGAGAAAAAATTTTCTACATAAAGGATACTGTACAATGAGGGTTTTCTTTTCATATCTGAATTATTTTTGATACATTAATCCCATCTAGTCAACCACTTAGCTGGCTATTGTAATCCAAATAAGCCTGTATTTTCTCTCAATCCAAGACAAGGAAATCTTGTCCTGTGTTCAGAAAAGTATTCTCAGGAGAACTCTGATTGCAGCTAATAAAACAGAGTTAATACCCAGGATCTTTATATTCTAGTGGATACAGAAGAGGAAAATATTTGTATAATTGAGTCAATAAAGGAAAACAATTTGGACGTGACAAAATTTTTCTTTGGAAGGCTCTTGCATAACCAAGATTTTCTTCTTTTGCTTGAATTAAGTATACTGCATTACACCATATCCTGTCTAATAGTTTAGTGTTTGCTGCAGTACATTAAATTAATATTTTCCTCCAGTATATGACAATGGTATCTTGCCATGTATGGATAAGATTACCCTGATGAGAATGAGTATAAATTGAACCAATAAAATCAAGTGTTAACACAAAGGCCCTTTATATACAAGATATAAGTCAGATTGTATAGACCATTGTGATTTGAACTTATTAAATTAAATGGTGATAAGAAGGTACATGATGTTCTAGAGGACATAGGTCAGAATATTACTGTCAATTAAATGGCCTGTAGCTCTCCAGATAACTCCATTTATGTGAAATCTTACTTCTTTCTTGTATGCCGCATATCCATGCAATTGCTCTCATAAAGAAACAACACTCAGAAGACCTACTCATTTTTTTTTCAGAACCTGCATAATGCCAGCTGTTGAGTCTTACGCTAGATGTCACAATGGGGCCATTTGGAGGAATTAAGGACATCTTTTAAGAGAATCAATCTGCAATTTTTAGAAATCCACAGAAAGAGACAATGACTAGGTAATAATCCTTTCCAAAGATAATTTTCCTTTATGGTTTATAGCAATTTTGGTTATTTCACTTCATTAAAAAGATTGGTTGTTCTCTACAAGATAGCTAGTGAATCTTACATTTGACTTATGTTGTACGTGTTTCAGTTCTCCTCTTTTCAAAACCAAGCAATCTTAGTGCTTTCGCTATCAAAGAAAGAACAGAAAGTCAACAATATAAATGGGAATAATGAGAAGTGTAAAGGAAAGAGGTTTCGCAGTGAACTGTATTATATTATTATAAATCTGTATTACATCTAAATATATCCAAACTATATTGTAAGGCAGTGTTTGCCAAAACCGTCTGGTACTGGCTAAGAAACAGAAAGGTAGAATAGACATATAATTTAAAGCAGCAAACAAACATAATAACCTCATATTTGACAAGTGTAAAGACTTAACATTTGGCAATAAGAATTTGTTATTTGACTGGAGAGGATGTGGAAAAACTGGAACACTAATGCATTGTTGGTGGAGTTGTGAACTGATGCAACCATTCTGGAGAGATGGAACTATGCCCAAAGGGCTATAAATAATTGCATACCCTTTGACCCAGTAATACCACTTC
>CM053584.1:190893350-190916730 GCA_028627135.1 Pseudochirops cupreus | reverse complement strand
GGGGGGGCAGGATAGGAAGAAGGGACATTTAATCAGACTCTCACAGTGTGCTCACTATGGAGAGGTTCTGCGTAATTTCACATGTTCAGCCTGTATTTGATTGCTTGTCCTTCCAGTGGGGATGGGTGGTGAGGGAGGAGGAGAAAGAATCTGGAATCTGGAGTTCCATAATCAAATGTTATGAATGTGTATCTATGTATCTATTTTTGTATATATATATATATATATATATATGTATATACATATTCATATATATGCAATTATTATTATTATTATTATTGACTTCATCCAACTGGAACTTGAGATACACAGGCACTGCAGTTGGGAGATCCATCCTGCCCTACCAAAAAGTGACATAGGAGAGAATAGACTGGGGGAGGGGGGAAACACTGGGATGGCTGTTTTGGGGTGGTGGGCGGGGGAAAGACGGGGAGAAAATATGTAACTCAAAAAAATTTAATAAAAAAAAATAAATAAATAAAATAAAAATAAAAATAAACCTCTCAGCCCACAGACTCCAAAGACAACCTAAAAGGTCAGCAGAAAAGGTCTATGAGAATGAAGCATGATCTAGCATAGGCTGTACTAGCACAGACCAGAACCCAGCAAAGCAGGAGCAGTTCTGGGGAGCCACTGAATCTGCCAAAGCAGCAGCTGCTTCCAGAGCTCTCAGCCTACACACGGTAAGAGGGTTGAACAACTGGTCAGAAGGAGATTAACAGCAGTCTCTTTGCTAGAACTGGGGCAAGACTCTGTTCCTTTATCCATACTCGGATCCAGATTGCAGTCCTGGGTGCCGATCCCAGAGTAAAGAGGAGCTCTAGCACACCAGAGCTTGTGACTGCAGTGGAGCTGGAAACCTCCTCACGGGTCCAAGGCAGAAAAGTGCTTATGGTCATTCACAGACCAGGCCAGGACAGTACTGAACATACTACTCTTTAGGTCATACCGTGTTGGAAGAACTGAAAACTTACAGGTTCCTAGAAGTCTCTCTGAAAACAGATACACAAAACTCTGCTGAAGCTTGGGACGCTGTGTTCTCCACCTTGAAAACAGAGCCCTGCTTTAACAGAGCTGATGAAAATAAGCAAACAACAGAAAAAATTCTGACCATAGAAAGTTACTGTGGTGACAAGGAAGATGAAAACACACTCAGAAGAAGACAGCAAAGTCAAAACTCCTACATTGAAAGCCTCCAAGAAAAATATTAATTGGTCTCAGTGCATGGAAGAGCTCAGAAAGAATTTTGAAAATCAAGGAAGAGAGGTAGAAGAAAAATTGGGAAGAGAAATTAGAATGATGCAAGAAAATCATGAAAAAAAGAGTCAGCAGCTTGGTAATGGAAACCCAAAAAATACTGAAGAAAATAACACCTTAAAAAACAGAATTAGGCCAAATGGTAAAAGAGATACAAAAATTCCCTGAAGAGAACTCCTTAAAAAGTAGAATTAGCCAAATGAAAAAGGAGGTCCAAAGGCTCACTTGGAACTTAATCCCTTAAAAATTAAAATTGAGCAAATGGAAGCTAATGACTTTATGAGAAATCAAGAAACAATGAAAACAAAAGAATGAAAAAATAGAAGAAAATATGAAATATCTCATGGAAAAGCAAGTAACCTGGAAAACAGATCCAGGAGAGAAAATTTAAGAATCATTTGGACTAACTGAAATCAATGATCAAAAAAAATACCCTAGACATCATCTTTCAAGAAATTATCAAAGGAAAAAAAAACGAGAAAAGGACCTGCATGTACAAAAATATAGCAGCTCTTTTCTGTTGGTAAAGAATTGGAAATTTAGGGGATGCCTATCATTTGGGGAATAACTGAACAAATTGTGCTATGTTATTATAGTGGAATACTACTGTGCTATGAGAAATGATGAATAGGATCCTCTCAGAAAAACCTAAAAAGACTTACATGAGCTGATGCAAAATGTAATGTACGGTGTACAAAGCAACAACAGTATAGATGATTAGCTGTGAATGACTTAGCTATTCTTTGCTTTACAGTGATCCAAGACAACTCCGAAGGACTTATGTTGCAAAATGCTATCCATCCCCAGAAAAAAGAACTGATGGTCTGTGTATTCAGATTGAAACACTTTTTTAACTTTCTTTTTTTTTTTTGAGGTTTTTTTGTTTTGGTTTTTCTTTCACAACTTGAATATTATGGAAATGTTTTGCATGAATACATGTGTAATTTATATCTAGTTGTTTGCCTTCTCAGTGGTAGGTGGGGTGGGAGTAGGGAGAGAATTTGGAACTTAAAGTTTTTAAAATGAATGTTAAAAATTGTTTTTGCATGTACCTGGGAAAAAATAGAATACTAAATAAAAAAAGAAAAGAGAAGAAATGACTTGAAATGACTGACTGATCCACTCTAAAAAACAAAAGCAACTAAATTATTTTGCCTTTTCAGTAGTCTAGTTTCTTAAGCTATCCAGTCATATCCATCAGTCAGCTATTAGCTTCAGGGTATTGACTATTATGAATGCAGAAGTGTTTATTAAGTGCCAACTGTGGGCCAACTTATGCACGAAGCATTTGAGGATACTAAAAACAAGTAAGACTGTTCTTTCCATTCTAGGAGCTTACATTCTAATAAAAGAAGATAATACTTAAAAAAAATTTTTTTTTTAGTTTTCAACAATCACTTATATAAGTTTTAAATTTTCTCCCCCTCCCTTCCCCCATCTCCCCAAGAGGTCTTGCAATCTAATATAGGCATGTGATGGCAAGTAAAGAAGTACTTAGCACCTTGTTTCAGCTACTTAAGTATTTAGCACCTTTTCTGAGCAGCTTGTGATTTGAAGGTGGGAGGAACTTGCTGATGCAACGGGAGGGGCTAATGACCATATAAAAGTAGAAGCACAGGCTGGGATAGAGCAGAACTAGGAGGAAGCAGGGTTGTGGCACCAGGACTTTGTCTGTTTTGATGCTACTTTGTCAGATCTGTCTGTTGATAGAAGATATTACTGTTGTTACAGAAGCCCTGGGACCTTACTGCTGGTTCAGAAACCCTGAAAGAGGATTTTCTTGTTGTCTGTTTACAGAAGTCCTGGAAGAGGGTTTCAGAGGTCCTGGGACCATATTAATGATGTGTGTTGAGTTCTCAGACTTTGTTGGTGGGTCTGTGTTGATTTCACAGGCAGATAGTGAATTGATGATGGTGCTGGCAATGTTCATGAATGTTATTGTGGCTCTGTTAAGCTTTGTATTCCCGGAAACAGAAACTGAAGGACTTGTGATAGACTGGACACTGTGAGCTTCAGTATGGAATGGAAGCTGGACAAGGAGCTGAGAGCTGCCTGCCTGTGAATCCAGGTGACAGTTGGGTAGATCCAGGGAGCTGGACCCATGGAAGAAGAACCATGGAATTTGGGAGCCAGCCTCAAGACAAGATGAAAAGTCCTCTCCTTGGGTGCTTAGTGCTGATTGACAAGATCATGATTTACTGTGATCTAGGAGTGGAAGAACTTTGTACCTTGTATCCCTTAAGGATGATTGGAAACTAATCTGCAATCACAAAGAAGGAAGACTTTGTGACTGAGAGATTAAGACAATGTGAAGTAGGGGTGGGAAAACTTTGACCTTTGTACTTTGTGTCCCTTAAGGAGGATTGCTCCTGAAGGATGATTGAGTTAAGGACTTACTGAATGATATCTTTTGTTTAAAACTATGTGGCTACTTTAGTGCTAAGTTGTTATATCATTGTGAATGCTATACTTTGGTTTCTGTGAATGTTTTGTTTTAGTTTACTGCAGAATAAATAGAGAATTCACTGTACTATGTGATCAGAACATTATTACTATTCACAGCACCAGTCCTCTGGAGAGCTGCTCATGTTTGGCTTTCCAAGGCACTACACATACATTCCTCTTTAACACATTTTTCACATAAGTCATGTTGCATAGAAGAATTATAATGAATAGGAAAAATCATGAGAAAGAAAAAAAAACAAAATAAAAAAGAAAATAGTCTGCTTCATTCTGCATAGTTCTTTCTCTGGATGTGACTGGCATTTTCCATCATGTGTTCTTTGGAATTGTTTTTAGGTCCTTGCAATGCTAAGAAGGGCTAAGTCTATCAAAATCAGTCCTCGCACACTGTTACTGTATGCAGTGTTCTCCTGGTTTTGCTCCCCTCACTCAGCATCATATAAGTCTTTCCAGGTTTCTCTGAAGTCTGCATGTTCATCATTTCTTATATCACAATAGCATTCCATTACATTCATATACCACAACTTATTTAGCCATTCCTCTCAATTTCCAGTTGTTGGCCACCATGAAAAGAGCCACTATAAATATTTTTATACAGTGGGTCCTTTCCCCATTTGTATGATGGGGATACAGACCTAAACGTGGTATTACTTGGTCAAAGGGTATGCACAGTTTTATATCCATTTGGGCATAGTTCCAAATCGCTCTCTAGAATGGTTAAATTAGCTCACAGCTCCACCATCAATGAATTAGTGTTCCAACATTCCCACATCCTCTCCAACTTATAACTCCAATTTATAATTTTTCTGTTTTGCCATGTTAGCCAATCTGATAGGTATGATGTGGTACCTCAGAGTTGTTTTGATTTGCATATCTCTAATCAGTAGCAATTTAGAACATTTTTTCATATGACTATAGATAACTTTATTTTAGAGGAAGATAATACTTAAGTTTTTAAGGAAGAGTGTTTTGGTCAGGGAAGTCACAGAGAAGCTAGAACTCAAATACATTTTTACTGAATCTGGTTGTTGTAAACTACTCAAAACAAAATAGTAGTCCTCATGCAGTCCTCGTCTTAATTTGTTCATTTGGTTGTAAAGTATAGTTATCTCTGGAAACACTTGAAAAGTTATTTGCATAGAGGGTAACATCAAGACACGTAAGTCTGTAACTTAATTTTTCACATGATAAACTCAACTCATTCCTTTCACAGTCATCTTTTGAGTAGCCTTTTGTTTTGTGAGCAACCTACTTGTAATGGTGAGGTAAAAGTGAGGTTTATTTTTGTTTTAGCATTATTTGAGAAGACTATCAAATGATTTTTTTTCCCTTTTCCAGGCAGTGGTCACCATGGGTGTGGTACTACAAGGTGCCAACTTATATGGCTATATCCGATGCAAAGTAGGTAACCAAAGTAATTTAACCAGTATGGCTACCACTTATCTTGGGAAGCAGTTCTTGAAGCAAGTAAGTATTTTCTGGGTGGGAAGAGCATTTAGAATATGAACAAAAATCATTTCCAGTTCTGCCCCTGGTAAACATTTAATACAGTGATTTCTGTTTTGAAGCTATGACATCTTAGTACTATAAAGTAAATTCCCCTGCACAAAAATGCTACATTTTTATTCCAAGTTACATAATATAGATTAATTTTGATTTAAGAATTTGAGGGATTTTGGACACACCTTTGAAGTAATTGGAAACATTCTAGGATTGTTTCAAATCGATGAATGGGACATGGTGACCTAATGCTTTTTCAGCTCTCTGGTTTGAAGATCAATAATAACACTAATTTTACTTTTTATGAAAATTTTATTGCTGTATATTATTTTAGCATGTTATGTGAAGGTATAGAATTAAACTATTTTGAAGAATTTTTGTACTATAATAATATTTGGAGGTTCATGGTGAAGAACAAGCTGGAAGAATAGGGTCATGTTATTAAATTTAAAGTTCAGTTTTACTGGAGTAATTAAAATTTTCTAAGGGTGATGTTTTCATATAATTTCAGTATACTGAGTGATAACTTGTAATTTTTTGGTATCATTTGTAGATATACTCACCTTTCCCTTAAACAAAATTTCTGATTTTCCTTAAAATGACTTTGAAGGAAGTTAATAAACCCTTGGCCATAATGGAGAGTTTAGGTGTTTATAACATTACACTATCCACAGTTAATACTCTTAGGAATGTACCTAAAAAGCAGCAGTCAGTTATCAGTTAATGATGATTGCAAAATGACAGAGGGTACAGTGTGTTTCTATAAAAACACATGCAAACATGTTTTAACGTAAACCTTCATTGAAGTGAGTAGAATTTAATAGGTTAGTTTAATCTACAAGCATTTATTAAGTGTCTGCTCTGTGCAAGACATTGTGCCAAGGTTAGCTATTTCTGCTTACAGATTTTTTCCTCTTTGTCCTTTGAAACCTTTTAAAAGTATGAATTATATTATTTTTAATATGGAATTTTTCTCATCCTCCCAGAACATTACAGATGATCAGACATCTTGAAGAGAAAGAGAAGAAATACATCTTGTCATATTAAGGAACAACTGAAGAAATTGTCTTGATCCTTTTGGAATTGAGTAAATATCTTGGGGTGGGGGAAATCTTAGAGACTCTTCTTGATTAAAATAAATATTTTTGTAGGAAGATATTACTTTTGTCATAAAATCTCTCTTAGGATTCCTTTTTTTTTAAGGTTATTGCCTAAAAACTGAATGGGGTAAGCATATTCATAATTTTAGAAGAGAGGAAATTATCTGAAATAGGAGTTATATTGAATATTAGCTTGCATTTCATAAGTCATTTCCATTTCTACAAAACACTATAATTAGTGGTGAAATTTTTCACCTAAATTATAAATAAGCAAATAAAATTTCATGCCAAACCCAGTTTGTCAGTACTGTTAAATTTAAGGAATTTTAATGGGAGAATGTTTGTTTTGGTTTCTTCAGTAAACTCTTCATTCATTGCTATTTATTATATGTAACTCGCTATAGCATTCTGTATAGTTTATATTTGTGTGTGTGTGTGTGTGTGTGTGTGTGTAGTTTCTATGCTTCTAATTAACTTGAGATATAGCTGTGTATTTCACTTGAAACTCTGATTATGGAAATTCTTGCAAATTCATACCAAGCATAATGAAAATTTCAGTGACACAGATTTATTATTCATTATCTATTACTTTTTGTGTTAGGTTGTGAATAATTCTTTATAGGCCTAAAGTCACATTTTTTTAAAATTAAATTTTATATTTATTTTTAGTTTACATCATTCATTTCCACAAGATTTTGAGTTACAAATTTTCTCCCCATCCCTACCCAGTGATCCCACTGTATACCCCCTCCCCCATTCTGCTCTCTCCTGTATCCTCCTCCATTTGACTTTGACTTTCCCATAGGGCAAGATGGATCTCCATACCCCAGTGCCTTATTTCCCTGTTGCATGTAAAGAATGATAATAATAATATTTTTTTAAACGTTTCATTTTAAAACTTTAAATTCCAGATTCTTTTCCTTCCTCTCTTGTCACCTACCTTTGCTGGGAAGATAAGCATTGATATTGGTTGTACATGTGTAGTTACGCAAAACATTTCCATAGTGGATGTATTGTGAAAGATTGATTATATTTCCCTCCATCCTATCCTGCCCCCCACTTGTTCTATTCTCTACTTTGTCTCTGTTATTTTACAAAAGTGTGTACTTCTAACTACCTTCCCCCACAACCTGCCCTTCCCTCCATCATCCCCCCTGTCATCTCCTTCCCCTCTACTGTCCTGTAGGATAAGATACCCAATTTAGAGTGTATGTCATTCTCTCCCTATGCCAAATTCAGTGACAGTAAGGTTGACCCATTCCCTTTTGCCTTCCTGTTCTTCCCCTCCATTGTAACAGTTATCCCTTGCCTCTTCTATATGATATAATTTATCACATTCTGTCTCCCCATCCCCTCTCTCACCTCTCAATTTCACCTTTTAAATATCATCCCTTCCTATTTAATTGATCCTGTGCATATATATACACCCACTCACATGTGTATTCATGCACATATATACCCTCCTATGTGGACAGATAAGTATGTATATATATTTATACATTTATATTCCCTTCAACTATCCTCATACTGACAAAAGTTTCATAAGTTACAATTAATCACTTTTCCTTGTAGGCATGTAAATAGTTCAACTTTGATAAGTTCCTTATGATTCCTTTACCCTGTTTACCTTCTCATGCTTCTCTCGTTTCTTGTATTTGAATATCAAATCTTCTGTTCAGTTCTGGTTTTTCCATCAAGAATGCTTGAAAGTAAAAAAAGAATGCTTGAAAGTCTTCCACCTCATTGAATGACCATATTTTCCCCTGAGACATTATACTCAGTTTTGCTGGGTAGGTGATTCTTGGTTTTAATCCTAGCTCCTTTATCTCCGGAATATCATATTCCAAGCTCTTTGATCCCTTAATGTAGAAGCTGCTAGATCCTGCGTTATCCTGATTGTGTTTCCACAATACTCAAATTGCTTCTTCTTGGCTGCTTGTAATATTTTCTCCTTGATCTGGAAACTCCAGAACCTGTCTATAATATTCCTAGGAGTTTTCTTTTTGAGATCTTTTTCAAGAGGTGATGTGTGAATTCCTTCAAGTTCTATTTTGCCCTCTGGTTCTAAAATATCAGGGCAATTTTTCTTGAGAATTTCTTGAAGGATGATTTCTAGGTTCTTTTTTTGATCATGGCTTTCAGGTAGTCCAATAGTTTTTAAATTGTCTTTCCTGGATCTGTTTTCCAGGTCAGTGGTTTTTCCAGTGAGATATTTCACATTGCCTTCTATTTTTCCATTTGTTTGGATCTGTTTAATAGTATCTTGATTTCTCATAAAGTCATTAGCTTCTATTTGCTCCAGTCTAATTCTGAAGGAATTATTCTCTTCAGTGAGCTTTTGAAATTCTTTTTCCATCTGCCAAAATTGTTTTTTTGACTCATTCTTCTCCTCATTGGCTTTTTGGGTCTCTTTTGCCATTTGAATTAGTCTATTTTTTTAAGGTGTTGTTTTCTTCAGTCAGGTTGTTGACTCTCTTTTCATGATTTTCTTCCATCATTCTCATTTCTCTTCCCAATTTTTCTTCCATTTCTCTTACTTGATTTTCAGAATCTTTCTTGAACTCCTCCATGGCCTCTAACCAGTTCATATTTTTCTTGGAAGCTTTTGGTGCAGGAGTTCTGACTGTGTTGTCTTCCTCCCGTTGCATACTTTGATCCTTTTTGTCCCCAAAAAAGGAATCTAAAGTGGAATGGCTTTGTTTGCTTTGCTTCCTTTGCTTGCTCATGTTGCCAGTCAATTACTTGACTTTTGAGCTCTTTGCCACAGTAGAACTCTGCTTCCAGGGGGGAGAGCTTTGTCCCAAATTGCTGGGGTTTTCACAGCTGCCGGAGCTATTAGGAAGGCACCATCTCTACAGTCCCCACCAGCTTTGGCTCACTGGTCAAACACCTCAGGACCACAACTCAAGACCTCTATCCAAATCCAGGCAGGTTAAGGCAAGAGTGCTTAGTCTCTGAATGGTCGCTTGGCCCCACTATGATCTGTAGGCCGAGAACTCTGAAGCAGCCACATGGAGATGGCGGCAGGGCCACCGCTTCTGACGCTTCTCATTCTGGGAGCTGAGGCTGGACTGTACCTCCATCCCCTCCAGATCTAGTGGAGTTCTACTGACCTTTTACTTTGTCTTTGGCATTTATGGGTTGCTGCAGCTGCTAGTGATCCACTCTCGCAAATCCTCCAGGTCTGGGTGGTCCGGTCTGCCCTGCAGCTAAAACCCAGGGCTGGGCTGGGCTCCCAGCAAGCTGCAACGGACCCTTCCTACTGACCTGCTGGATTGTCTTCAGCAAGAGGTTTGTTTCTCTCTGTCACTTTGTGGGTTCTGTAGCTCTAAAATTTATTTAGAGTCATATTTTATAGGTATTTGAGGTTATTATGTGGAGAGCCCACAGGGTTTTCCTGCTTCTGTGCTGCCATCTTGCTCCGTCCCCCCCACATCGTTTTTAGATTCTCTTTTGTTATTGATACATTTGGAATATTGAAGATTATAGGATTAAATTATAACATTTTAATGGTAAAATGTATTTTACTTAAGTAGTTCTATAAATTTTAGTTGTATAGTTGATCTGAAAAGATTGCTTTATGAATATATATTGTAAAAAAAAATTTAAGATTTTTTTTAATTGGAAAAATTGCCTTTATTAACAGTGACAGTTTGTGATACATGATCGTTTTAGTGTGTTTCTAGAAAATTTTCTTTTTGTTAACTGGAAAGTATCTTTGTTATATTTAATGGATTAAATATTTCTGTCCGCAGAGTGATTGTGCATACACTCTCCTGCACAAGAGGACACATTTAGTAGTCCGTCTTAAGTGCTGGGGATACAATGAAAGGCAAAATCTAAAAATCAGTCTCTGCCTTCTTGGGACTCACATACCATTTTGAAGCAAACATTTTACCCTCCCACAGAACCCATTCAATTAGGCATTCTCTCTGGCAACCTGTAACTTCCCAGTAATGAAAAGGGTATTGGATTTGGAGTAAAAGGGATTTGGAGTTGAATCGTCACTCTGCCTTATCTGAAACAAGACAGTTAACCCTTCAGGATTTCTAAGCCTTCCTCTGAATTCTAACTCTGCAGTCATATGTATCTGAGCTTAATTACACCTTTTAGTGTATTTATTTTTATTTATTTTATTTATTTATATTCATATATATGTGTATACATATATGTGTATATATGTGTGTGTGTGTGTATATATATAGTGCATATTTTTCTTTTGCCTCTGCATTCTTCACTCTCACTATATCAAGTTCTTCCTACAAGGCTCTGAATTTTTATTATTGATTTGTATGATATAATCATATTTAAACTTTCATATTCCATAGTTTATTCCATAATTAGCCACTTATAGAAGATATTTTATTACTAATTTTCAGAATTATTACCAATTGTATTGCTATGAATTTATTTGTGTATATAGCTTTCTCCTTGCTGAAATTAGCACCCTTTTTAGTATAGATACTGTGTATATTTTACATGTTATGCATTTACATATAAATTCTTATATTGTCTCTGAGTCAAATGGCATGAACCCTTAGTAAGTTCTCTTTATTAACAAATATTTTTCCTAACGATGCCACTTTTGTATTAATGGGCCTTATTTCTCACAACTTTGATAACACTGAATTTTCATATCTTAACCAATTTGTTGATATGAGATCTTGCTTGAAAATTTTTTAAATTTGTATTTCTTTGGTTACTAGTGATTTTGAGCATTTTTTTTAGACCATTATAAGTTGGATTTATTTTAAAATAAATTGTCGACAAAATCATAGATTCAACCTCTTCATTTTACTTAAGATGAAATCAAGGCCCATAAATGTTAAATGACTCATCCAAGATTCGATCCAGACAAGCAGAACCAGGATTCAGATCCTGATCATTTGACTCACAATCCATGCCCTTCTTCTACTGCTCTATTTGAGGATGGCTGTTGAGCTTATAGGTTCATGTCAGTTCTCAGTATTTGAACTTGCTCGAGTCATTTAATACCTAGGCCACAGTTTCTTAATCTGTAAATTTAGGTGGTTGAGCTAGAAGGGTCTTCAAATTGCAATTCTGTAATCTCAAGCAGCTAGGTGATACAGTGAGTAAAGTGTTGGACCTGGAGTTCAGAAGGCTCATCTTCCTGAGTTCAAATCTGGCCTAAGACACTTAGCTGTGTGACCTTTTTTTTGCCTCAGTTTCCTTATCTGTAAAATGAGCTAGAGAAGGAAGTGGCAAGCCACTCCATTATCTTTGCCAAGAAAACCTCAAAGAGTTCATGAAGAATCAGACGTGACAAAAAAGACTGAAAAACAGTAATAACAATCCCATAGTGGTAGAATCTTATACTAAATGCCAGTGTTCACACCGATCTTATCTCCTCCATTCATAGAATATCTTTTACTTACAGCTGTATTGATTTTTGTGCAGTAGCTTTTAAATTTATACAGTTTCCTCTGTTATTCTGCCTAAAACCATCCTCTATATTTACCTTGATCTTCCATTTCTCCATTCATCCCCGTCCTCCGAGTTCATCTGGTTTCACTTCTTTTCCTCATTTCTCAAATCTTGACCTGATGATTGACTAGTTAAACTGTACACTGTTAGCTGCTCTTGAATCCTTTGTCTCCTTATTCTGTAAACAGTCGTGCTGTGCCAGTGCTTAATTTTGCATTATCATTACTTTTTGCCTCTCTGCTTCTATTCACATTTTACTAAAATGCTGGTGGATAAGATTACTTCCTAAGTTAAGCATGAATTAGTGAATTAATGAAGCATTAATTAAGTGCTTATTTTCTGCAAAGCATTGTACTCAGTGCTGAATGAACTAAAAAGTATTCACAGTTCCACACCCTTTGAGCCAGAGAATCCCATTACTGGGTTTATACCCCAAGGAAGAAAAAGCCCCCATATGTTCCTAAATATTTATAGCAGCGCTTTTTATGATAGCTAAGAATTGGACACAAAAATAGATGCAAATAACTTGGAGATCACTAAAGAAATTGTAGTTCATGAATATAATGGAATATTGCTATGTTATAAGAAATTATTTGTGTAATGAAGATTGAAAAGCATGATATCTGAGATGATACAGAGAGAAATAAGAAGAGCCAAGAAAAAACTGTACACTAATTACAACAATATACAAAGAGCAGGGATGCCAAAACAAATAAATAATTACCAAATTGTTGAAGATCAAAAAGGATTTGAAATAAGAAGTATGAGAAGACATTCCCTACCCACATTTTTATGGAGGTGGGAAATCCACAGGCATTACATATTGCAGATATTTTAGGACTTTTTCAATGTATTGATCAATTGTGCTGATTTCTAAAATACTATTTGTCACATGGGATGACTCTTTAGAAGAGGTAAGGGGAGACATATATGGGATACTGTTGTGTTGCAGGTGAAGCAGAAAATTTCAGTGAAAACATTTTAAAATACCCTATAACACAAGCAGATAAAATAACAGTGTACTGAAAGTAGAGTGATTACTAAAACATCATTGGTAATTGGGAAATGTTTAACAAAATAAAAATGCAATAGAATATAGATAATATATGGTTTTCTAAGTCAATATGTGGCTAGCTATGATCCTTTGATCCTTTTTAGAGGCCCCATTTCTATTTGAGTTTGAATTGTCGTTTGACATCTCTGATGAAACAACAGAAAGAGTAGAAAGACCAAACTACCAAGGAAAGAAAAAAATAATAGCATTAATTACTAGGTCTCTAGAAACCATTTTAAAAAAAGACTGAGGGGACAGAGCCAAGATGATGGAGTAAAAGCAAGAACTTGTCCCACTCCAACGACTTTTAATACCTGTAAAACAAATTTTAGAGCTACAGAACCCACAAAGCGACAGAGAGAAACAAATCTCCCACTTTCAGGCTGGCAGGCTGAAAGGAAGGGTCTGTTGCACGAGGCTGGGGGATGAGCAGTCTTGTGTGAGCCCATACTCAGGGTGGCCCCAACCAGACCAGTGGCCCAGACTGGCCAAAGCAGACTTCTGGAGAGTGAATCACTGACCATTGTGGCGGTTTCCAGACTTCTTAACTCATAAACACCACAGAGAAAGTAAAAGGTCAGTAGGGAACACTGTTGGAACTGAGAGGTAGAACAGCATGGTCCAACCCCTGCCCCAAAGTGAGAGGTGAAGGAGGCCTGGCAGCTACAACCCCGTGGCTGCCTCCAAAGCTCCTGGCCCGCAGATCATAGGGGAACCATATGACCATTCAGAGGGTAATAGTTCTTGCTTTGACCTGCTTAGATCTGGGTCTTAGTCTTGGATGGTGGACCTGGGGTGAGATACACCAGTGTGCCAGAGCTTGTGGTGGCTGTAGAGAGGGCACCCTCCTCAGACCTCTGACAACATTTGCAAAACCCCCAGCAATTTGGGACACAGCTCTGTCTGCTCTGGAAGCAGAATTCTATCATGGCAAAGAGCTCAAAGGTTAAGTAATTGGCTGGCAAGATGAGCAAGCAGAGGAAGCACAATGAATCCTTTTGGGGGGACAAAAAGGATCAAAACACAGAACAAGAAGATGACAAAGTCAAAACTCCAGCATCAAAAGCTTTCAAGAAAAATATGAACTTGTTACAAACAGTGGAAGCGGTCAAGAAGGATTTTGAAAGTCAAGTAAGAGAAGTGGAGGAAAAATTGGGAAAAGAAAAGAGAATGATGCAAGAAAATCATGAAAAATAGTCAATAGCCTGCCAAAGGACACCCAAAAAAATACTGAAGAAAATAACACCTTAAGAAATAGACTAACCCAAATGGCAAAAGAGGCCCAAAAAGCCAATGAGGAGAAGAATGCCTTAAAATGTTGAATATGCCAGATGGAAAAGGAATTTCAAAAACTCACCGAAGAGAGTAGTTCCTTCAAAATTAGATTGGAACAAATGGAAGCTAATGACTTTATGAGAAATCAAGATACTATTAAACAGATCCAAACAAAGGAAAAAATAGAAGGCAGTGCGAAATATCTCATTGGAAAATGATCCTGACCTGGAAAATTGATCCAGGAGAGACAATTTAAAATTGATTGGACTACCTGAATGCCATGATCAAAAAAGAACCTAGGAATAATCCTTCAAGAAATTCTCAAGGAAAATTGCCCTGATATTCTAGAACCAGAGGGCAAAATAGAAATTGAAAGAATTCACCAGTCACCTCTTAAAAAAGATCCCAAAAAGAAAACTCCTAGGAATCTCATAGCCAAATTCCAGAGGTCCCAGGTCAAGGAGAAAATATTACAAGCTGTCAGGAAGAAACAATTTGAGTACTGTGGAAATACAATCAGGATAATACAAGACCTAGAAGTTTCTACGTTAAGGGATCAAAGGGCTTGGAATATAATATTCTGGAGGTCAAAGGAGCTAGGATTAAAAACAAGAATGACCTACCTACTCAGCAAAACTGAGTATAATGCTTCAGGGAAAAATATGGTCATTCAGTGAAATAGAAGACTTTCAAGTATTCTTGATGAAAAACCAGAGCTGAACAGAAAATTTGGCTTTCATCTACAAGAAGCATGAAAAGGTAAACAGAAAAAGAAATCATAAGGAACTTATTAAAGTTGAACTATTTACATTACTACATGGAAAAACTATAATTGTAACTCATAAGACTTTTCTCATTATGAGGATAGTTGAAGGGAATATATATGTATATATGTATACGTGTGTATGTATAGGAGGGTGTATGTGTATATGTGTGAGTGGGCATATTTATGTTCATGTATACATAGAGAACACAGGATGAGTTGAATTTGAAGGGATGATATCTAAAAAAATTAAGAGGTGAGAGGGATTTATTAGGAGAAGGAGAAAGGGAGAGATAGATTAGGGTCAATAATCTCATACAAGAGAAGCAAGTGAAAACTGTTACAATGTAAGGGAAGAGCAGGAAGGTGAAAGGGAATGTGACCACCTTTGTCTCATTGAATTTGGCTTAAGGAGAGAATAACATACACACTCAATTGGGTATCTTACCCTACAAGAAAATAGTGGGGTAGGGCATAAGAGGGGGGATAATAGGAGAGAGGACATATTGGGGGAGAGAGTAGTTAGAAGCAAACCTTTTTGAAAAGGGATAGGGTCCAGCTTAATAACTCTTGAAAAAAGGAAATAAGGGTACTCTGGTATGATAAGGTCTTGATAAAAGGTATTATTTCTGTATTTTAAGAAAATACAAATTCTGTTTTTTGGCACCATCTTCTTAGCCAATTCACTTACCATAAATGCACGACATATGTATAGGTAATTTTTTCCTCTAGTAAAATATAAACTCAATGAAAAGAAAAAGAAAAAAGGGATAGGGTCAAAGGAGAAAATAGAATAAGTGGGGGATGGGATTGGATGGAGGGAAATATAGTTAAGTCTTTATAACAGTTATGGAAATGATTTGGGTAGCTACACATGTACAGTCTATATTGAATTGCTTATTTTCCCAGTGAGAGTGGGTGAGGAGGGAACAAGGGAAAAAATCTGGAACTCAAAAGTTTTAAAAACAAGTATTTGAAAAAAATTTATTTTATGTATACACCTGGGAAATAAGATATACAGGCACTGGGGTATAGAAACCCATCTTGCCCTACTAGAAAGAGTGGGGAGGGTTATGGAGGAGAATATAAGAGAACAAATTGGGGGAAGGGGTATTCAGTAGGTTTGCTATTTTAGGGTGGGGGTAGGGGAAAGATGGGGAGAAAAAATTGTAACTCAAAATTTTGTGGAAATGTTGAAAATTAAAATTAATTTTAAAAAGAAAAAAAATGTAACTCATGAGACTTCTCAGTATGAGGATAGTTGAAGGGAATACGTGTATGTGTGTGTGTGTGTACACGTGTACCTACATATGTATGTATATATAGGAGGGTATATGTGTGTATAAATATGTGAGTGTGTTTATGAGTGTACATGTATACATAGAGGGCACAGGATCAATTGAATATGAAGGGATGATATATAAAAAATAAAGTTAAGAGGCGAGGGAAGAGAAAGGGAGATATAGAATAGGTAAATTATATAAAAGGAGAAAATTGTTACATTGGAGGGGAAAAGCAGGAAGGTGAAAGGAAATGAGTCAATCTTACTCTCACTTAATTTGGCTTAAGGAGGGAATAACACACTCATAGGGTATCTTATCCTATAAGAAAGTAGGGGATAAGGGGGGATGATGGAAGGGAGGGCAGATTGGGGGAGAGGGCAGTTAGAAGCAACACTTTTGAAAAGGGACAGGATAAAAGTAGAAAATAAAAGTGGGGGGCAGGGTAGGATGGAGAAAAATACAGTTACTCTCTCACAATATAACTACTATGGAAGCATTTTGCATAACTACATATGTACAACCTATATTGAATTGCTTATCTTCCCAGTGGGGGTGGTTGAGGAAGGAAGAAGGGAAAGAATTTGGAAGTCAAAAGTTTTAAAAACAAATGTTAAAAAAATTTTTTTTTATATGCAACTGGAAAATAAGATATACAGGCACTGGGGCATAGAAACCCATCTTGCCCTACTAGAAAGTTAGGGGGGGATGGAGGAGGGTGTAAGGGAGAGCATATTGGGGGCAGGGGTATTTAGTAGGCTTACTATCTTGGGGTATGGGTAGGCAAAAGATGGGGAGGAAATTTGTAACTCAAAATCTTGTAGAAATGAATATTGAAAACTAATAATTAATTTTAAAATAGTCCTAAGTGTAAGGTTAGAAAGGGAGGACTATTAAGAGATTTTTATTAAAAAGTACACAAGGGGGGCTGCTAGGTGGCACAGTGAATAGAGCACTGGCCCTGGAATCGAGGACCTGAATTCAAATCCAGCCTCAGACACTTAACAGTAGCCATGTAACGTTGGGCAAGACACTTAACCCCAATTGCCCTGCCCTCCAATAAGAAAAATAAATGTCATAAATCTTCTGTTTAAAAAAAAAGTACACAAGGGACTAAAAATGAAATCAGAATTTAAAGGAAGAGAAATGATAGTGGAGAAGCAGGTGAATTAGTATGTTTTGTCAAACAATATGAGGGCGCAAAAATGGGTTAGAGGGATGGTTGATCAAGGGAAATTGAGATGTGCCCTAATTTAGGTATGTGAGTAAATAACAAAGGAAACATAGTCTCAGCAAAATGAAGAGCTACTGGAAAATGAGATAATTGGCAGAAAGCAAGGGTTGACATGGAGGAATGGAAAGGGGAGGTCTCAAAAGGGATGTGTGTGTGTGTAGAATTCCAATTGAACATTGCTATGGGAGAAGACAAGTTGATAATCATTTATTACATGCCTGCTGTGTACTAGACGTGCTAATGTCTAGGGATACAGGGATACAAGGTAGGGATACAGAGAAAGGAATAAAAGAAGACAAGTCCTGCTCTCAGAGTTCACAGTGTAAAGGGAAGACAACATGTAAACCAGTGTTACAACTGCACATGCACACACACAAGATAAGTTGGGGGTAGTCTCAGAGGGAAAGCACATTTGGGAAATTGGAGAAGTGGGAAAAATTTCTTCCAGGTGTGGCTCTTCAGTTGAGACTAAAAGAAGTGTTTGATAGCTTCAGAGCCATGGGTTGGAGGACTTAGGTTGTAGAGGATAGGAATAAGGGAAAATTATTGAGAATGGGATTTGAACAAAAGCATTGGGCATTCAGAATCACTGGCATGGGGTGAGTGTGATGGAGAAGTATGATAATCATTGAAAAATTAGTTAATCTAGGGCTACCATGGGGTGGTGGTGGTTGTAGAGAATTGCCCGGAGGGTGCTGGGGGACACAGCAGCCCTTGAGAAGATATACGAAACCACAGATGGTGCCTACCTGGAGCTTGATAGAAGAGCAAGGCGTGCTAGTATATTCTGCTAGCCTAGAAGAGCAGTACAGATGGACCTACGCAAGGCAGGCCCTGAGACGATATAGATGATCACAGATGGTGCTTGCCTAGAGCTCAGTTGAAGAGCAATGCAGGGCCATGGCTTTGGAGAATCCATGTCAGAATCCAGTGTTTGTAATGGGAAAGAGGGATCCTGCAATGGTTTTATTTGGATGGAATTGCAACATAAGTGTGGAAGCATTGTATATATTGTCATTTTTTATGCATTGATTAATTTGCAGAATTTTTTTTCTTGTTTTTGAAAAAAAGTTCTGTTATAGGTAGTGGCTCTTTAGGATACGCAGGGAAATGCAAAACAAGTTGATAGAGATCGACGGTTTTTGTTTTTGTTTTTGTTTTTTAAGTCTGATATGTGCCATATTTTACACCTGTGGATCACCCATCTCTGAACAGAAGGAGAAGGTGTTGTCTTCTCCTATCTTTTCTTAAGTGCCAAGTTTGGTTTTTATTATTTCAGAACATTCAGTGGTGCTTTTTTTGTTGTTACTCTTCTATTTACATTGTTGTATTCAATAAGCAGTTTTTTTGCGGTTCTCATTCCATTTTCCGTTAGTTTATATGAGTGCTTCTCTGTATTCATCATATTTGTTTTTTCTTACTGCACAATAACATTATCCTCACTTGGTAGGCATCTACTTTGCTTCCAGTTTCTTGGCTATTTGGCTTTTTTTCTTGGCTTTTTTTTCTTTTTGCATTGACCTTCTTGATATAAATAAATACCTAGCAGTAGATTCTCTGAATCAAAACATCTGAACCTATTCTTCTTCCTCTTCCTCTTCCCTTTCTCTTCCCCTCCTCTTCCTCCTCCTTCTTTGCTTCTCAGACTGATTGGACAACAAACAACAATGCATTTGCATACCTATTCTTCCAACATTGACTATTCTTACTTTTGCCAATTTGCTGAATTTAGTAGGAAACCTTAGGGTTGCTTTGATTGACACCCACTTTACTAATGATTTGGAGTATTCTTTCATATGGTGGTTAATAGTTTGTAATTCCTCTTTGGAAAATTGTTGCTTCATATCCTTTGACCAATTAAGTAGTTGAGAATAGCTCTAAGTCTTATATATCTCTATTTATTGTCCATAAATCTTGGATATCAGACCCTTATCTAATAATGCGAATATAAAGATTGTTTCCCAATTGACTGCCTCCCTTTTTATTCTAGATGCATTAATAGCATTCATGCAAAAGGTTTTCATTTTGTGCAAACGATATCATTTATTATGACTTTTTTGATTATCTCTGTCCTTGAGTTAAGAATTCATCTTCTCATGCTTGTGAATGTATGTGATAAATTTTTCTTTCCTTTTTTTGGCATATCATTTTTCACTTTGTCAATTGATCAATATGTCACACGCTTGCAGTTTTATTGCACAAAAATATACAGATATGAGAAGGATCTGAATGATAGAAAAAAATTGATGAGAACTACCTCCATCAACTAAGTATAAGGTAGTGGCCAGGGAACTACAAATGGAGTTTCAGACTCTTGCCCTGAGTCAAAGCTACTAAGTGTCAGAGTCTTATTTGAACCCAGATCTTTCTAGCTTCCAGCCTGGTACTATATCCACTATACTTATTGTTACTACTTATTGAAGAAGAAGAAAATGCTTTCAGTTAACAAGCATTTCTTAAGTGTGTACTATGTGCCAAGCACTAAGAAGTTAAGTTCACCTAGCCAGAGAAATGAATTCAGTGAATTAGTGTGTTTATCCAGAAGCCAAACAAATATTTGGAAGGCTAAAGGGAAGAAGAGGGAGAAGATCCTTATTTTCTTATTATCATAACTGGGACCAAATGGAGAAAGTTGCAGGAAGGCAGATTTTGATTCGGGAGATTGACAAACTGGTAGCTAGAGCTCTGTAACATTACCAGTTGAAAACAGCCTAGAATTTTGATTACATGAGTACAGAAAAAAGAGAGGTCTGAAAATTTTGGAGGTCATGAATCAGAAAATGAGGGGCTAGAATAGTCAGAAAAAGATGGATAATGAAGAAAGTCATATCTTTTAAAAAGGGACACAAAAATTTAGAAAACTAATAGGATTAGTTGAAGGAGAAGAGAAAATTTCTGAGAGGAAAAGGGGGGAGGGGAGAACAATTATATAGCCAGATAAAAGGAGAGAAAAAAGGAACTAATATATAAGACCTCAAAGGAAAATGGATGAAAATGAGAGAAGGGGATCAGGAGTGAAGGAAGGAGAGCCAGTGAGAACAAGACCACCTTAAAATTAAAGTAACTGAAGAAACATGATCCTGTGTTTACAGGAAAAGAGGAAGAAAAATCATAACTTGAAAAATGCAATGTTCAACACTGATGAGGGAAAATATAGACCCAATTCCTATAACTTTGAATGTGAATGGATTAAACAATCCAACAAAAGAAAAAAGCATGACAGATTGGATAAGGAAACAACCCTACAATCTTGCTTAAAAGAAACACATATTAAAAAAAGAAAAACATGGTGGAAAAAAGTTTACATCAAGTGAATTTTTAAAAAGCAGCAATTGTGCTATCTGAGAAAGTAAAAAACACTTAAGAACAACAAAAATAAAGCTATTACACTGAAAGGAGCCATAGGCAACAAAACAAGAGCATTTACAAACATTTGCTACAAATTCCTTAATATCCAAATTCATAAAGGAAACATCTGAGCTTCTAAAAGATAGTAACAATAGTGACAGGAAATTTGCGTATCCTTTATCAGTTTTGGATCATTCTAACAGACAAAAGGAAAAACATGGAATTGAACAAATGTTTGAAGAAACTAGATTCAAAAGACATGACATCTAAATGGGACAGCAAATGAATATACATATTTCTCTATACCACATGGAACTTTTACAAAAATTGATTATGTGATGGGGCACTAAGACATAGAGAAGAAATGTTAAAAGGCAGAAATACTTAATACATCCTATGCAGACCATAATTCAACAAAAGTAAAAATTGGTTCAGGCACTACAGATGAAAGATAGAAACCCAAATGGAAAATTAATGAAATCTTAAATAATGAATGAGTCAAAGAACAGATCATAGAAACAACTTTAACTATATGAAAGAAAATGATAATGATGAAAAAAAAAACCTAAAATTTCTGGGAGCTACAAAACCATCCCTTATGAGGAAAGTCATATCCTTGCAATCACACATTAACGAAATAGAAAAAGTAGATTAATGAACTGAATATACATTTTTTAAAAGTTAGAAAACCAACAAATGGTCCTAAAATAAGTGCAAAAGAAGAGATTAAAAATTAGAGTGGAAATACACAAATTAGAAACAAAATCCATAGAAATAATAAAACTAAAAGCTGGTAAAATTAATGAGCTAGCTGAAATTGCAACAAAAACAGAAGAAAAAAATGTGCACTCATATGCTAACAAAACATTACAAAAGAAATAAGGAATAGCTTTAAAATATACTTTAAAACTACAAAATAGCCACATTTTCAGAAGACCAGAAAGAGACCTTAAATTACTAAATCTCAGAAAAGCAAGCATATCTAGGTGTAAGGAGCTGCCAAAGTTGGGGGGTGAGGGAAACTGGTCTTAATGGTTTCCTGTGAGAATTCTATCAAACTTTTAAAGAAATTAGTGCCTATATTCACAATTTTCAAAAATTGAGAAGGCACACAACTAGAATCTTTTGTGATAAATATATTTCCAATACCTGGACCAAGGAAAGATAAAACTCAAAAGAGTATGCCATACTGTATTTCATAATAGATTCTATACATTCCAAAAGGATATAGTATCAGTAGTAATTGTTCCTTAAATAATTGGTTGAATTCATTTGTATATGCATATGGCCCTGTGGATTTTTTTCTTATGGAATACATTGATGGCTTGTTCAATTTCTTTTTCTAGGATAGGGTATTTTAATATTCTATTTCCTCTTATGTTCATCCGTGCAGTTTATATTTTTGTAAATAATCATCCATTTTACTTCTATTGTCAGATTTTTTTGGGCATGTATTTCACCAAATTAGCTCCTAATAATTGCTTTCATTTCCTCTTCATTGTTGGTGAATTTCCTTTTTTCATTTTTGGTACTGGCAATTTGGTTTTCTTCTCTTTTTTAGTCGAATTAACCAATGGTTTATCTATTGTATTGTTGTTTTCTCTATCAAATCAGCTCCTAGTTTGATAAATGATTTTTAGTCTCTTTGATTTTCAGGATTTCCATTTTGTTGTTTAATTGGGGATTTTTAATTTGTTCTTTTTCTCATCTTTTTAGTTGCATGCTCAATTTATTGATCTCTTTCTTTTATTCATGTATGAATTTAGAGATATACATTTTCCCTTGAGTACTGCTTCAGTTGCATTCCACAAACTTTGTTATGTTATCTCATTGTTGTCATTCTCTTTAATAAAATTATTAATTGTTCTATGATTTGTTCTTTGACCTACTCATTCTTTAAGATTAGATTATTTAGCTTTCAAATAACTTTTAATCCTTGCTTCAATGACCCTTTATTGAATATAGTTTTTATAGCATCATGATCTAAAAAAGGTGCATTTAATATTTTTACTTTTCTGCTTTTGGTTGTAAGATTTTAATGCTGGTATGATAAGGTCAGTTTTTGTTAAGGTATCATGTACAGCTGAGAAAAAGGTATACTTCTTTCTGTTCCCATTAAGTTTCCTCCAGAGTTCTTTCGTAGCTAACTTGTCTAAAATTCTATTCATCTTCTTCACTTTCTTCTTGTTTATTTTATGATTAGATTTATCTATTCTGAGAGGAAAAAGTTGAGGTTCCCCCACTAGTATCATTTTACTATTTATTTCCTCATTTAACTTTTCCTTTAAGAATTTCGATGTTGGGGGCGGAGCCAACATGGCGGCGTAGCAGCAGCAACACATCGCAGCTCTCACATAGCCACCCCAAAATACCTATAAAATAGGACTCTAAACCAATCCTAGAACTCCAAAACGCACACAAAGATACTTCCCACTAAAGTCAGCTCGGCTACGAGGAACCATATCAGCACTGTGAACCGAAACCAGCCTGGCCTGAAGCCACAGCTATGCCCCGGGGGCAGCTGGACGGGAAGAGCTGAGGAGCTTCAGGTGAGCGGATTAGCGGCAGCTGTGAATGGGATTTGTGAAAGGGGGAGATAAGCAGTCTGGCCAGAAGGCCTCCAGAGCGGAAAAGCGAAAGGCAGAGGTTTTGCGCCCGCCT
>CM053584.1:190877041-190892850 GCA_028627135.1 Pseudochirops cupreus | reverse complement strand
ATACACATATATTTATGTAAGAGGGATTATATATATATATATATATATATATATATATACATATATATATATGTATGTATATACACACACATACAATTATTATTATTTTTATTATTAACTACATCCAGCTGGAACTTCAGATACACAGGCACTGTGGTGGGGAGATCCATCCGGCCCTACTGGAAAGTCAGAGGGGTGAGGGGGGAAGACATATGAGAGAATAGATTGGGGGAGGGGGGATACAACGGGATGGCTGTTTTGGGGCGCTGGGACAGGGCACAGAGTGAAACCGGTGGGGCGGATAGGAAGAAGAGTCATGTAATCAGACTCTCACAATATGCCCACTGTGGAGAGGTTTTGCGTAATTACACATGTTCAGCCTGTATTTGATTGCCTGTCCTTCCAGTGGGGGTGGGTGACGAGGGAGGAAGAGAAAGAATCTACAATTTGAAGTTCTATAATCAAATGTTAAAAATATATATGTGTGCATATATATATGTATGTGTATATATATATATATACAATTATTATTATTATTAACTACATCCAACTGGAACTTGAGATACACAGGCACTGTGGTAGGGAGATCCATGCTGCCCTACCGAAAGGGGGGATACAATGGGATGGCTGTTTTGGGGTGGTGGGTAGGGGAAAGATGGGGAGAAATTTTGTAACTCAAAATTTCGTGGAAATGAATGATGTAAACTAAAATTTAAAAAAATAAAACAAAAAAATTAACTTAAAAAACAAAAAAAAATAAATAAAATTAAAAGCAAAATAAATAAATAACTAAGAAGCCACACTAGACTAGCTTACATATACATTACTGTGCAGAACTGGGGTCTAGTTATGTAAGCCTAGGAGCACTAGAAGTGACAGCAGGAGCCAAGGCCAAGTCAGCACAAGGGCATCACTACCAATAATGTCATAGCCAAAATACATAGTTTTCAAGTAAAAGAAAAAAAAGACTGAAAACAGTCAGAATGAGTTCAAGAACAAAAGAACCACAATCAAGATTAACTACTACAAAGAGAAATGTTTGGAATAAAATATTCCAAAAGGCAAAAGAAAAAGGCTTATAGGCAAGAATAAATTATTCTACAAAACTGAATATAATCCTTCAGAGGAAAATTAGCCCCTTAATGGTATATAGGACTTTTTAAGTATTCTTTATGTAAAAACCAGAGTTAAGAGGAAACTCTGAAATGGTAACACGATAGTTAAAAGAAATCCAAAATGTCAATACATCTGAACAATGGGAAGGGGGCTAAATAATGATGAAGTGCTTACAGTTTAAATGAGGGAAAAGAGACAAGTGTCACTTTCAGAACTCAGAGGTCTTCAGGGGGTAAGAGGGGGAAAGACAAAACACAGGGACTAGTTGCATTTTGTTATTTTTAAAAGGAAAAAGAAATGAAAAGGAAAGAAGAATACATTAGGGAATGAAGTAGAAAGGAAGAATTTACAACTTTGCACAAATGGAGTACATGAGGAAAAACAATAGACAAACATGGGAAAGTGGGAGGGGGTGTCTCATGATTTATTATTGGAAAGGAGGGCTGAATGAACACAAATACACACAGACACACACAAAATGAATTTGGTGCAGAAAAACATTACACTGAACAATAAAACAAATGAAGATTGGAAAGTAGGGTGGGAGATACAAAAAGGAGAGTACAGTTAGGAAGGTAATAATCATAGGCAAAAGAAATATAAATTTGAGAAGATTTATCATAAAGAGGAGATTAAAAAAAGAGAACACAAATGGTAAGAACAAGACATCAAGGTCTGAGCTTGGTGAAGAGAGGAGGAACAGAGGAATAGGAAAAGACAACTACACTAGATTACCAGAGGCAAAAAGACATCTTCTCTTGCTTTAGTCCCAGCTTCTTTGTAAAGAGGGGTATTGGAGGAAAAGAAAAAGAACACGTATGATGGAAGTGAATGCACAATTAACAATCATAACAGGGAAAAAGATGAATTGACCCATAAAATAAAGGAAAAGCAAAATCCAAGAATGCTGTTTCTTGTAAATAAAAGTGAGAGCATAAAGATTCAAAGAGTTAAAGTACAACTTGTGTTTCAGATGAACTTTTTGAAAGTTAATAGGCACTTCCTGCCAACATGGCTGCCCAAATAGGAGACAAAAGTCCAGGTGACTCCTTTGGGAAATCTCAGCAAAGAAATGGTGGTCAGACAACTGGTCAAAGTGAGATTACAGAGGACCCTTTTTTCTGGCAGTGGATACGGCTGGTGCTGGTTGGCAACTCTATTGCTCACATAAAATTCTTGGTTGCAGTTCTAGGTCAGAGAGTGCTTGTGGTTAGTTACACGGGAGCACGGACCCTGCTCACAGTTTCAGGGTCACAAGGAGAGCTAGCATTTGTATTTGCAGGGGCCCTTCCTAGGTCAAAACCAGAGCACAGAACAGGAGAGCAGTGACCACATCTCTCTTTGGATCACTCCACCACTGAAACAACAAAAACTTGTCCAGAACTAGCTCTGAAAACAGAACATGAAAAAACATGAAGCTTGGAAAAGTACATGCCCACTCTCGGGTGAGGAGAATTCAATTTTAACCCAAAGTTCAAAATCAAGAAATAGGCTGGAAAAATGAGCAAACAACAACAACAACAAAAAACTTGATCATAAAAACCTACTACAGTAGCAGGGAAGATGAAGACATAAGCAGAAGACAATAATGTAAAAGTAGCTACCACTAAAGTTGTTAAAAAAAATGCTAATTGTACAAAAGCCCAATAAGAATTCCTGCAAGAGTCAAAGAAAGTGGTAAGAATGGTGGAGAAAAAATTGGAGGAAAAATGAGAGTGATGTATGAAAATCATGAAAAGAGAATTTATGCCAAGGTGGCAGAGAAGCAGGACTCTTCCAAAATTCACTTACTCTTCCAAATTCCCTTCCAACAACTTTAAAATAATGCCTCAAATCAAATTCTGGAGGACAAAACCAACAAAAGATTCACAAAACAATTTTCCAGCTCAAGACAACTTAAGATGTCAACAAGAAGGATCTGTCTCAACAAGTGGTGGTTGGCCTGGAGTACAGTATAGGCTGCACCACAGTGCTAGCTGCAGGCCTTGAAAAGGGCTGCATCAGGAACAGCAACAGCCTCAAGAGCTTTCTCAGCCTACAAATGATAAGGGGGTCAGACAACTGGTCAGGAAAAGATTAGAGACACCTTGCTGATGCTGAGCTCAGGACTCTAACTGCATTGTCAAAATGTAGTTCCAGGTCACAGCGCTAGGGAACTCTAGCATTTGCTGTCTACAGGGGAACAAAGGCCCTGGCCACAGTTTAAAGGTAGAGAAGACTACTCGTGGTTACTCAAAAGGGGGTAGGGACCCAGCTATCAATTCCAAAGCAGAAAAGAGCACTAACAACTGTATCTGCAAGAGAGTAAGGAAACTAGTCACAGTTCCAGGCCCAAGAGGACTTCTAGCGCTTATGGCTAGGAGAAACAATGTCATTTCTTAGATAAAGACCACAGCACAGGTCTGGAAAACCATCAGGTCAAGAAAAAAATACTGCAAGTGGCTAGAAATAATTCAAATATTGAGGAGTCACAATCAGGATCACACAGGACTTGGTAGCTGCAACATTAAAGGACTGGAGGTCATGGAACATGATATTCCAGAGGGTAAAGGAGGTAGGACAACCAAGAGCCACTTACTTGGCAAAATTAAGCATAATACATCAAGGGAAAAAATGGTCATTTAATGAAATAGGAGGATTTCAAACTTTCATGAAGAGACCAGAACTAAACCAAAAATCTGACCTCTAATATCAAGACCCAAGAGAAGCATAAACAATAAAAAGGAAAAAAACCTGTAGGGGATTCAATAAAATTAAATCGTTTACATCTGCACATGAGAAAATGATATTTATAACTCTTAAGAATTGCATCACTAACAGTACAGATAGAAGGAATAAATATAGACAGACGGTAATGGGTATAAGGTATATGTGAGGAATGACAAAAAAATGAGAGATGAGAAAGAGAAGTAAAATGGGTATAGAAGGAAGGGAGAGGTAGAATGGGATAAATTATCTCACATGAAGAGGGAAGAAATAAAGATAAATGATTAAGAGAGATATGCAGAGAAACTACACAATGCTTTAATAATGCATCAATAATTATAGCAATATTTTATATATAAACAAACACACACACACACACACACACACACACACAATGAATTGTACTATATTTGGAGAAAAGGTAGCTGAATCAAAAGTTCAGTTGAGACAGCAAATATCTCTCTAATGCGGCAATAATGTAGTGAAAACTGTCATCTAATTACCAAAATATGCAAATAATAAAAGAACCCACGATACTGTCAAGTGGAGGAACTTCCAGTGAGGAAATTCCTTCCCTTAGTATACCAGGGTAATACACAGCTGACGTCAATAAGAAATTCCAGGCAAGAAAGATACCAAGCTTAATTCATTACAATGCAACTAATTCATCTGTTTACTAGAACAGAGTATGTCACTGGTTTGCTGAATTAAAGAAGAGATGGGCTAAACAGTCCTAGAGGGCTGTTTGAAACATAAAGAGGTTAAATGCCTTACCCAGGGGGAATATAATTAGTGAGGTTTTACGGTAGAATCTGAACCCAGCTCTTGCTGATTCTACACCACACACTCTCGCCCAAGCTATTACCTTAAATTACCAGAAGAAAGGCTAAAACAATTCTGTATACTTCCCAGTTCTAAAAACTGGGTAAGACAAGTCCTTTGATTGTTTATTTCCAACAAGAATAGGGCTATAAAGTGGGGAACAAGTAGCACTCACACAATGCATTGATGGCTACTTAGTTGCTTATTTAAATAATCTGTTTATTTAAATAACTACACAAAAGGCAGAAGCTTTCTCATTCAAAGTATGAGTTGCTAAATCAGTACTTACCAACCACTTCAGTTTGAAGGAGAAGAGAGCACTAAAGGCAAATATGACCCACATAATTGGACAGGAAATCAATCCTAACCAAAAAATTCGTGACTCAGCTTCTGAAGAGGTCCTTTTCTGTTGTTTCAATTCCTAAGAAAGAACTTGAATTTAATAGTGTATTCTGTGTTATTATCAATAAGTCCAGAACTTGATAAGAAACACCTTACCTAAAAATACAATCACATACACAGAGACATTCAGAATATAACCTAGGGATCTATCACTATGGAAAGATCATTTGGTAAGTATAACTTGGGAAGTCCTAGGTGACAGTTGTACAATGTACAACATAACGTGCTTTGCTATTTAAACTCTTATCTCTTTAGCCTCAATTCTTCTCAAATCCTTGACATTTTTATCCTAAGAAAAGAGGGAGCTGGGGTGGCTAGGTGGCGCAGTGAATAGAGCACTGGCCCTGGAGTCAGGAGGACCTGAGTTCAAATCCGGCCTCAGACACTTAACACAAAAACTAGCCGTGTGACCTTGGGCAAGTCCCTGAACTCCAACTGCCCTCCAAAAAGCCAGAAAAAAAAAGAAAGAAAAGAAAAGAAAAGAAAAGAGGGAGCCACACCAAGATACCAGAGTAATGCTGAACTGAGGTCAACGAGAAATTACAGGCAAAGTATCAAGCATAATTCACTATAATGTAACCAATTCACGTGTTTACTAGAAGAGGATACGCCTTTTTTTTGTGAATTAAAAAAATGACGGTCTAAACAATCTAAGAGGTTCTACAAATTCATCCCTGTGTCAGATCACTGGCTTTAGCAAGTGATTTTGGGTTATCCATTAAGTAGTTGTTGTTTGTAATACTAATAATTTAATTACTAATAAATTTAATATTTAATCTAATTTAAATCCAATAATTAATAAAATTTTAATAACCTGATATTAAAATTTTAAAATATTAATATTTTGGTACTTACTGTTGGTGATAAAACAAAATTTTAATATTAATAATAATATAATTTAATATTAATTTAATAATAATATAGTTCACCTGTAAAATACTCTTAAAGTTACCCATAACCAAATGACAAAAACTGTAATGGAAGAAGTTTACCTTTCGAGCCTCAAACACCCAGTGACTCTTTCCATCATCATCTATATGGTTCCACCAGCGCAAGCCAACCATAAGCCTGCCTGTTATATTCTGGCAAAAAAAAATAATAATAATCATATATACATACACACACACACACACACACACACACACACACACAAACCAATAACAAACACCAACTCTCAACAGAAGTATTTAATAGATATTGACTTTCATTTCCTTCATATCCAGTGGCAAGGAAAATAAATGAAGCATTAGGTTTGGCCAAAAGTTAATGGATCATATACCACAGCAGCAAGAATATAAGTAGGGAAGAAAAAAAAGAGTAAGAATTTCCACAATTAACAATTACTTCTTTGTTCTCTCCTGAACACTTTTATCCATCTTCCACTTTTCTATCTCTAATATCCTTCTTGTTCTGTTGACTTGACCTCTCTTCAGTCCTCTGCTTCCTTCCCTTCCTTATCTCCTTCCTTCCTTTATCGATTTATCTCTATTTTATGTCTTGGGAATACCCTAATCCCCTACTGCAGATACTGAAAATCGATTTATATAAGGACATTCAGGACACATACTTTCAATATACCCAAATCTGATTCCCTAAGGCATAAAGTGTAAATTCTAAAATAGCTACACTAAGTCCAGTTTCCATAAAACTCTTAATCTATGCTAACTCCAACATGCCCCTCCCAACACACAGACATACACATATAATGGCTCTCTTCTTAGACAACTAATAACCTAGTCATCCTATTCTACCTTTAGTATACTGACTTTGTGCACATGGTGGTACTCTAGATTTATGTTTCTCTATTATGCTATGCTCAGTTTTTCAACGAGCAATAACAATTCAATTTGGTAAATAGTTCTTAAACGCTTATGTGCAAAACACTGTACTAGACGCTGGAAATACCAAAGAAATAAAAATAAAAATAACTGGCCCCTGCCCTTAAGAAGCTTATATTCATTCTCCTGCCAGGAGAGGGAAGCAAGAGGAAATACAACAAAAACACAGGTTAAGCATGATACAAGTAAAAGGATCAAACAGATCTGAATGTCTAGAAATATCTGAGGATGAAGGGAACACTAATACAAAGGGGGAAAATGGAAGTCTTCGTGAAAGGTTGTTGTGATAAAATGAGATAATATTTGTAAAAAGCTTTGCAAATCTTAAAAGCATTATATGAATTATATAAAGCTAGCTATGATGATAATAACGGAGTTGGCAAGTGAGATACCTCAAATACAAAGAAACTCAAAAAAAGCACAAACAAGGAGGAAGTGAATTCCAGGAAGGAGGGAAAGCTCGTATAAATGCAGAGGTAGAAGAAATATAATAGCTAGGATTTATATGGGGCTTTAAGGTTTACAAAGTTTTTTGAACATTTTATCTCAAGTTAAACAGGTATAGTTCAAGTAACAGCTGGTATTCACATCTGGCAAGATCAGAGATTGCATGAAGTAATGAGTAAAGTGAAATTAGGCAGGAAGTATATATAGGAGTTATACTGTGGAGGGCCCTAAAGGCCAGGCTAAAGAATTTGTATTTTATCCTGGAGACAACATGGAGTAATTAAAAGTTTTTGAGCAGAGAAATGACATATTTAACCCCATACCCTAAAATATTATTCTGGAAGCTTTGTGGAAGCTTTAACCGAAGGAGGGTACAGCTAAAGAACAGGTTAACAAATGAGGAGGTTACCACAATAAATCAATGAGTAGTAGACTCAAATCAAGACGGTGGCAGTATAGAGAAAACTTGACAAATGATTAGTTATAAAATTTAGGGGGAGAGCAGAGTAAAAGATGACTCAGAGGTTTCAAACCTGAGTGACAAGGAGGACAATGGTTCCCCTTGACAAAAACAGACAATTGGGAAATGGGAGAGGATCCAGGATGGAAAGCCAGTGAACCTAGGCATACACATACTGCACTTAAGGTGCTGGTGTGATATTTAGATAAAGGTATCTATCATGGAGCTGAAAATGTAGGATAGGTAGAGAATGTAGAAATGGAGAGAGAATAGGTAGGGCTGTATATATAAATCTGGGATTCATCTACATAAAAATAATTGCTCCTATAAGTACACTCAAGGTCACCAATGAATAGCACTATGTTGATAAGAGATGGTCAATACCAGATCCTTGGCAGACATGACAATTAAAGGGGACTTGAGAACATAGTATCATAGACTGAGAGCTGGAAGGTATCTCAAAAGTCATCTAGTCTAATTCTCATTTTATGTGTAACAAAACTGAAGCTCAGCAAAGGTTAATGTTGTGTTAATAGATGATGATCTATTAAAGGAGACTAAGAAAGGAAGGGCAGACAGGAAGGAGAATCAAGAGAAAAAATAATGTCACAAAAGTCAAGGAAGGAAGTAACATTTAGGAGACCAATGTTGTTCTCGTTCTGTTGTTTCAGTTGTGCCCAACTCTTGACGACCCCATATGGGGTTTTCTTGGCAAAGGTACTGGAATGATTTACCATTTCTTTCTCCAGCTCATTTTATAAATGAGGAAACTGAGGCAAACAGGGTTAAGTGACTTCCCCAGGGTCAACACAACTACCAAGAATTTCTGGACAGATTTGAACTCAGCAAGATGAGTCTTCATGATTCCAGACTCAGTACTCTATCCACTGCGCCACCTAGCTGCCCTAGGAGGGAATAATAAACAATGTCAGATGTCAAAAAAAACTTTCAGGGATGAAGCAGAATATGAATTCTAATTTCAAAGTTAGGGAGCTAGAAACCACAATGCAAGGGACTTAGAAATGAGCGGATAGTGAGGCAGCATTAGGAATGAAAAGGAAGAGAGTTATAGCTTCCGGGCATGTCAGGGTCAAATGAATGATTTTTTTTTTAATGGATGAGAGAGATCTAAGCAAGTTTGTAAACATCAATCAGGGAAGGAGCCAGTAGATAAGAGATTGGAAATAAGAGAGGTAGATGAGCTGGCAGCAGAAGAGTTAGCAACAGTAAAATGTATGCTACATTTGGAATCAGAAGACCTCAGCACAAAGTTGTGAAAGAAAGAGTAAGTCAGACATTAGCAGAAGAAGGAAACCGTGTAGGTGATTTCAAGGTGCTAGAACTAAATATAGGTTAAAAAGGCTGGATCCAGGGAAGAGAAATTTGGAGAAACTGAGAAGTAGTTGAAGTAGAAGAATCTTTAGGTCCAGATATTCTTCCTGATCTCATGTTGCAATTCTGTGAGAGATATATGAAAGAGACACAGGTTCAAGTAATATTTAAAAGGATTAAAGTACAATGACTATCAGGCAGTAGGATATGAACAGCAAGACTCCACAGAAAAGAAAGTAGTTGGTATTCAAAGTAAGAAAAGGTAAGAGAAACAATTAAAAGGTAAGCCAAATCAACAGAGTAGAGCAAGATGATACAAGCAAATATTATTTTGATGAAAAGGGAAGGTGGGGCTTGGCTATGGAATTGCTGAGAGATGCTGTTAAGTTATTAAGACTTGACAACTGGTTGTAAAAGTTTTAAGATGGTGCTTAGGGTAAAGGTGTAAACACCAATACATTATCTAAAAAATATACAGCTGAATATTTTAGCCAGTATGAATTAAAATGTCAACAGCAACTATCACTGGCTGTGCAACATTTATATTTCTGCAACAGCCAAGTGACTTAATTGCATTACATGTAAAGGCTGACCTAAATTTACCAAAGAGAAGGGAATGAAGGAAAACATGTTTCCAAACTTCAGGTTGCTAGGTATAGTAAGGTCTTACTACTGGAAATAGAAGCAAAGATTTAATAGGAAAAAGGGGATCTGAACTAGAGGTAGGGATATCAGAATGTTGGAAACTAGAAGTTTTACATTAGGAACAAAGAGAAGGAAAATAAAAACTGAACAACTAGCGCTTCAAAATAGATTTGAAGGTTATTCTAAGGAAAGGGAAGCTGAATGCTCTGAAGAAGCGGACTGTCCTCCAAAGAATGATTACAGTAAAATCATAAAAGCTATCAGGTAAAAAAATATCCACGAAGGATCAGAAGCAGAGAAAAACAGTAGCAGCTCAGTATATTGACCTAACAACAAGAGAGTTCTGTTGACTTCCCAGAACATATATAAATAACATAATAGAAACTTACAGGATTTACCAAAATGAAACTCCCCTCCTTCTAGTAATTCACACAGGACAAGTGATACTGTCACAAAGAACCTAGAAAGTACTGACAGAGATGACAAACAATGGGACAAGAAACTGAAGACCACAGGGATAAACCCCTTTTTCTTAGAAGAAATGGGGTGAAAAAGAGAAACTGACCAGGTAAATGAATGGCAGGCTAAGAAAGTAGAGTCTTGGGATGGGATTTTAATTTTTGGACCATGGCTTAAAATACAGGGATGGGCCTATACACAACACACACACACACACACACACACACACACACACATAAGTACTTTCTGTTATACAAAGAAATGGAAACAAAGTTGGTACTGATGATTTAAGGAATGACTGAGAAAATTATGGTAAATACGTGTAATGAAATATTATCACACTGTAAGAAATTACAAATAGGAAATGATTGGGAGAAATTTCAGTAGAATTGTATAACATGATAAAGAATGAAGTGAGAAGAAGCAGGAAAACAACATGACAAAAGAACGGCCAAAATGGCAGAGTAAAAGCAAGTGGTATGACTGAGCTTTACTATACTAAGATCTACAAAATATACCAGAACCAGTCCTAATTGGGAAATTCAAGAAAAAAAAAATCACATACAATGAGTGATTTTTCCAGGTGAAGTTAGTCTAGTATGAGAAGTGTGTGGATACTTAGGGACAGGGTCTAGCCACCAGCCCCCACAAAGCATTCCAACACAGGGATTGAAATGACATGCCCAAGGCTGTGCAGGATAAGCAGAGGTCCCAGACCTGGAGCATGTGCTCCCTGACTTCATGCAGGGAACTGGAACAGGTGTTAACTGGGCAGCTCTGTTGCTCCCTACTCACTGCTATTTCACAGATCCAGTGAAAGCTGAGAGGATTTCTACCTAGGTATGGCAGTCCGAGGCAAGGCTCATTTCCTGCTGCCTACAAATATGCCCATGTCTTCCCTCCCCTGAAAAAAAATTGCCTGATCCTTACATCCTTGCTAACTATCACTCTATATCTCTTCTGCTCTTTGGGACCCAACTCCTTGAAAAGGCCTTATACAATAGATATTTCTACTTTCTCTCCTCTCACTCACTTCTTAACCCTTTATTTGGGTTCTGACCTTATTCCATTGAAACTATTCTCTCCAAAATTAACAATGATCTCTTAATTGTCAATTCTTCTTCCATCTTTCTGCAGTCTCTGACGCCTTCTCCTCCTTGTTGTTCTCTTCTCTCTAGCTTTTTGAAACACCACTCTATCCTGATGATTTCATTAGCTCCCATGAAATTAATTTCTATCTCTATGCTGATGATTCTCAAATCTACCTATCCTACTCTATCTGTTGACCTTTAATCTTGTATCTTCAGCTGCCTTTCCGATACTTCAAACTGGCTGTCCAGTAGGCATCTTAAATTTAAGATATCTAAAACGGAACTCATTGTCTTTCTCTTTAAATCCACTCATTCCAAACTTCTTTATTAGTATAGAAGGAAAAATAAACAGGGTCCAGGTCCAAGCTCTGTGGAATGTCCACAATCATTGGGTGTGACCTAGAAGAGGATTCAGCAAATATAATCAGGTAGTCATAAAAGACTAAATAAACAAGGATAAGACATTTATATTTTAAGATAAGGAAATTATATGGATGATAAGATGTCTCCTCAGAACTCATTAGGGAATGTATTAAAATCTATATTAGAGTGATTGTATTATGTTTTATTTTAAGAGAACAGGAAGGGAGGCCTTGAGGAGGGATGCACTGAAGTGGGGAGGGAGAAGGATAGGCAAAATTATCTCATATAATTGGGGTATACAAGTGGAAGACTTAAAAAAAAGAATGGAATCAGTGAGAGGAAAATGCTTGAACCTTACTTTCATAAGATTTGTTACAAGGGTTTTATTTTACTTTCTTTTTCAATAGGGGAGGAGATGTGTGGGAGAGGAAGAAAGGTGAAAGCCATTCAGAATAAGTACATTCATCTGTTCTTTCCATTTTACTTCTGCATTTATATTAATCCTCCCAAAGGTGCCTGCTCTTTTTTCCTGTCACCATCTATTCAAATTCTAGTCATCCTTTACATCCCCACTCAAATTCCATATCCTCCTTTCACAACTGTCCCCACCTACCTAGGTCCTTAGTAAGTCCAATGGAGGCAGTTTTTCACTGGTTCTGGCATCAGAGACTTGGGTTCAAATTTCACCTTTAATTCTTACTTCTTGTGCCTCTGTGACCTTGGTCAAGTCCCCTGAAATCTCTAAACCTCAGTTTCCTCACCTATAAAATGAGATGATAAAGCTAGGTAACTCCTAACATCCTGCCCTGGGTAAGGATCTATGAATTATGAACTTACTGTCTGTATCATTCATTTGGCAGTTATATACCACCTTGTATTGTTAGTTACCTTTTTAAGCATGCATTTCTTCTACCCCCAACTAGACTGTAAAGCATGGGCCATCTTATATTGCCAAGCTTCCTATGGCATCTAGCAGAGTGTCTCACTTATAGTAGGTGCTTAAAAAGATCTGCTGACTGATATTAGCGCCTTCTGGACTCTATGCATGTTTCCTAAAGCAGCAACAGCACTAAAAGCAACTGAAATAGTCAGACTGATTCTGTGTCTTTTTAATTGCTCTATTTACAGTTAACTGACTTTGTCCTGTAACTAAATCAAAATTCTTTGTCTCTGACCTTAGTTCAGAAATTCAGTTGTCCTATAATGAGTTCAGAAATCCAGTTCAACTGTTAATCACTGTTCTATTCCCGTGTCAAGGAAATCTATAAGCTTTGAAAGAAGCAAGTGAACACAAGGGAGTTCAGTCTAGTGTCTTTACACCACCAAGCTATCCTGCAAGTATGTCTGGTATGGTATCCCAAGAAGTCTGGGTTACAGATGTAGCTAAACTCAAACAATGAACATTTCTTAGTCACAAGAGGGGGGAGGGCTAACTCTTATTCCCAATTTCCATCCAATCATATTTTCTCCCATCCATAATGCTGGCCTTCCTATTTTCTGTACTCCTCAAAATTATAAAAGAAATCTGTTCAGGGTCTTGGCTTTACTGAGGAATCTGAGATCCTATTTATTAGTAAATTTGTGCTTTACTAATAAATTGACTGTGCTCACAACTTAGTGTCTCGGTTTATCAATAGTCTACAACTACGGAGAAAACTTCAGCTAGTGGTGCTAAATATGGGGGGTTTTTTCTGTGTGTCTGAAACAATTAGAATTACCTAGAAGCAGGAAATGAGTTCTGTAACTCCAATGAAAATTACTATTTTATTTTTTAAGGCTAGGAAGTCACTCATGATACCAAATATAAAGGGCAGTGTTCACCTAGCTAATTCAGCCATGGAACACTCTGGGGCTCAAAATATATTGATGAGATCCATAAATTCTAATCTGGAAGACCTAGAAGGGTTGGGGGAAATTGTGAACAAAAAAGAGGAAATTAAGTCTATTTTTATATCCAGAAACATTAACAACATTTTAGATGGAAAAACTATTGTTCTGGAATATCATGTTCCCATGGAAAAGTTTGAGAATCACAGTTATAGGGGTAATGTTCTACTTTATCTCTGCTTTTCGGTATAATTTAGCATGAAGGGAACAATTCTGGCAACTAACCCCTGCCAAAAATATCTACAAAACTCTCAGTGTATTCATTTTGGCAATCCATATACTAAAACTGGCAAGTCTCGTGTTCCTTGATATTTTAAAACAATCCTGCTTTTATCAAGATGAAATGAACTCTGAAACTCATACCTCCTCAAGCATTCCCAGTCCCTGAGGGTACTCAAACCTCTGACTGGAAAGGGTGGAGGACAGATAATGGAGAGCTCCTCTCAGATCTTCTACCATTTAAGGAGGGTGCCTAGAGAATTCACCTCATCAGTTTCTGCTGAGGTACTTTCCTGGGCTTCATGATCACCAGAAACTCATCATTCTACAAGATGAAATCATCTCTGAAACTCTCACTTCCTCAGATCATTTCCCACAGTGGCTACAGGATTTTCAGCATGTCAAGTTACCTCCTTCTCCTTCCCCAACCTTTTCAGCTTGTCCCTTTGATATCGTAAGCTCCTCAAGGGCAGTATCTGTCTTATGCCTTTCTTTATATTCCCAGTGCTTACTTAGCATAGTATCTGACCAGGGCTTAATATTTATTGATTGATTAAATGTTGAATATTTAAAAATAAAGCATACCTTCACTGTCCAAAAGTCACACGATAATAACAAGATAATTGTCACCATACAAGCAATAAAGCTGCTGCTTAGCAATTCACACAGAAGATAGACAATTATTGCACCAATTCGAAAGAATAAATGGAAAAATGACGCCACCGGATGTCTGTAAATAAAAGCATAATGCAAAAATTATAAGTATATTGCTCTGCAAAGTGAGATAAAAAAGAACATTATCAAGTTTAAAAAAGAAGTAATTGTTTCAATTATTAAAAAGAACAACATGATATAATTTTCTGGGCTCAAAGTAGCTTGCTTCTGTTTCAACAAACAATTCAACAAACATTTTGAAAGAGTGAGGATGTCTGCTTTCAGCAGCATCTCAAAACGGGACAGACCTGTGATTTCATTGTTATGAGGAATTCTCAATGAAGAAACTACCAATGCACATGAGCAATTGTTTCGCAAATTACAATCTTAAAAGAATTGTCCAGGGCAATAGTCTCCAAAATGAAGCTAGGATCTGACTATATGATCCAACATATGGAATGTGGGAAGAACAATCACATCCTCTGACCCACACGGATCATCATCATGTGGGTAGTTTCTAACATAATCTTAACCATCCTAAGCCCTCTGTTATGCAAGCTCCCAATCTTTTCCACTCTAAGTTAGATGTTGATCCCCCAGGACAACTGTTCATCCTTTCAAACTTCCCTATTACTACTGAGGACTCCATTATCCTCTCAAACACCCAGGTTCCCATATCCTCCACGTCATTTTAGATTCCTCTTTTTCCTTTATCCCATATCCACATATCACTCAGTTGCCAAAGCTTACTTTTACTTCTACATCTCTCACATTTATCCCCTTATCTCTATTTACATTGCCATCATCTTAGCTTAGACCTTCAACACCTCTTATGAGGTATACTGCCAATAATCTTCCTCTTTTAAAAATATTTATTGTTTATTTCTTATTCCGCAAAGTTTAAAAAATTCTGAGTTCTCATTTTCTCCCTCCTGCTACTCCTCCACCCACCAAGAAGGCGAGAAATGTGATATCAATTACACTTGTGAAATCATGAAAAATATTTTCATATTAGTCATGTTGCAAAAAAAAGGGCAAGAAAAACAGAGACAGTGAAAAAGTTATGTTCCAATCTTCACTCAGACTTCATCAGTTCTGTCTTTGGAAGTCAACAGGACTTTTAACATGAATCCTTTGGAATTGTCTTAGATCACTCTATTGATCAGAGTAACCAAGACTTTCACAGATGAACATCATTACAATATTGCTATCACTGTGTATAATGTTTGACTGGTAATGCTTACTTCATCAGTTCTATGTGTCATCCCATTTTCTGAAACCGTTCTGCTTATCATTTCTTATACTTGTTCAGTCACTGCCCAACAGATGAGCGTCTCCCCAAATTCCAATTCTTTGCCACCACAAAAA
>CM053584.1:190844810-190876941 GCA_028627135.1 Pseudochirops cupreus | reverse complement strand
GGACTTTGGGAGAGCAGTATCCAGTATCATGGAGCCTGAGTTGCTGAGAGAAAGACTGCTAAGAGCCTGTTGGAACTGCCCAGGACTTTTGAGAACTGCCATCCAGAGCTGCCAAGAACTGAGGAGGCATGGCTGTGATGCCGGTATTTTGTCTGTTTTGATATTGTTTTGCCAGATTCACCTGATGGTGAAGGACAGTGCTGCTGTTGCAGAGGTCCTGCAACCTGGCTGTTGGTTCAGAAGCCCTGAAGGAGGATTTTCTTGTGGTACCTGCACAGAAATCCTGGAAAAGAGCCTTGCTGATGTTTTCAGAGGTTCTGGGACTGTTCTACAGGCAGAGAGTGACTTGATGAGGACACTGGCTATGTCTTTATTGAACCTTGTCTGCCCAGGAACTGAGATTGCTGAGGGCTTGCCTCAAGTGAAGATGAAAGAAGGCCATTTCCTTGGGTATTCAATGCTGAGCTTAACCTTGTTATAACTTAACGGTGGATGGCTTTTTGTGTTCTCCTGCCCCTTTTGAGATTCGGGGGTGGGAAGCCTTTGAGTTTTTTTTGTGCTCTGTGATTGACCAAATGAATGTACTCTGTTTAAGACTGGTGACTAATCTCCATTTGAGAAGAGACTTTGACTGACTAAAAGAATATACTGTCTAGGGGTACAGTAGTACCTGGATTGAATTGAGAACTTACTTGCTAAAGGAACAAGTTACACTGTATTTCGACTTTCTTTGTTCTGTAAATGTTTGCTGAATAAATGGGGTTTGCTATGCTGGTAATCCGAACCTTGGAAGTTGCCTGTGCTTGGCATTACATCTACCCATCTACCTATCTCTTTTCCTTTCATCTCTTTGGGATACAAACCTGATAGTAGTATGACAATAGTCTTCTAACTGCTCTCACTATCTCCAGTCTCTTTCCTCACCTCTCCACCACTGCAGTCAAATTGATTTTCCTCAAGTGCAGGTCTGATCATAACTAAATTCAAGAACCATCCCTTATTGGTTCTAGGATCAAATGTTACTCTACTTATACACATATATTTTAATTACGATTTTTGTGTTTTATAATATACACATATTTGGGTAGTACATGTCCAATTTTTTTTCACTGATAAGGGTGCTAGGTCAGAAAAGTCTGGAGACCACTGGTCTAGAGCACTGAGAGATTGACTTACTCACTTTCATAAAGACAGGACTTGAACCTAAATCATCTTCTTAACTCCAAGGCCAGCCATCTTCTATGCCACACTATCTCTCAATATGACCAAATTCTAATTTCACAGAAAATACATAATGTAAATTTTTTGGTATAAATTATTATTCATATTCATCAAAACTACCACAAAACTCTAAGAAGTAGGAATGTTATTTATCTATCTAAGAAAAAATAATTCCTGAGATTTCGGTCCTATAAACTCATAGAAAACAACTTCCTAGGCCATCAGAAATCCTTTTAGGCTAAATCTATTAGAAACATTTTTATTTCATTAAAAAGATTAGATAGAATAGACTATTTTAAGGCACTGACATTTGCAAGTACATCATTTTTAGTGACCCAGTTTCTATACAGCTGTTCTTTTTTACTTCAATCAATCAACAAGCATTTATTTTCACGTGCCTAACTAGGAAATGTGCTAGGGAACAGAGACAAATATAAAAATGAAGCAGTCTCTGCCCCCAAGGAACACTGGAAGAATGCAACATATTCACAGAGAAGTAATTTTTGAAATACAATAATAAAGGCATTAACAACTAGATGGAAGCAGAAAATGCTTTCTGAAAGAGACACCACTTGTGATGGGCCTTGAAGGGAGCTAGAGGTTCCAAAAAGTGAAGAAAAAGAGCATCTCAGGAATGGGGAACCACCAGTGCAAAAGTATAGAGGCAGGAGCTGAAATACTGCTGATAAGAAACGAAAAACAGAATAAATTTGGCTAGCGCAAAAAAAAATGAATGAACGGGAGTAATGTATAGTATATACTTTACATACTTTGCCCAAGTCTGCCCCAACCTTAAAAACCTTCATTTGACTCTAATATAGCCTCAAGTCATCTCTCTCTTCCCTTCCTCAGTAAAACTTCCAGAAAAAAAGTTAGGTACATTCATTGTCTCTGGTTTCTCTCTGCAACCCTTTGCAATTTAGCTTCTGACCTAATCACTAAACTGAAATTATTCTCCAAATTTATGCCAGTGTCTTGATTATCATTAATGTCCTAAATTGTTTATTTCTGTCTAATTTCAGATCTAATTGTATTTTGTCATTCCTTATCCTTTTTGATTCATCTTCTGCATTTGACACTATTGACTATTCTCCTCTATGGAGGAGAAAGCCTCTCCTCTATCGTTTTTTTTCCTACCTTTGTGATCTCTCCATCATAATCACTATGATGCTCTATACCAGCAGTTCTCAACCTGTGGGTCGCGACTTCTTTGGGGGTCAAACAACCCTTCCACAGGGGTCGCCTAAGACCATCGGAAAACACATACTTCCAATGGTCTTAAGAACCGAGACACTGTTCCTCTATCTGTCTCCAGGCAGGTCCACCGATGTGCAGATATGCCCACATACAAGTACCCGGTGTGATGACATCATTGCGCCAACCCATAACATACACCCTGTACAAATACAGGTGTATGTGACAGGGTTGGTGCCATAATGTACTTATGTGGACCAGTCACACATGTGTAAAGAGCAGCTGCTGTGTTGAAAGCAGCAGTATTGGAGGTAAAACGACACTTCATGAATTATGATTACTAGGTAAATGTAAAATCATGTACTGTAAAATCATCAACTACTGAAAAAAAAATATCTGTACCATGGGAACTTAATCTGGATGCTGATGGGTCTTTTTACATTCAGCTGTGGTTGATGTGAATACTGCCCCCTTGTGACAGTAACAGATATGTAAAAAACAACACAGATAATGGTAAATCATAGGAAACTTTAATGAACTGTATTGACTGAACTATGCCATGTATCATCTTTTGTATTATTAAAGCTATTGTTATATATTATTTTCATTAGCAAACCATCCCATGACAATGGATCATGCAGAGAAGAACATTAAGAGAAGAAAATATAATGAGGATTTTTTACAGTATGGTTTTACCTCAATAATTACAGTAGGAATTGAGAAAACACAATGTGTTATTTGTTGTGAAGTTCTATCAGCCGAATCTATGAAGCTGAACAAACTAAAATGCCATTTTGATAGCAAGCATCCGAGCTTTGCTGGCAAGGATACCAACTATTTTAGAAGCAAAACTGATGGACTCAAGAAAGCCAGACTTGACACTAGTGGCAAGTACCACAAACAAAACATAGCAGTCGTTGAAGCTTCATATTTGGTGGCACTCAGAATCGCCAGAGCTATGAAACCTCACACCACTGCTGAGGATTTACTGTTGCCAGTGGCCAAAGACAATGTTTTGAGTTATGATCGGAGACGAATTTGTTACAAAATTGAGTGCAATTTCCTTATCTAACTGTCTGCAGAAGAATAGATGACATGTCTGCTGATATTCTTGATTAGGTAATCCAGGAAATTAAATCTGTTCCACTTCCAATATTTAGTATCCAGCTTGATGAATCTACAGACATTGCAAACTGTTCATAGTTACTGGTTTACATGAGGTATGTTAACGATGGCGACCTTAAAGATGTTTCTTTTTTGCAAACCTCTTGAAACAACAGCTACTGCACATGATGTATTTGACACAGTTGATTCATTTCTGAAAAAGCATAAGATCTCTTAGGAAAAGGTTTGTGGTGTTTGCACAGATGGTGCTCCAGCCATGCTGGGATGTCAATCTGGATTTCAACATCTGGTACTGAATGAGTCACCAAAAGTCATTGGAACTCACTATATGATTCATCAGCTAATATTAGCAATGAAGACGCTGCCACAAGAGTTACAAGAAGTAAGGAAAAGCGTCATAAGTTCTGTCAATTTTGTAAAGGTGAGCACTTTAAATAGTCAACTGTTTTCCCAACTGTGCAATAAGTTGGATGTGCCTAACAATGCTCTGCTATTTCACACTGAAGTGAGATGGTTCTCAAGAGGAAGTTTTAAAACGTGTTTTTGAGCTTCATAATGAACTCAAAACATTTTTTAATCAGAAAGCAAAACCGCAGTTCAAAGCACTTATCAGTGATAAAAGTGAACTGCAGAAAATAGCTTACTTGGTTGACGTCTTTGCAATCTTGATTGAGTTAAATTTATCACTGCAAGGACCAAATGCAACATGCCTTGATTTGTCTGAAAAGATCCAATCATTCCAAATGAAACTTCAGCTTTGGCAAAAAAAATTGGATGAAAATAAAATTTACATGTTGCCTACCTTATCTGCTTTCTTTGAGGAACATGACATTGAACCAGACAAAAGGATTATGATGAGAATTTCTATGAAAGAATACTTGCACACGCTTGCAGACGAAATTTCATTGTACTTTCCAAATCTACCTGACACCCCATTTGCACCTGCCAGAAGCCCATTTACAATCAAAGTCGAAGATGTTCCTGAGACACCAGAAGAGGAGTTCATTGAACTCATTAACAGCAATGCAGTGAGAACTGATTTTTCTATAATGCCAGTTACAAAATTCTGGATCAAGTGTTTGCAGTCATATCCTGTTCTGTCTGAGACTGTGTTGCGCCTTCTTCTTCCATTTCCAACAACATATATTTCTGAAACAGGGTTTTCCAGCTTGTTGGTTATCAAGTCTAAATACAGAAGTAGACTTGTGGAAGATGATCTTCGTTGTGCTCTTGCAAAGACTGCCCTGAAAATTTCTGATCTGGTGAAAAAGAAGCAATCTCAACCTTCACACTGATGTTGGCTTTTTACGCATACTGTCATAAAATGTAGCAATGTAATTTACTGTTGTTATATTAAGACTGTTACCCATGCTACACCATGCTTCAAGACAAAATTTCATTTATTTGTAATTAGAAATAAATATTTCACAATATATAATTACATATTGTTTTGTGATTAATCACTATGCTTTAATTATGTTCAATTTGTAACAATGAAAATACATCCTGCATATCAGATATTTACATTACGATTCATAACAGCAGCAAAATTACAGTTATGAAGTAGCAACGAAAATCATGTTATGGTTGGGGGGTCACCACAACATGAGGAACTGTATTAAAGGGTCGTGGCATTAGGAAGGTTGAGAACCACTGCTCTATACACTCTTTCTCATGATCACTTCATCAATTCCCATGGGTTTAATTACCATATCTATGTAGATAACTCACAAATCTAAATAGCTAGCCTCAGTCTCATTCTCTCCAGATTTTCATTTTTGAAATCACCAACTGTTGCATATTAATCATTTCAAACTGAATGTTCCAGAGGTTTAACTCATCATGTCCAAATCGATCAATCAATAAACATTTATTAAACACCTATTATGAGGAAAATCACATTAGGCCCTGGGAATACAAATACCAAGAATGAAATAATCCCTATTTATAAAAGTGCTGACATTCCCATGGGAAACAAGTACATGTGTAAATATATACCAAATAGGAATTCTGACAATAGTAGCTAGCACTTATACAGTGCATTAAGGTTTACAAAGCACTTTACAAACATTATTTTGTCCTCATAACAACCTGAGCAGTAGATGTTTATTATTATTCCCATGTTAGAGATGAGGAAACTGAGGTACATAAAGCTATTAAGTATACAAGGCCAGAAGTGAAGTGAGGGTTCCTGATTCCAGGTCCACAGTTCTATCCACAATGCTACTTACCTGCATTTAGTATAGAATAGATTTAACAGATATATAAATATGTAGACTAGAAAGAGAATAAATACAAAGTGTTTATGGAAAGAAGGCAACAGCAGAAAAGTCTTCATGTGGAAGGTAGTGCTTGTGCTGCATCTTAAAAGAAAAGATGAATTCTATGATGTGAAAGTGAGAAGGGATTATAAAAACACCCAATTCAAAACAATGGAGACAAGAGATAAAGTTCTGGGTATGAAAGAGAAAGAAAGTCTGTAAGTTTAGACTGTAAAGAAGGGAAGCAGAAGCACAGAACTCATCTTTTCCCCAGAACCCTTTCCCTCTTTCAAACTTTCTTACTTCTGACAAAGACACAAGTTTTTCTTCTTCTTTGCAATTTTTTTTTTTTGTAAACTAAGTGTCCCTATCTCACCCGAGCTGGATGTTCAGCAGCTATTTACCAGCCTACCCCCAAAGCTGACAGGCACAGAATCCTTGATAGGCTCCATTTCCAAGCTAGAGCACTTTGCCCCTCCTCAGACAGTCCAGTGGCACCCAGACTCAGACTAAACATGTAATCAGCTTTAGCCTTAGTGAAGCTCAGAACTCAAGCCATCACAACTTTTAACCTTGCCATAGCAGGGATTATAGCTGTTGCCACTATACCTGGAACAACAATTTTTTCCATCTCCCAGGTATGTTACCTTGGCATTATCCTCAATTCCATTCTATATTATCCAAACTCTTGCCAAATCGTGTTATCTCTTCTCTCTAGTCATATAGCCATTATCTAAATTCAAGCCCTCATCACCTGTCACCTCAACTGCCGCAATGGCATAATTGGTCTCCCCACCTCAAATCACATCTACTCCAGACTACTCCACAAACTTGCCAAAGTGATCTTCTTTACGTGCAGAGCTGGGCATTTTAGTCCTCTACTCAATAAATTCCAGGAGCTCCCTATACCACTAGGATAAAACATAAACTCTTCTACTTTTAAAGCCCTTCACAATGTAGCCAATACCTACCTTTCCAGCCTATTCATAAATTTCCCACCTTTTCTCACACTGCTGTCTAACAAAACTGGCTTTCTCTCTGTTCATCAAACACTGAAGTCTATCTCCCATCTCCATACTTTCTACTGGCTATTCCTCACGCCGGGAACATACTTCTTCAACTCTCCCTCAGAGACTACCTCTTCTCTTCCTTGAATAGAAAGCTCTATCACAAAGTTTACCTGAAGCTTTTCTTTTTTTCTTCAACTGCTAATGTCTGACCACACTCCCTCCCCACTCTGAATTTAGTTTGTATATATTTATTCTGTCTGAGCTTATACATATACTACCCAAGATATTGAACTGTCCTTCAAAGTAGAGTATGGAGGGGACGGAGCTAAGATGGTAGAGTAAAAGCAGGAACTTATGTGAGCTCCCACTCCAACCACCTCTAATACCTGTAAAATATGACTCTTAACAAATTTCAGAGCTACACAAAGTGACATTGAGAAACAAATTTCCCGCTGAAGGCAGACTGGCAGGCAGGCAGGAAAGGTCTATTGCACCACGTTGGGAGCTGAGCGCAGTCCTGGGTGAGCCACCAGAGCCCAGACTTGGGGTGGTCCAGCCCAGACTCGAGGTAGCCCCAACCAGACCAGTGGCCCAGACTGGCCAAAGCAGACTTCAGGAGAGTGAATCACTGGCAGCTGTGGTGGTCTCCAGACTTCTCAACCCATAAATGCCAAAGACAAAGTAAAAGGCCAGTGGGGAACTCTGTAGGAACTGGGTGACAGAAGAGCATGGTCCAGGTCCAGCACCTGTCCCCGGGGTGAGAGGTGGAAGAGGCGTGGTGGCTGCAGCTGCTGCCCCGTGGCTGTCTCCAGAGCTCTTGGCCTGCAGATCATAGGGGGACCAAGCGAACATTCAGAATGTAATTGCTGTTGCTTTAACCTGCTTGGATCTGGGTTGCAGTTTTGGGTGGTGGTCCTGGGGTGTGTGACCAGTGTGCCAGAGCCTGTGGTGACTGTAGTCAGAGCACCCTCCTCAGACATCTGACAACTGTGAAAACCCCAGCAATTTGGGACACAGAACTCTGGAAGCAGAGTTCTATGATGGCAAAGAGCTCAAAGGTCAAGTAATTGGCTGGCAAGATGAGGAAGCACAATCAAACCACAGAATCCTCTTTTGGGGACAAAAAGGATCAAAACACAGAACCAGAATAAGATAAAAAAAGTCAAAACTCCTGCATCAAAAGCCTCGAAGAAAAATATGAACTGGTTACAAACCATGGAGGAGTTCAAGAAGGATTCTGAAAATCAAGTAAGAGAAGTGGAGGAAAAACTGGGAAGAGAAATGAGAATGATGCAAGAAAATCATGAAAAGTCAGTCAACGGCCTGCTGAAGGAGACCCAAAAATAATACTGAGGAAAATAACACCTTAAAAAATAGACTAACTCAAATGGCAAGAGGGCCAAAAAGCCAATGAGAAGAAGAATGCCTTAAAAAGCCAAATTTGCCAGATGGAAAAGAAATTTCAAAAACTCACTAATGAGAATAATTCCTTCAAAATTAGATTGGAGCAAATGGAAGCACATGACTTTATGAGAAATCAAGATACTATCAAACAGATCCAAACAAGTGAAAAAATAGAAGGCAACGTGAAATATCTCACTGGAAAAACCATTGACCTGGAAAATAGATACAGGAAAGAGAATTTTAAAATTATTGGACTGCCTGAAAGCCATGATTAGAAATCATCCTTCAAGAAATTCTCAAGGAAAACCAGAGGGCTAAAGAGAAATTGAAAGAATTCACCTTTTGAATTCTTGCCTCTTGTAAAAGATCTCAAAAAGAAAATTCCTAGGAATATCACAGCCAAATTCCAGAGTTCCCAGGTCAAGGAGAAAATATTACCAGCTGTCAGAAAGAAACAATTTGAGTAGTATAAAAACACAATCAGGATAATACAAAATCTAGCAGCTTACACATTAAGGGATCAAAGGGCTTGGAACAGGATATTCCGGAGATCAAAGGAGCTAGGATTAAAACCAAGACTCATCTACCCAGCAAAACTGAGTATAATGCTTCAGGGGAAAATATGGTCATTCAATGAAATAGGGAATTTTCAAGCATTCTTGAAAAAATCAGAGCTGAACAGAAAATCTGACTTTCAAATACAAGGAGCAAGAGAAGCATGAGAAGGTAAATAGGAAAAAGAAATCACAAGGAACTTAAAAATTGAACCATTTACATTCCTACATGAAAAAAGGATAATTGTAACTCATGAGACTTTTCTCAGTATGAGAATAGTTGAGGGGAATATATATGTATTTATATGTATACATACATATGTATGTATAGGAGGGTATACATGTGTATAAATATAGATGTGAGTGTGGACATATATGTGTACATATATACATAGACAGAGGGCATAGGACAAGTTGAATATAAAGGGATGATATCTAAAAAATAAAATTAAGAGGTGAGAGAGGAATTTATTGGGAGGAGCAAGGAAAAGATTGAATAGGGTAAATTATCTCATATAAAAGAGGCAAGAGAAAACAGAATGGAGGGGAAGAGCAGGAAGGTGAAAGGGAATGGGTCAACCTTACTCTCAATGAATTTGGCTTAGGGAGGGAAGAACATACATGCTCAACTGGGTATCTTATCCAATAGGAAAGTAGGGGGGAAGGTGATACGAGGGATGATAGAAGGGAAGGCATACTGGGGGAGAGGATAGTTAGAAGCAAATACTTTTGAAAAGGGAACAGGGTCAAAGGAGAAAATAGACTAAGTCGTGGGTGGGATTGGATGAAGAGAAATATAGTTAGTCTCTCACAATATAACTATTATGGAAATGTTTTGTGTAATTACAGATGTACAAACTTTACTGAATTGCTTGTCTTCCCAGTGGGGGTAGGTGAGGAGGGACGAAGGGAAAGAATTTGGAAATCAAAATTTTAAAAAGAAATGTTAAAAAAAAATTGTTTGTTTTTTTTACATGCAACTGGGAAATAGGGGTATAGAAATTCATCTTGCCCTATTAGAAAGTTGGGGAGTAATGGGGGGGATATAAGAGAAAGCAGATTGGGGAAAGGGGTATTCAGTAGGCTTGCTATTTTAGGGCTAGGGCAGGGGAAAGACAGGGAGAAAAAATTGTAACTCAAAATCTTGTGGCAATGAATGTTGAAAACTAAAAATAAATAAATGATTAATTAATTTTTTTAAAAGTAGCATGTGGTTCATTCTTTATGTTTGATTTCCCAGTATTTAGCACATAGTAGACACTTAATAAATGCTTACTGATCGACAGGAAGCGAATGCTATATTCCTGAATGTTTTAAACCAAATTATACTTAAAAGCAATATTGGAACTTACTTTTAAAAAACACTATGATATGTATTTATACGTGCATATGTGTGTACGTGAAGAATATATAGCCGCTTAAATGTACCTTCTTGGGGAGGTAGGGGGACGGGAGGAAAAAAGAACAAAGTAAAAAGTACACAGCAGAGAAAAAGGAAAACTTACAAAGAAGCAAAGATGGACAACTCTGAACACAATGCATAGAATTTTTTATTATAAATACTAGTCTTTCTTGAAATGGAAATATATTGCTATATATTATGAATCCTCCCTTACATTCTGCTGTGCACATTTTTTTCCTTTTATTTTGTATTCAAGTTATAATATGTTTCTTTTTCTTTTCTTATTGTGTATTTAAGTTTAAAATAAATTAATTAAAAAACACTTTTGAGTAGGGCCAGGATAGAAGGAGAGAGAATAAAGTAAATGGGGAAAATACGATGGAGGCAAATACAGTTAGCAATCATAACTGTGGAAAAAAATGCAAGTTTCTCTGATAAAGACCTCATTTTTCAAATGTATAGAGAACTGAGTCAAATATATAAAAATATAAGCCATTCTCCAATAGATAAACAGGACATAAACAGATAGTTTTGAGATGAAGAAATCAAAGCTATCCATAGCCAAATGAAAAAATGCTCTAAATCACTACTGACTGGAAAAATGTAAATTAAAATAATTCTGACAGGGGGGCGGCTAGGTGGCACAGTAAATAGAACACCGTCCCTGGAGTCAGGAGGACCTGAGTTCAAATCCGGCCTCAGACACTTAACACACATACACACACACACACAAAAAAACCTAACTGTGTGACCTTGGGCAAGTCACTTAACCCCAATTGCCCTCCAAAAAAAAATAAAATAAAATAATTCTGAGGTACCACCTCACACCTTGACTAATATGATAAACATGACTAATATGACAAAAAAGGAAAATGATGAATGTTGGAAAAGATGTGGGACAATTGAAACACTAATGTAATGTTGGGTGCAATAAAACAATGCATAACCTTTGACCCAGCAATACCACTACTAGGTCTACATTCCAAAGAGGAAAAGACTGTATGTACAAAAATATTTGTAGACACTTTCTTCTAGGGGCAAAGAACTGGAAATTGAGGGAATGCTCATTAATAGAGGAATGGCTGAACAAGTTGTGGTATTTGATTGTGATGGGATACTATGGTGCTATAAGGAATGATGAGCAGGATGCTCTCAGAAAAACCTGGAAAAAAAAGTATATGAAGTGATGCAAAGCGAAATGAGCAGAACTAGGAGCACATTGTACACAGTAACAGCAATACTGTATGATGATCAGCAAATGACTTAGCTATCTTCAGCAATGCAAAGACAATCCAAGACAACTCTGCTGAAAAATGCTAGGGATACTAAAGAATTGAAGGAGTCTGAATACTTTTTTTTTTTACACAACTTTTTTTTTTACACAACTTTCTTAATTTATCTTTGCCTTTTTTTTCTTAGTCTAAATTGTCTTTCACAACATGATGAATCTGAAAATATTTGTAGGACTACATATGTATAACCTGTATCAAATTGTTTGTCTTCTCAATGGAGAGGGAAAGGAGAGAGACTGTAACTCAAAATTTTAAAAAAAAAAGGAATGTTAGAGATTGTTTTTACATATAATTAAGGAAAACATAATGCTAAATAATTTTTTTTTAAATCACTACGGTAACTTGTTAAAGAAGGAAAATACTGAGCATATAATTGGCATTCAGTAAGGAGAATTATAAAAGTATAGCATGTTAGAGCTAGAAGTGACCATTAAATTCATTTAGCCAATTCATTTTACAGATGTAGAAAACATATGGCCTCTAGGGTTTCTTCTCGCTCTAATCTATGATTCTATGATCCTAAGGGCCAGAAAAGTAAAATGATTTGCCCAATGTCACATAGCTAGTAAACTGAAAGAGCTAAGACTGAAACCAAGGCTTCCTGATTATTAGTCAAGCAGGTTTTATGCTACATGAACCTAGACTGATCATTCCGTGAATGATTTGGGTACTCCCTCTACATTCACCGGTGGTGATCAAAACCCATCCATACTTTCTCATCCAATGCATCCTGTAATTCTTTTGTACAATCAAATCATTTCTTAATTTGTTTATAAATCCAGATTTTTATATACTAGATTTGCTAGCAAATTTAAAGTCCTATTCTCTCCAAACCCACAATATAAAGATTTACAAACTAAAGATAAAAGAAAGCATATTTTTAAAAGAAGCATATTTTAAAAGTTAAATATGCATAATTTTAAAAATATCTGTTTAGTTTGCAACATTCACTTTTATAAGATTTTGAATTTTAAATTTTCTCCTCTTCCTTCCCCTCTCCCTCCCAAATATAGTATGCAATCTGATATAGGCTATACATGTATAATCATATTAAACATATTTCTACGTTACCCATGTGTATCAGCAAGCACCCTAGCATACCCAGGGTGGCTGCTAACACAGGTTCTTAGATCTGCTTTTCTAAAGGAAGGCAACTCAAAATAGGTTAACAATCTTACTTTAATCAGTCAAACATATATCATGTACCTAGTTCAAGGGGAAAAAGTCAGCACCCTGAACTTCAGAGAATGCAAACAGAATACAAACACAAGTTATAAGCAGACAAAGAAACAGATCAGCAGATGGGCTTCCAACCGTCCATTACATCCATACCTATTCAGTTACCAGAGAGGAAAGCACCAACATCTGGGTTTTTCAAAGCCGGGGGGCTCAACAGTTTCCCAGAGTCTCATCTGGCCAAATCACACAACTCTTCTCAAAGTGAGCCCCAAAGCAAAACCTCACATCAGGGTACATATAGCCTTCTCCTGGATCAGAGAATGTCACAGCCCTCTTGACCCATTGCCCAATCACAAAGTAATAAGCATGGGCATTCCTGAGGAACAAACCTCGCACAGGCTCCATGACACCACATTCAGCCTATTAGGGGGCAGAGTATACTTTCAAATCAGGGAAGGTTCTCAGAGCCACTTAAGCCTATCAAAGAGCCTAGGGGCAGGGAAGATCTTCAGATTCCCATAACACCATGTAGTAAAGAAGAATTAGGGCCAAAGGGAAAAACCGCAAAAAAAGAAAAAAAACCACACACACAAAAAAGAGAGAAAAAAAAATGTGCTTCAATCTGTATTCAGACTCCATAGTTCTTTCTCTGGATGTGGACAGCATTTTCCATCAAGAGTTTTTTGGAACTATCTTAGATCATAACATTGCTGAGAAGAGTTAAGTCTATCAAAGTTTGTCATCGCACAGTGTTGCTATTACTGTACAATGTTTTCCTGGTTCTTTTTACTTCTCTCTACAACAATTCATGCAAGTCTTCCCAGGTTTTTCTGAAGTCTGCTTGCCCATCATTTCTTATGGAACAAAAGTTATTCAATTACATTCATATTCCACAATTTGTTCAGTCATTCCCCAACTGATGGGCACTGCTTCAGTTTCTAATTCTTGGCTCCCCCTTAAAGAGTTGCTACAAATGTTTTTGTACATGTGAGTCCCATTTTTATGATCTCTTTGAGACACAGACTTAGAAGTAGTATTGCTGGGTCAAAGGATACACAGTTTTATAGCACTTTGAGCAAAGTTTCAAATTGCTCTCCAGAATGCTTGGATCAATTCACAATTCCACCAACAACGCATTAGTGCAATCTTCCCACATCTTCTCCAACATTTCCGTTTTCCTGTTTTGTCATGTTAGCCAATCTGATGTGTATGATGTGGTACCCCAGAGTTGTTTTAACTTGCATTTCTCTAACCAACATTTTTTCATATGACTACAGATGGCTTTAATTTCTTCATCTGAAAACTGCCTATTTATATTCTTAGACCATTTGTCAACTGGGGAATGACTTTTAATCTTATGAATTTGACTCAGTTCTCTATCTATTTTGGAAAAGAGGTCTACAAAGAAGTATATTGCAGTCATCCTTACCCAACCTCAATGCAACAGTATAGGACAGAATTCCCACGACATAAACCCCACACAAGTGTATTCATACCTGATTTTCACCTTCTTTGGCTTCCTGGCTGACTCATCATCACTGGCATCAAACAGTGAAACATCTTCAGTATCATCATTACTATCCTAAAAGGAAAATGGTCTAGTTCAAAATGCAATGCAACAACATCAGAATCAAAATTAAACCTTTTCAATTATACAAATATTGATGAGCAAAATAAATAAATGAAGTAGTTTCTAATTAGTTTTAGGAAACTAATTAGTTTTAGGAAGACAAATAAGAAAAGCCTTGGGAGTATGGATTTCTCAAGTAGCTATAAGAGTTTCCAAGATATATTTTGGGGCAGCTATGTGACAGCACGGATATAGTGCCAGGTCTGAAGTCAAGAAGACTCATCTTCCCAAGTTCAAAACCAATCACAGACACTTACTATGTGACCCCTGGACAAGTCACTTAACCCTGTTTACCTCCATTTTCTCATCTGTAAAATGAGCTGAGGAAGGAAATGGTAAACCACTCCATTATCTTTGCCAAGAAAACACAAATGGGGTCACAAAGAGTTGGACATGACTCAAAAAGAACTGAACAACAACAATGATATATTTTGGTCCTCTTCCTCTTGATATCACTGCCTCAGAGAAAACAGGGAAGACATGGATTATCACAGGTTTAGCATTGGAAGAGACCTTGAATGTCAACCCCCTCTCATAGATGAAGAAATAAGGCTGAGGCAAGTTAAGTGATTTGCCAAGGGTCAAACTGAGACAGGTCTCAGGTCTTTCTGACTCCAAATCCAGCACTCTACCCATTGTAACATTTAGCTATAAAAAAAGGGTAAACCATGGTATGTGTTCAATCCCTAGTGATCCCAAGAGTTAAGGAAGATCCATCAAATTACGCCAGTTAACATGTCAATAGTCTCCCTGCCTTCATGAAAGAAAATAAGAAACAAGTCAAATTTAGGGCATTTTATTGTTGTTGTTTTTCCTTAGAAAAATAAATTTTATTCAAAGGCAATAAAGCACATTAAGGTACAGGCTGCTTGGCCATTTGACATTGCAGTGATCATGATGAACATAAGCAAAAAGATTACCAAGACAATCTCAGCCTATACAGAGGAAGAGAGAGCAAAGAAATGTTGAAACTGGAAAACTGATACAATTTCCCCCCAAAACCCCCCCCCAAAAAAACCCTCTCAATTAGATCCTCAGAATTAAATCCATATATGTTTCAATAGCATTAACTGCACTGACTTTAGTGCAGGAGTGGGCACAGAGAAAAACAGGGAAAAGTAAAAAATGTCACAAGATATTGCTCATGCCTAAGGGAAAAAAAAACCAAAGGGCTACAGATTACATAGAAGTACAACATTAATAGATTGTAAGTACATTCTTCAAGGAGAAAACCAAGAGATGATAGAAATGGTGAGCAATGAATAACATCACACAAAAAAGTAATTAACTATATCTTAAAGTATTTCCAAGTCAACTGTCTATATCAGGCGTAAGGAACCTGTAGTGTCAAGGTCACATGTGGCCTTCTAGGTTGCTAGCTGCGGGCCTTTTGACTGAGTCCAAGGTTTATAGAACAAATCCTTTTATTAAGGGAATTTGTTCTGTGAAGTTTGGAACCCCTCAAAGGGCTACACTTGAGGACCTAGAGGGCCATATATGACATCGAGGCTGTAGGTTCCCCATCCAATACAGATAGAACTGAATTGTTTTGGCGTCCAAAGGAATAATTTAAGAGTAATCATGTTCCTGCTCCTATTATTTCCTACATTAATGAGCTATTTTTGTGGTAAACTAGCCCCCACAGCAGAAAGAAAACAACAGATCATGCACAAAGCTTACACATCTTACTGAGATTCACTAAAATATATTCTTTATAAGCAGTAAAATTTCAGGGGATTGAAGATAAGGATGCTTTGGTTCCTCAGGTAGGAAGCTCAAATTGGGTTTTCACTAGCTACCTGGGATATACAGGAAGGCCTTTCGTCTTAGATTGGTTCATGAGGGGGGAGCTGACAGATCCCCAAAGGGTTGATGGTTACAACACCATCAATATGCATCATGGGCAAAATGTCTTTATAATATCACCAAAGAGGGTTCATCAGTTTTTTCTTTGTATCAAGAAAAAGTCCTTTCTCTGATGCATGTTAACTTTGTATTAATTTTTCAGTTTCAAATAATTATTCAGCAGTGACTGGCTAAATGGGATGACAGCTGCAGAAGTATTGGTGAAATTAGTTTTTGGAACTAAGGAATGATCTCAACAGTTTAGGGCTAGTAAAGCAAAATAATAGAAAACATTAAATTGTATATGTAAGCAGGAAAATAAACAATGAATACAACTTCCTGGTGTAAGAAGTTCTCTTTATTTCTCAATAACTTGACCACTATTACCAAGGAAAGTGGCCTAAGACAAGCTCTCCTTGCTTCAGAAGCTTGTTTTCTCGATACTTTTTTTTAAAAAGCATTCATAAAGGAATTTGTATTTTACAAAATTCCTGAATAGCAGTCATATTCTCATAGACATTATGAAGAGGTGAATAACAACTATAAACCAGGTAATTACTGTAAAACACAGTCAAAGTTAAGCTGGCCCTGTTACAGACTTGTTAGAACGAAGATCAAAATCAACACCTAATTTGAATGTTGTGTAATCAAGTTATTCAAGAAATTAACAGAAAGCAGGAAATGGAAACAAAAAACAAAAATTGACATAGACTACCAACATTTCCTATGTTAATTTAACAGATAAAAAACCAACTGCCTCCAGCAGGCCAAAAAGCCTTTAAGCATTAAAGACAGCAAATACACAATTTCTTTGCTATATAGCAGCATGACAACAAGACTTGAATTTCAATTCATTTATGTTGATTACAATCACCTAATAAAAGTGAGGAGATAAATCAATTTATATAAAGTTATGCATAAAACACAATACATCAGATAGTTTATTTTTTTTGCATAGTGCTTTGTAATTTTTACCCATATAATCTCATTTATCTTTTCTATCCCAAATAAGTTTAAAGACTGGGAAGAGTATCTTTCCATATGCCTCTCACAATACAGCACAATACATGTACAAGAATGGCTCTTAAATGTTTCTTAAAGGAATATAGCTGACCTTTGACAAAGTGATCTTTAAAGATAAAATGATAATTCAAGAAAGCAGATGTGTCAGCAGAACCTCCAAGCCTAATTTACCAACTATACCCTTATTCTTAGTTTCTCTTTCCTAACCATTTGACAAAATCTCTGTAATCCAAATAAAAATATCATTAAAAAGACCTGCTGTCGTCAACAGATTCCTCAACTCCAAAACATGGAATAAACATATATACATATACCCCTCCATTAATATTCTATTCCAATACATAGGCAGCCTTGGGCTCTCAGAACACAATCAATGACAGGTCCTAACAAGCTAGAAAATTAATGAGTATGATCTCAGAAACACTGCCATTCAAGGACCAGTATAACTTGTTAAAAGAATGACCACAGAAATTTAGAAAAACACAGGCTAAAATGTGGAAGGATTATAATCTGCCTCCATGGAAGAAAGACCACATTGTAGGAAAAAACTGAAAACAAAGTAGGTGCCTATTAACTGGCAAATAGCTTAGCAAAGATTGAATGTAATGGAATATTACTGCACCATTTAAAATGACACATATGAGGTACGAAGAGAAATGTGAGAAGACCTCTAAGACTGAGAAAACAAAATCTAGAATGTGGACACTAATGTAAAAGGAAAACAAAACAAAGCTGGTATTCAGATTAATGTAAAGAGACATCAGTTACAGAGGACTAATGCTTAAATATATTCCCTCTTCTCAGAAAAATAAAAACAAAAAACTGTGGACTACTAGTGTAGAACACTGTATAAGCTCTTGGGCATGGCAGATTAAGTATTTAATGGGGGAATAGTGATGTAAAAAAAAAGGCTTCAGCAAGCCATCAAGAATGAACTTTTTTAATGTGCCTACATAAAATGGTAGATCTCAAAATCCCAAAGAATAAGACCGTGTCTTCATCTCTCTCAAATGTGATTTAAAATACCTGGCACAGATGTACTTTGGCAGTCAGGAAGACAGATTCAAGTCCCTGGTACTGGCTGTGTGGTACAGGCAAAGTCACTTAACCTCTCAGTGCTCAGGCAATTCTATGTTCCAAGAATAGATGTCAATTCTGCATTGACAGGGCATCCTCTCATAAGAATTCCCTATCTCAAGGAAGTCACAAGCCCAGTCAAATAATAATAATAATTTTAAGTATTTGGCATTTTTGTGCATATCTATACTATCATATAGTATCATATCTAAACAACTTAAAAATATCATATCTACAGTATCACGTAGTATCTAAACAACTTAAAAATGAAATGAGATCTGCTGTTGCTACAATCTTTCACTTGAAAACTGCCACAGAAAAGCTGTAACTAAACAAAAGGACATACACATGAGCAGGGTAATTAACCACAAATCACTACATAAAAGTTAACCACTTAAGAAAAAGTGCTATTTCTTAGGAAAATAAAATGTCAAATGTAATGTTGCAGTAAGCAAACATTAGTAATTTGCCTGGAACTAATCTGAGTGTGAGATGGACCATCTTTTACTGTAGAACCTACAACCCATCTTCTTGAGCTTATTTTCTGTCTCTGTCTCTCTCTCACCTTCAGTGTCTCTAGCCATTCCTTCCCCATGGCATGTTACAAATAAGCATAGGTCTCTCATATCCTTAAAAAGGGCTTCTTTGACTATACTGGCCCCTCAAGGTATCACCCCACCCCCTATCTCTCTCTACTACTAATCTTCTAGATCAGAGGTTCTTAACATGAGGTGTGGACTTTTAAAATATTTTGTCAACCATATTTCAGTAACTGGTTTCCTGGTTTGCTTTGTGATCCTAGCTTGTGCATTTTAGAAGGGTCCATAGGCTTCACCATTCTGTCAAAGGAATCCATGAAACAAAAAAAGGTTAAGGATTCTTGCATCCGAATCTTCTCTCACCAAAACTACTGTAATTGCCTCCCTGCCCCGTTTTTTTCTCTCTCCAAACTACTCTTTGCCCAGCTACTAAAATAATCTTCCTATTCCCTTCTCAACTTGCATAGCAACAAAATCCAGATAAAAGACTATAATCACCTGGAAGCCCTCCGGATTATACCAGCTAAAAAACTTTCTACTTCCAATTTTCCTCCTGAGCAATTTATCAGGAATTTTCCTTTACTAGAATAATATTCTAACATGTAACATACTTATCTATGTACATAATTTGTACCCCTCCCAGTGGACTGTAAGAGGTTCTAGAACCCATTTCTCCTTCTCTATACTCCTCCCCAGGATCTTGGTTTACAGGTGCTTACTTAATAAATGCTACTATGTAGCTTTTAGAATTCAATTAAATCTAATCTAAATCTACAGATCAGGAAACAAAAACCTTTATTTTTAAAATATGAAAAGCAGGATAGTACAGTGGGCATTCCCTCATCGAGAATGTACCTTTAGCAAGTACAGGTCCAGTACCTATCCCTATTCTAGCTAACAAAAGTCTATCAGTGTTTGTTAAAGCACAATTGTTGGAATTCGATTTTTTTTTCAGGACAGCAACGCCTTCGCCAAATGAATTAAATAAGATTATGTAAAGTATGGTTCAGTGCCAGAGCATCAGATTTGAGTTCAGAGGTTGTGAGGTCAAATTCTGGTCCTGTCACCTGTGTGACCCCCCAAGCAAGTCACTAAAGCTCTCTAGTCCCGTTTCTTCATCTATGAAATGAAGGAGTTGTAACAGATTAAAGGTCCGTTCCAACTCTAAATTTATGAAAGCGCTTCAGGGGTACGTAGATATAAAAATAAGCCATCTTCAGCAAAACCCGGGGAAGGATTGCAAAAAAAAAAAAGTTGGATTTCAAGGAGCCCTTATTGAATACAAAGCAGAAACTAGTCCTCTCACTTAGCGCACACCTTCACTTCGGGGTCCCCAGAACTTCCTCTGCTTCCTTGAGATGGCACCACTACAACCCCGTGGCCACCACTTATACAAAGTTGTAACCCCAATTCTAACCCTAACCACATAATTTACTGCACAGAACTCACAGAACTCTCACCTGACGCAACATGGCCGCTCCTGCCTAGCCAAAGCACTTCCGGGAAGAGACAACGCCACCATAAACGCCACCTCACTGCCGGTCGCGCACGCACGCACGCGCTACGTCAAACTGCCACGTCCCAGCGCTCCGTAGGAGAGTGGGAGGAAAGGAAGAAGGAAGAGAAGAGGCGGAGAAAGCCAGACTTGATTGAGAACTGTTCACGATAATAGAGAGCTAGTGGAACTAACAGTGAGAGGGAAAATGGAAGAGTGCTTGGGAGAAGCGGAACGTGGAGGAGGAGCGGGACTAGAGAAGGAGCAGAGATAGAAAAGGGGCGGAGCTCAGTGGTCGCTGGTGAGCCGCGTTGGACGGAGGTTGGGCGCTGTGGTGGGAATGAGAACGCCCCAACCCCCACCCCCGCCGTTAGTGAAGGCAGGTGGTGCAGTGGAGAGAGCACTGGGCCTGGAGTCAGGAAGATTGTTGATCTTTTTTAGTCCAGATCTGGTCTTAGGGGGAAATGACAGAACACTCCAATGCCTCTGCCCAAAGAAAACCTTATATGGGATCATGAAAAGTCGAGCACGATTGAAAAACACCCACCACTCCCTTAGTGGAGGAATATTAGAGCACCCCAGGGTAGAGCTGGTTTTAGATTTTGTGGTACAGGAATTTAATGGACTGTGCTGTAAGAAATAATGTGATGAATACAGAGAAGCATGGTAAAAGCTACATGAACAGATGCAGAGTGAAATAAGCAAAACGAGAAAAACAATGTGTTTAATGACAGCAGCAATATAAAGGGAAAGAACACGCACATACTAAATCAAAAGTGAATGTAGCAAAATTATAACGAGGCATGCACGTCTTGGAAAGACACTCCCAATCTGACTTTCTAAAAGGGGGAAGGAATACTGAGGAAAACTACGATGTTATAAAAAAAGAAAGACCAATAAAAACTTATTAAAAATATGAAACAAATTCAGACAAGGGGAAAAGCAACAAAATTTCGAAGTTAATTAAAAATACTAAATGTGAATTGGTATTTAAAGTGGGCAAGCTACTTCATAACTATTCAACGGGTATTTTTTTGAGCATGCCTAAGTTCTGTGTGTGTGTGATCATGCAAGATATATATATATATATATGTGTGTGTGTGTGTGTGTATTATATATGTATGTATGTATATAGTACCCAGTGCAGCTAGGTGGTAGAGTAGATAGATAAAATTTTTGGTTAATTTATGAGACAGTTTACAAATAACTGTTATGATCCTTTGATCTTTGGGATAATATGTAAGTGACTTCAAGGATCCCCTCTGCAATCTTACATGTAGAAAATGAGAGATAGTCCCTGATCACAAGGAGCTTAAATTCTAATAGTATATAGGACGGTTTAATTGCAAGTGAGATAGAAAGACTGTATGGTCCTTAGTATACAGAGGCAAAGCACATGGTAATGCATGTTATTAAGGTTACATCCATTGATAAAAATCTGTTACCTGATGTTGAGCCATTTGTCAGTGCCAAGGATTTCAGTGGCAAGAACTTTTGTTTCTGTATTTAACTAAAGTAGCTATGGCTGCTGAAGAGACAGGCTGCAGCACCTACAAAAGCAGTTGCCATTTTTCATCACCACAGGGGTTGCTGAGGAGGAGGCTAGTTTAGAAGCAGAATGAGTTTGGGAATTAAAAGCTAAATGGGGGGTGGAAGTGAGGGAGAAGAAGAAAGAGAGAAAAGAAAAGAAGGAAGCAAATAAGCAGCTATACCCGGGCTTCTTAGTAGTCCCTCAATTGAGGGAATTTAGGTTGGTAGTAGTGGTGGTGAGGATGGTAAGCCCGTTTTTCTTAGAGGATGCCTCTCCCCTTGGTGTTGGTTGTGGGGACCTGGCTATTGGTCTGAGGAGTGTTCTTGTTCCCATAGCTCTTGGCCTTAACTTGTCACTGAAAGTTGATCAGTAATTTCTGTTGGTAGTCACAAGGATGGTGACTTTCTTCACAAGGGTTACTTCCCTTTGATTAGGGCTGTAGGGTGCAGGAATGGAATGGAATAAACATTTATATAGCACTTATGTACCAGGCACTGTGCTAAGCTCTTTTAACAAATATCTCATTTGATCCTCACAACAATCCTCTGAAGTAGTTGTTACTATTCCTATCCCTGTTCTTCAGTTGAAGAAACTGAGGTAAACAGGTCAAATGACTTGCCCAGGGTCAACAAAGCTAGTAAGTGTTTTAGGCTATATTTGAACTCAGATTTTCCTGACTTAAGGCCTGGTGCTTTATCCATTGCCCCACCTAGCTGCCATTGCTGCCTCTAAGTAAATCCTATATGGAGTGGCACCGCATTGTTATAGTCAGATGATGGCCTATATAGGGTTTGAGAGGTTTAGGTGGTGGTGGTAGTAGTAGTTTAATGAATCTGGTATGTGGTGTCTCCTTTCTCTCTCTTTAAAAAAAAAATTATATAGTGTTTTATATTTCCCCAGTTACATATAAAAATATTTTAACACTCATTTTTAAAATAATTTTTTAACATTCATTTTCAAAACTTTTGAGTTTCAAATTCTCTCTCTTCCTCCCCCCCATCCCTCCTCAGTGAGAAGTGAAGCAATTCAATATAGATTATGCATGTGTAGTAATGTAAAACATTTCCATGTGTTGTGCTGAAAGAAGCAAGTGAGACCCCAAGTGCAAATTTTGGAAGTGGATTTTATTTAGCGCACACTGCTCAGGGCCTTGCCCAAATAGAAACAGAATTTGCCAAGGGTCAGTCACTGGTATATAAAGACTCTTAATAGTCAGGGATTGGCTAGTACACATTTTAATTTTCGCACGCCCGGGGGAAGATGGCTGGCTAGGGCAGAATGGGGGGAGGGGAAGGGATCAGGGGAGCCAGACTGAGGCCAAGTACAACATTGCCCACTTCTTATGGGCAGTGTCAAACCCTTGACACAGTAGGGAATACATCATCATAGTGATCAAGGGGCAGGTAGCAGGGATTCCTGACAATAAGTAACTTGATAAGAGTTAATGCGAGATTTGACAAATTAGAGAAAGCGATTAATCAGGCATGGACCTAAAATGAGAGCGAGGGTAAGGAGAATTAGGGGACTGGCTAGGGCAGATACTAAAGTAGTGAGCCAAGGGGATGTTCGAAACAGTGACTGGTAACCAGTTTTCAGCATCTTCCCTTTCCCTCTGTCAGTCTGCCAAATTTGTACAGACCAAACTCAAATGTTCCTGTACCACACCAGAGCCACCCCTGGGGCAGCACAGAGGCCCCCCCTGCCAGAGAAATAGCAAATCTAGGCCCCTGCGGTTTTGGAGGACCACCTCCACAAGGGAATCAACCTGTCTTCTCCAGGACAGAGATGGAGTGCTCTAGGTGGGAGAGATCAATGTCCACCTGTGCACCAAGTTCCCTGTAGTTGGTGCCCCCCTTAATTAGGGTGGTTGCCCCAATGGCAGCTGACCCCACCAGTCCTAGCCCCACCAAGATGGGAATGAGGAGGCAGGCCATACACCTTTGATGGAAAGTTTGGACTTCCCTTGGGGCAAAATAGCTCCATCCCCCTTAGCTGGAAAGGAGGGAGACCTGGGGGATTATTGTTGCTAGGAAACAAAGGGGGCAAACACCGTGACAGAAACACACCTGGTGAGGCCATCGAGGCATTCCCACCAGGCTCCTGGTGGGTCAGGAAAGAAACTGGAAGCAGAGGATTTAACTTCAAGGGTAGAGCCACAAATGGGGCTATAGGGAGAACCAGACAGGTCGGTGTCCTTGGTTGTCAGGCAGAGCCCAGAACCTTGGCCATCTCCCAAGATGAGCCTAGGCTGATCCCAGTCACAATCCCTAGAAGTGTTAATGGGTTCTATGGTGGTATTAATGGCTACACCAACATAGTATGGAGGCCAGGGATTCGTGCAAAGGCAGCATTCAGGGGTTAAGTCAGGATAGGATGAATTTACCATGCCGTAAATGGCTTGAAGGAGCCCCATGACAGAAGAGCTAGGGGGTGTCTGGCTAGCAATAAGGCCATCCTCAGGGGTAAGAGCAAGCAGGCTTGAGGTTGAATATCCTGCTGCTGATGCCTGAGGGATAGTCCAAGGGGTTTGAGTAGCCTGGAAGGAACCCTAGGCCGGGCTGGGGTAGTCCCTGGCAGAGTGGCATGTATAGACTTTAGAATGCCAGGGAATGAGTAACTTAACCTTTAGGGCACCTTTATATCCGCATCACTTCCCCACTCAACCACCAGGCAGGAGAATTCTTTCGGGACAAAGGGACGAAGGTCACTGTCTTCAGTAATTGCTTCCTGCTGCACAGGGGCGAAGATTCCATTTCAGGTACCCAGAATTGTTTGAGGAGGGGTAGTCAGCATGGAAGGTGGAAAGTGGTGCCAGCTGATTCCAGGGTGAAGAGAGACAAACCACTAAGGAACATCAGGGGTTGGTATCCTAAAATCTGAAAGTGGAATTTCTGCAGGCGGGAAGATACAAAGCAAACCAGGAGGTTAAACAAGCACGGACCAAGTGTGAGAGCACACAAAATGATTAATAATGGGTCAGAATCGGGAAAATAAGGGAGAGGAACCATGACCCCCAGGAGGAGGTAGGGAGATACCAGGCTGGAGTGGATGTCTTGCATCCAAAAGGCTGCCCGTGATATCTTTGGAGTGCTTAAAGGATAAATTCCATGCAGGGTCCTCAGAGAATAGGGGAGAGCTGTGGGGAATAGCCTAGTATGTTGGGAATGATGGTGACACATCCAGCAGTCAGTCATGTACTGTGCCTTGCCCTGCAGAGTGCCCTATTTGAATTAAGACATTAGACTTCCGGTCCTGAGGAAGCAGGCCTAACTCTAGGCACAGGATGGGAATCTAGGTGAGCTAGAAACACAAGAGATTCAAGGTGGGGCCCTACGGCTCAGCAACCAGCTGAATAAGAGAGAGAGACGGGGATGTATTCAATAGTCTGTTTATTACAGAACCATTTCATACAGAGCCAAGATACAAGAAAATCATAAGGCTTATATTCCCTATAGCAGAAATTCTTACATAACTAGAATGCAAAGACCCTCCTTTGGAATCGACCACTCCCTACCCCAGCCCAAAGCTAATTATTCATTAAGACTTCATCTTAGGACCATGTCCAGAGGCACAAACAAACTGGGAGTCACAAACAAGACTTGCTAATTAACTACCCAGAAACTTCTTTAGTTATTCATGGGACCAATGAAAGCATCCATCCAACAAGATTATACTCCTCCTGCATATCTGCCTAGTGACTTCATAGAAGAAGGGAGCATTTCCTTAATGGGGCCAGGGGACTCCTGAAAGTCTAGTCTGCTGCAGGGCCCAGAATACAACATAGCTAGAAAATGCACAGGCATGTTCCCACAGTGAGGGGCTTCAATGCATAGTCTCCTTAGATCACTCTTCTGGCTAGTCACGTGTTGCATCTTATCTCGTGTCACACATCCCACCTGCTTGCTTCATCTGCCCCAGCACTCCTGTCTGCCTCACCATCCACCCAAATGCTTTTGAGAGAGGGACAAAGGAGCTCTTCCTGCCTGAGTGGCGGCAGGGAGGGGAGTAAAATGAGGGTAAAGCAGTGTCCAGGGGAGGAGAAGAACGTGTAACGGAGGAGGAGAATGTGTAACACGTATCCTTGTTGCACGACCATCTCAGGTGGACAGCTGATAGTCTAGGAGACACAAATCTGACAGACAAGTTAATATGCAGGGCTCAAATAGAGAATAGAGAAAAACAAAGAAAGAAACCAAGAGAGCCCCAACAGGCTTTTATTTACTTTTGACATACAGAATTATACTATCTTGTTATTTCCTCAGAAGTTTCCACTCTGAGTCTAGTTCTTTAGGAGGATCAGATGCTATCGAGGATCCAACTCTGTACGTGTAAATGTAAGTAACAACACTTTGCAGGTAGGTAGAAGCTTTCAACTCTATCAACATTTTGCAGATAGAAGTTTTCTATCTTTGAGTTCAATAGTTATACAAATGAATTTACTTGTAGGAGACTGACTTTTACTCTAGTTATCATAAAAGACTTCGAGGATTCATAAGTAATTAATTGCAAAACAGTGCATATCAATAAGTTGCTTATAAAAAAACATGTTTGTATCACAGAGCACACAGTGTAACCAGGTATTATTTCCACAAAAGTAACGAACTTTGAATGAAGTTGACTTTCCCATTAATACAAAAGTATTCCATAAATTACCTCCCTTTAAGAAATTCTTTTCCTCATGCAGAAGACATTTCTGATCTAGTTTCAGTATTTAATAGAATAACAACTAGGTCCTTTGATCAGTCATACCAATACTCAGTTATTATGACATCATTTTGAAACATCTAAGGACCTTATTCCATACAGATATATGTCTAGTGACAGGTAGATAACTGGACCAAATACCATTTACCAAGTTCTTTAGTATAAAAGGGAATATAATCTGAGGCTGAATAGTCCAGATCCAAAACACACACTTTATTATAGTAGCTCACATGTATCCCAGCCTTAGTTTATGGAATAATGATTCAACACTGTGTTTGTACCTTTGCTTCACAAACTTCTTTTCCCTTTGTTTAATTATTCCCATATTATTCAGAAAGAATGTTTTATTCCAGGGATTTACTAATTTACCCAGTTCTTTAGAGAATGGAATGACTACACATTCAGGATTGAAAAACAGCAAATTTCACATATGTGCATTGTGCTGATTGCAGAAATTTGCCATAAAAGGAAAGCAAGGACTTGATCAGATAAAATGTCAGTTTTCCAACCATGCAGCATCAATTCCACCTCATAGCCAGACTCAGGAATAGTCAGGTTGAAATACTCCTTTTCAAAGGAACACAATGGGGAAACTGAGCCAGGATCCCATCCTAAACTGAGGCTAGGATTGTCCTCTCAGTTTTTACAGACAGACACCTGTAACAGTCACATTCTCTGAGTACCTTGTGGCATTTCTCTGCAAAGGTGGATTATTGACTATTGACTATTGATGGATTTTTATGATCCATCAGACAACTCAAAATCAAATCCATTATAGTCCCAAAAGCATTCACCTCAGATGGGAAGTTTCACTAATCAAGAATTTTACCAGAACTCACATTTCAAAATTTAAACTTGTCTTCATGCAAAAACCAATCATTAGAGATCATTTCTATATATTTGCAAATTCTCAGCATGCCAAGTTCCCTGTTCAGGAACTCCAACAAGCTCTTTGGCAATCTTATAAAATTAGGGAGGATGGAGAGGGACCCCTGAGAAGGGGCTGCCTTTTCCACCCCATAGGATAGAGCTGCTATGGGCTGTGTTTTTGACTAGCCCTGAGGACTTGTTTGAATGGGCAGAAGAATCCTTTCCATACAACACACACGCAGAGTAATCAATTACCAGCTTTAGGCTTTAGCACTGACCAACCAACCATCTTATAATTTTCATAAGTGATAGCTAAATCATTTTAGCTATGGCACAAACAAGAAGCTTCAGATGACATTGTTGTGTTCCCAGATCATATATTATTCTTAATCTGGTCTGAGATGAGAGGAGTTAATAGAAAAACTCCAAGCCTTTAACAGAATTTACTCAAATGTTTTAGGTATATTTAACTTTTATTATAATTCTAGGCTGGCCAGACCAGGAAATATAAGGAAATTAATTTTACAGATTTCCCAAATTACAATATTTCAGAAAATATTACAACGCTCACATCAGAATGTTCCATTCCTCCTCTTCTGTTCTTTTGACAATATAGTTCCAAATTTTAACAACCTTTAGGAATTTATCCTGGTGTCTTTTCATTATGCCTAACTTTCCATTGAATTGCAATATATCACAAAGATTTACCATGACCCACATACATAATGAATTCCCATTCTGAATTCCCAATTTGTAGTAGGACCCAATTATTATAAATCCATTCTTAACCAACTTTAAGACTGCTACCCTTCCCCCTTCCCGTCAGCATTTTACTTACGAATTCCTTTTTCTGCCACACCTGGCTAGCTAACGTCTTCAGCCCCACCTACCCACGTGGTGTGCACCTTTCAAACCCTTTCAAACCTTGGCTTGTTTGAAAGGCTGCTGGATTCTTTTCTTCCCCTACTTCCAACCATTCCCTGGTATGGAGGGGGGCGGATTCAAGGGATGACCCCCAGACAAAATCTCAAAAAGCAGTGCTGACACACATAAGACATGGACAATTTACAGACAGATGGACACAGAATCAGAACTTCCCATTTCCCAAGACAGACACACAAACATACAGCAAACCGAAGTGAACAGAGGGCACAAAGACAGACACGGACAGCCCAGGATCAGTTACAGAGGCGGGTGTGAGCCTGACATCTCGGGGCATGGAGACCCGAGGGGACTGATGTGGCCGCCAGTCCATCCTCAGTCTCCAACAGAACCAGAAAGAACCAGGAAACTGACAGTACTTACCTCCCCAGGGGACCAAAAACCAGATATCCACATAGGTTCCAATCAGGGCTAGTTCAGCATCTGGGACGGGTTAGGTCTCCCTTCTTTTGAGTCTTGGGGCCCGGGACTTCCTCAGGTGCCGGCTCCCCTAAGAGTCGGGGGGGGGGGGCGTGAGTAGATGCCCGCCTCAGAAGCTGAGAGCTGCACAGGCATTTTGGGGTCTCACCACTTAATCTTGCTGGGGCCTCCAAAATGTGCCAAAAGAAGTGAGTGAGACCCCAAGTGCAAATTTTGGAAGTGTATTTTATTTAGCATGCACTGCTCAGGGCCTTGCCCAAATCAAAACAGGATTTGCCAAGGGTAGGTCACTGGTATATAACGGCTCTTAATGGTCAGGGATTGGGTAAGCAGGGTTTTACAGCAAGGATTGGCTAGTACACATTTTAATTTTTGCCCACGTGGGGAAACCTTGACTAGTCTACATCCATGAAGAAACAGGAAGAAGATGGCTGGCTAGGGCAGAATGGGGGGAGGGGAAGGGATCAGGGGAGCTAGACTGAGGCCAAGTACAACATATGTAGTTCATGTTGTGAAAGAAAACATAGACCAAAACAAAAGAAACACCTCAAGAAAAATAAAGTTAAAAAAGTATTCTTCAATCTGTATTCAGACATAATCAGTTCCCTGTCTCAGAATGAATAGCATTTTTCATCATCAGCACTGCTCAGAATATCCAAGTCATTCACAGCTGATCATTTTACAATATTTACAAAGCAATATTGCTATTACTTTGTACACAGTACATTTCACTTTGCGTTAGCTCACGTAAGTCTTTCTGGGTTTTTCTGAGAGCATCCTACTCATCATTTCTCATACCTCAATAGTATTCCATCATAATGACATAGTGTTGAGGGTCAAGGGAGGCATGGATTTCTAGGAAATCCTTTGAGGGTTCTTATTAGTCTGGAAGAATTACGATGCTTAAGCTATCTTGGCAGTTTTACAAAAGTTTATTGTTACACTGAGGCAAGGGGTGGGGTAATGAAACCTGCAAGCTGATAGATATCAAAGGCAAAGTTACCAAGTTGGTGTGACGATCTTCAGTGGGCAGGGGTCTAGAAAGGTGACCTGCAAAGTTCTAAGGGCCAGAGAGGTACTTTTAAAGATACAAAACTGTCAGTCATAAGTTGATTAAGCTAATGAGGTGTACAAAGGTGGAGTTAGGGAGGAGCCAGGGAGTGACTAATACTTAAAGGAACACGCACCCTTCACATCAATTCCGCATGTGCCCTGCCCATAATTCACTGGGGGAAATCCAAGGGGAGGGGAAGCAAAAGGCGTGGTTTTAGCCCTGAAACATCATAAAGTCAACCAGCGGTCAGATTTGAGGTCAAATTCCTAAGGAGAAGTACCTTATCCAGCTTGGGAATGGATGAGTCTCATTTTGGCTGGTTACTAGAACAAAAGGAGGTAGTGCCTTTAAAAGAATTCGTTATCATAGCTATAGAGTAAATGGTTTCAGAGGAAACACCTCTGGGCTGGGGGCAAGGAAGAGATAGAGTTAAACTGATTTCACAACTGATGGTACATACACAAGACTGAAGTTACAACTATGCCACAAAAAATCCCCACAAAATATTACAGAGGCACCTCATCATTAGCACAATTTGTTCAGGTATTCCCCAATTGATAGGCATCCCCTAAATTTCTAATTTTTTGTCACCAGAAAAAAGCTGTTATAAATATTTTTGTACATGTAGGTCCTTTTTTTTTTCTTTTTTGGGATGCAGACCCAGTTAATGATATTGCTAGGTCAAAGGGTATGCAAAGTTTTATAGCCCTTTGGGCATAGTTCCAAATTGTTCTACCAAATAGTTGAATCAGTTCAGCACTGTACCAACAATGCATTAATGTTTCATTTTTCCCACACCCTCTCCAGTATTACACAGTGGATTTGATCCACTGTGCTACCTACTTATCCCAGCCTAGTGTGTGGTGACCCTAATCAGGGCATTGCACCTTAGACCTTCCCTTCAGACATCTGATAAAAACATCATTAACTTGAGCTAAGGTTTTAATGTCTGATAATGTTAACCCACAGAAATAGTAAATAAGAGAGGTTGTCCCATAGAGCTGGGCATTCACTCTGGTGATAGGGATGGACATGAGCATTGGCATCTTGCTAAGGACATGTGCTGTATTTTGCTTTGACAAGAGAGGCAGCAACTTTGTAGAGGTTCTTGTGACCAAATAAAGAAGATAGGCTATTGAGTGGCATGAAGGACAAGTTTGCAATTTACTTCCTTAATAGGCTACAAGAAGACTGAAGAAAAAGATTCCATTTCTTTGTTGGACTCTTCTTGGCTCCCCTTCCCTAGGTCTTTAACCCCCTTTACCATATTCCAAGTAAGAGCAGCTCACGATGAGTATATGGCAATGGTACTTGTGTAAATGAACCTGAGTCTCTGACTTCTAACTTGAGCACAGGTCTGCAACTAGAAATTTTGAAAAATAAACATTTTCGGGGTGGAGCCAAGATGGCAGCATAGGAGCAGCAACATATCACAGCTCTCACATAGCGACCCCAAAATACCCATAAAATATGACTCTAAACAAATTCTAGAACTCCAAAACGCACACAAATATACTTTCCACTAAAGTCAGTTCGGCTATGAAGAACCATCTCAGCCCTGCGAGCTGAAACCAGCCTAGCCTGAAACCACGGCTCTGCCCCAGAGGCGGCTGGAGGAGAGGAGCCAAGCTCTGGCTGGAGCTTTGGGAGAGTGGATCTGCGTCAGCTGTGGCAGTATCCAGAATTAGGTTAGTGGAGCTTGGGGAAATCAGGGGAGAAAAGCAGGTCCAGCCAAAACGCCTCCAGGGCAATGAGGCCACAGAAGTGGAGGTTTTGCACCCACCTCTATACTGCTGTTTCAGAGCTCCCAGCCTACAGACTACAAAGGGGACCAAGTGATTGTTCAGAGGCCAAGTGCTCTCGCATTGAGCAGCCTGGATCCTGATCTCAGTCTTGGGCATTGGTCCTGGGGTATTTTTTTCAGTGAGCCGGAGTTGGGGAGGGACCCAGGAGCCTCCTAAGAGCTCTGGCAGCTGGGAAAACCCCAGAAATTTGGGACAGAGCTTTCCCCTCTGGAAGCAGAGTTCCACAGAGATAAAAAAAAAAATCATGGACTAACCAACCATGAATAAGAATAAGCATAAGAAGCAAAGTAAGAACAGCAACCAAACCCTAGATTCCTTCTTTGGAGAAAAGAAGGATCAAGGCAGCGAGCAGGAGAAGGACAGCACAGCTGGAGCTCCCACACCAAAAGCTTCCAATAAACATGAAGATTGCCTTAAAGCCAGAGATCAGCTGAAGAAGGATTTTGAAAACCAAATGAGAGAAGTGGAAGAAAAATTGGGAAGAGAAATAAGAATGTTGCAAGAAAATCATGAAAAGAGAGTCAGCAACCTGACTGAAGAAATTAACACCTTAA
>CM053584.1:190823708-190844310 GCA_028627135.1 Pseudochirops cupreus | reverse complement strand
AGAATCATTTCCAAAATAATAGTTTAGCATAGTTAATTTATTAAACTTATTAACTACAACATAAAATCAAAGATTTTTAACTAAATTCAAGCCCTAAGCTACCTGGCTAGGCTAAAAGATTCAAACACAGCATACATCTGCACTTTGTGCATTCATTTCTGAAGTGATTTTCCCTTCTTTTACTAAAAGCTCAAAAAGGCTAATGGTGAATGATTAACTTACATCCAGAAGGGAAAGGGACAACCATTTATATGGTACCTACTATGTGGCACTGTATTAAACATTTTACAGATATCTTTACTCTGCAAGGTAGCTACTGTTATTATCCCTATTTTGCAGATGAAGGAACTGAGTTATATAGAAGATTGTGTTGTTTTGTTTTTCCACCACTCAGAGGGACAAATGATCGTTCCAAGGGACCATCAGTCGTATTGATCTAACCCTTTCTTCCATCCCTGATTCAAGAATAGACTGTAGTTCACATGAAGATGGCTAGAATTTCCACATCTCAAAAGGCTAATTACCATATAAAAGGCCCGAACAAGAAAAATTCTATGATAGCAATTTGATTTTATGTTTATTTTAAAGGTAGGATGCTTTTTTGTGGCTAAAATTCAGATAAATGTGTTATGTCCAAATTCAGGGGCTGCTGTTTTCCCTTTCTTCATGAAGTCATCTATAGACAGACCTTTGATCTTCCTGAGCCAGGCTACTTTGCTTGCTTTATCTGGATTGGCTGTCCCAATGGGTTTCATGTTCTTATATTCCATCATTTTGGCTTCATTGTACTCTTTCTTTTGTTTCACCGTCAGTAGCATGAACCCAGTATTGACTCGATAGGGATTGGCAGTCACAGTGTATGTGGGTGGCTTTATCCAGAGACAGGAAGACTCTCCTGTGCTTCGAATCATCATACGATTAGGTTTGATTATATGGGTGCTAGTCAGGTTACCTATCTTTGTGTGCACTCTTTCTTCTCCATCCTTCAAGGTTCCACAGGACTTAGGGCGGATGATCATGGGCTGTGGGATGTGAGAACATACCTTAGAGCTGTGTAAGGACTTCTTTAAGTTGGGTTGCAGTTTTTGGATTTCAAATGGGGTGCTAGTTCTTTTAAAACCTGGAGCAATACTGGCAGATTTCAACTTCTTGATTTGAGCAGCCTGTTCAGCCCTCCCTGGTAGGAGCGACATATTTTTTAAGTCCAGAAAGTTATTTGAGGCTTCTGGTTGGAGGACTGCAGGCCCCCAAGCATCACGGACGTTGGCTTTTGGGATATGGAGATGATCAATGTTAATTGCTGTGTGAGTTTGTTGCAGGGAGCTTACAGTCAAAAGGAGTTGATCAGGTGAGAGTGGTAATTGTAAGGCCTGTTTCTTTATCCGCTGGAGAACTGCTTCTGAAGTTTCAACAGTTGCAGGGTGATGAATTTGAAAGTTGTCACCTGTTTTCCCAAAGGGTGAAATGAAGAAAAAAGAACTTCATGGTTACATGAAAAAGTCATATATTTGAATAACATTCTAATAACTATAAAGACTAAATTGTGTTTGTGTACAGTTGTAAAATTACATTAATAGCTTTATGGTTTGCAAATCATTTTACAAATAGCTCATTTTATCCTTTATTCCATTTTACAGATGAGGAAGCTGAGGTAGACAGCTTAAGTGACACAGTAAGTGTCAGAGGCTAATTCTGAATCTTCCTTACTGTAATAAAGTAATGAAACTTTAGGTAGGTATCCAAATGAAAGATGTCTCTCAAAATAATCCTGTTGGGATTATTAAGAATATAAATTTATTCTAGTCATTGCAATATCCCAACATTTGGCTTCAATTTCTAGAATACCTCCTTAAGAATTGCCTTTAAAGCTGCTTTATAAGCTACACAAGGAAATTGATTTGATGTCTTAAACAGAAGTGACAAACACTGTCAAAATACTCCTGAGTGCAGCCTGAACCAGATTAAAATATAATTGGGAGATATTTAACAAAGTAAAATACAGTGGAATATAGTTAATGTTCTTAAATGATTTCCTAAGCCAATATGCAACAGCAAGGATCCTTATGTACAGTTTAGTAGCCCCTTTTCTATTTGAGTTTGACACCACTGCATTAAAATACAACAAAATAAAACAACCTGGTTTATTCACTTGGTATAACTTCTTAGAATTTTAGGCTATTTCCAAATATCAGATCCAGTCTCAAAGTATTTGAGGATTAAATCTCCTCAAAAATCCTCAAAGGATGTTTTGCAGATTGTGAAAGTAATTCCTACAGAGGCGTTCAAAAGAAGTTTGAGCAGTAGGGAATGTTGGAAAAAGTGTGTGGCCTCTCAGAATGACTACTTAAAAAAAAGATAGCACTCATTTAGATGCATAATTTGTGGTATATTGAAAAATCAGAGGAATTACCTTATAGTCAAACCTTACATTGGGAATATAGTTAAACTTCTCTTATCCTGAATGGAAACTATCGTGGCATAATTTCTCATGGGAATATCATACTGTAAAATGGGATTCTAGGAAGAGCAAGAGAACCTGAGAACAGTGTTTAGGTGTCAGGTATAAATGCTAATTTAACATAGTAGGGTTTCTATTTACCAAATCTTTGAATGAGTCTAAAGTTAAAGGAAGGAATCAAGAGACACTGAATGAAGGCAAAACTTAGTAAAAGGTACAAGTGGAAACTTCAGTTTTGACACCTGAAATGAAACTCAGCCCAGGGCAAGGGCTGCCCATTTTAGAGTAATATGAACTGGGCCTACTTTAGTATAGCTAGTTAAAGGAAATGAATTTTGATTACCAAGAAGGACCAGTATTAGCCACAAAAAAAGGTATAAAATACCCAGGCAAACATATCTTTGTCTCTTCCATCCTCAAAAAAATCTCACTTAATCCTTCCACCCCTTACAATCATCCTATAACTCTTCTGCCCTTTGTGGCCATCTACAATAGGTGCTTCCATTTTTTCTGCTCTCACTCACTTCTTGAATTTCTTGGAACTCTTAACTTGGGTTCCAACCTCACCATTCCTCTGAAACTGTTCTAGTTATTAATAAGTTTTTCTGAGGCACACCTTTTAAATTTATTTTTCTTATTTGTGTGTTTTCTTTTGCAACATGGCAAACATGAACATTTGTTTTGCATGATTTCATATGTATAATTGATAGCAAATGGCTTGCCTTCTTAAGGAGTGGGAGAAGGAAAGAGGGAGAGATTTCGCAATTCAGAATTTTTTTAATATTAAAAATTTTTAAATTATTTGGGAAATGTTTAACAAAATAAAAATATATTTGGATTTGAATTGGTAGAAGGGGTTACCTCTTTACCCACCCTGAGTTCCCTTTACCAATTAAATCATAGGTGTGACCAAAAAAAAATGCGCAAGGCATTGTGTTAGGGTGCTAAAACAATAATGACAAAAATGGAAAACAGTCCCTTTCATCAAAGGATTTACATTCTTTTGACAGATAGGACATGTACACAGAGCTCTTAAAGTTACAAGACATCATATATAATCCAACCTTCTATCTAATAAGAAATGCCTTCTTCAGCACTTATAAATCTTCATCCCACTTTTGCTTCAAACACTTTAAGTGACAAGAAGGTCACTATCTTTTAGAGTGGTCTAATTAATTTTGAATTAGATTTAAATTAATTAATTAAATTGAATAAAATTTAAATTAATTAAATTTGAAATAACTCCTGCTATAAATCAATTCTTTCCAATAAGGACCTGAAATCTACCTCCCTATATGGCCTTGCTTTGGACAAAGTCCTACCCCACTAAAAAGCAGGATGAATCTACTCTTTCTCCCATGTGGGGAGACTACACTTCACTTCCATTTCACTGTGACAATATTTTGTTTGTCTGGCTGGTAGAATATGAGCTCCTTGAGGTCTGGATTTGTTTCATTTTTTGTCTCTATACCTCCAGTATCCAGCACAGTACCTAGCACATAGTAGATACTTAATAAATTTTTGTTGAATGGATGAATGTATTTCTGATTACATATACTTTCTAGTCTTCTTACTCCTAACTCTTCTCCATTCAATTGACAAGTTGCTTGAACACAGCATTCCATCATTTCTTGTCTCTGCATCATTGTACTTCCTGACTTCCATGTCTGGATGCTTTGCCTTTTCACCTTTTTCTCTTAGTTTTCTCAGTTTTCTTCAAGGCTCATTTCAAAACTTAGTTGCTGCAGTAAGCCATCCCTGGCTCCCTAGCTATTAGTACCCTCCTTTCTGAAATTATCTTCCATTTACTCTATGTATACTAATGATTTTCTCAGTACTCACTCTGATTGACCTATCTAGGCTTTTACCCTGTTGACCATCCTCTTTGTCTTGATACTACTGTCTTCTCTCTAGATTTTCAGAACACTGCTCTCCTGGTTTTCCTACTACCTATCTGACCACTCCTTCTCAGTTTCCTTTGCTGGATCCTCATCTAGGTCATGCCCTATAACCACAGGTGTTTGTTCTAGGCCCTCTTCTCTTTTTCGTATTATACTACTTTCTTTGTTAATCTCATCTATTCCCCTAGATTTAATTACCATCTCTAATGCTAGTGATTCTCAAAGATTTCTATACTACCTTAAACACTCTACTGACCTCTAGTCTTCCATCTACAGCTGCCTTTCAGACATCTCTCAGACTAGATGTCATGTAAATACCATGAATTCAGCATGTTCAGAACTGAATTAATCTTAATATCTAAATATCTAAACCTTCTCCTCCTTCCCTCTCCCTTCAGCTTCCCTGTTACTGTCAAGAGCAACACCATCCCCTAAGTCTCTCATGTTTTCAACCTCAACCTCTCACTCTTACCTCTCATGCCATTGTCCCCATCCAATGCCTCCATTCAATTTTTTTGCCAAAGCCTTTCAATTTCACTTTTGCAACATCTTTCAAATATGCTCCCTTTTCTCCTCTGATACTGCCACCACTCCAGTGCAGGCCCTCATCACCAGTTGTCTGCTGGTGGGTTGTATCTACCTCAAGTATCTCCCCACTCCAATCCATCCTGCATTTAGCAGCCAAAATAATTTTCTTAAAGCCCAGGATGACCATACAACTTTTCTGTTCAATAAACTCCAGTGGCCCCCTCTCACTTCCAGGATAGAATAATAAATCTTCTGTGTTTTATTCAATTACCTAATGGGGAGCTACTGGAGTTTTGTTTGTTTGTTTTTTTTAAATCAAAGAGTACTCAGAAAAGTAAATAAAGAATTTTACTTGGGTAGCAGTGTGAAGAATTGATTGCAGATGTGATAGATTGGAGGCAGGGAAATCCATTAGGAATCTGTTAAAATAGTCTAGGTTAGACATTCTTGTTATGTGAATATCATAAGATTATCAAATGCCTTGTTGAAATATAGTTACATACTATGTCTATGGCATTCTTTTGGCAGATCAGTTAGTCTAATAAACTACCATGTAATTTTAGGAGCAATACATACCATGTCTGTAAGAAAATAGGAATGCTAACTTAAGGTGTAATAACTATATATTTTAGCAGTTTGATAATGTAATTAAGGTGATAGTAATCATTATCCTTTATATAAAAGTGGAAATATTGTTTGTAAAACAGATTACTGCATATCTTATATGTATCCAGATCTGATCTGTTGAACTCTCTGTTCTCCCAAGCCAGGGAGAGAAGTATTAGTGAAGAATATCAGAGTTAGAATGAACCTCAGAGGCCATCTAATTCAAACTACCTGAACAAGTATATCTTCTCAAAAATATCCAAGGTCATCCACCCTTCACTTGAAGATTTTCAGTGAGGTGGAACCTGCTCCTTCACCAGGGAGTTCATTCTGTTTTTGATAGCTCTAGTTGTTAGGGAGTTTTACCTTCTGATGTATTGAATGGAAAACACACCAGTGGGGGTGAGGGGTGTCTTTAACTAAGACACTTATAAACATGCTAAGTAGCTCAGGGATAAGTGCATATTCTGGGGGCTTTCTTCCAAGTTGACATCAAACCATTAATGACTACTTTTGGGTCCAGTTATCCAACAAGTTTCAAATATGCCTACAGAGTATCCCGCTATCATATCCATAAGGGAGACTTCATCCTCTTTTCCTAAAATCTAGGCAAACTACTTTTGAATATTCCCAATAGGTGCCTCTAATTCTTTTTATCTCACTTCTTAACTCTCTACACTCTTGACTTCAGGCCACTCAACTGAAATTGCTCCTTCCAAAGTTACTGATGATTTCTTAACTTAAAAATCTAATGACGTTTTCTCAGTCCTCAGTTATCATCCTTCTTGATCTCTCTGCAGCCTTTGACACTGTTGATCAGCCTCTTCTCTCTAGGATTCCAGGTCAATACTCTCTTTTGGTGCTTCTCTTACCTGTTTGACAATTCCATCTCAGTCTCTTTTGCTGGATCTTCATCCAGGTCATGACCAGTAACCATGGTTCTCCTGGGTCCTCTTCTCCTTCCATACTATTTCACTTAGTTATTTTCTCAAGTCCCAGGGATTTAATTATTATCTCTATGATGATGATTCTCAAATCAACTTACCCAACCTAAACCTCTGTGCTGACCTTCAGTCTCACATCTCACACTTCCTAGTAGATGTCTAAAATTGATTGTCCATGATATAGACATCTTAAACTCAACATGTCTAAAACTAAACTTATTTTTTTCCCTAAAACCCTTCCCTCTCCCTAACTTCCTTATTACTTTTCAGGGTAGCATCATCCTTCCAGTCACGAAAGCTTACAACCTAGTGTTACCCTTGACTCCTCACTATCTCTCACCTATCATATCCAAATTATTGCCAGAGCCTGTCAGTTTTAATGTTGTAACATCTTACTCACTCCATGTTATCTCTTCTGACACTACTATCATCCTGGAGCAAGTCCTCATCACTTCATGCCTGGACTATTGCAATAACCTGCTGGGTTGGTCTGTCTGCCACAAGTCCTGCCACTCCAATTCATTTTCTACTCAGCAGTCAGTGATCTTTCTAAAGTACTGGGCTGACCATGTCATTTCCCCTTTTAAATAAACTCCAGTGGCCCCTTCTCACTCCCAAGATTAAATAAAAAACCTTCTGTTTGGTATTCAAGTTCTTCATAACCTGCCATGCCCCACCCCTTCCCACCCCCCTCCACCTTTCCAGTTTTCTTATACCCTACACACTACCTCCTTCCCCCTATGAACTGTTGCATCCAGTGAAACTGATCTCCTTGCTCCTGTTCCTTAAACAAGATGCTCTGGTTTTTGACTCCAGGAATTTTCACTGACTGCTACTTATGCCTTGAATGCTCTCTCATCTCTGCCTTCTTGCTTCCTTCAAGTCTCAACTAAAATAAATCCCAGCTTCTACAAGAAACCTTTCCATATTCCCTTAATTCTAGCACCTTCTCTGTTGATTATTTCAAATTCATCCTGTATGTTTGTTTGTACATGTTTATTCCTTCACTAGTCTAAGAATTCCTTGAGGGCAGGGATTGTCTTTTACCATTCTTTGTATTCTCAGTATTTCCAGCACACAGAAAGCACTTAACAAGTGTTTATTTACTGACTGACCTGGCCAGACAAAGAAATGAGGTTAGTCTGGAATGACTTGTCCTTGATGAAGTCATGCTGACTTTTTGTGATCATCACTTTGTTTTCTTGATGTTCATTTCACTACCCTTTAATAATATGTTCTAGAAATTTTCCAGAAGACAGTTAAGTCTCTGTTTAAGATGCCCAAACTTCTAAGGTTTAGAGTGAGTGGGACAAAGGTCCAGGACAGGACAAAGTGATAGATAGCAATTTATCATAATTCTTTTGTGCTCTCTGCTCTCGTAGCAACTTGCGCAACAGAAAGTGCTTCCTGGGAAAACAGTTTCCCTACACAAAATAAGATCACCCTGTAACCCAAATTACCTTTCCTCTGTTGACTGGGAGAAGCATCTGAATACCCTGAGGCTGGGACCTTCATCCTTACCCTTAAAAATCTCAAGCTCATCCTAAGACAAAATTGTGAAGTTTATCTTTGACATCCCTGTTGTTTTGGACTGGCTTATAATAAAAGTCAACATGTTTTAGGAGAAAAGAGCAATGAATTTAGATTAAGATGATCTAGATTTGAATTCTATCATGCTACCTGTGTGATCTTTGGCAAATTAATTCATCTTTTTGAACCTCATCTGTAAAATGAAGAGGTTAGAATAATTGATATCTAAGATCCCTTCCTGCTCTGTTGTTCATGCCTGTTCACCACAGGGTCTATGCCAACCTTCAAAAAACTTTCATCTTGAATTTAATCTTTAACCAGTTGGCTGCACATCTTTATTGCCACTTAAATTTACTGATGTTGTTTTCTAAATCATTTCTGGCAGAAACAGCATTTCTCTGGTAACCCACTGCTTTGTACAATTAGATTATTTCTTCCCTACAACAACCCCAAGAGACAATTAAGTATTATATCCCTTTTACAGACAGAAAAAATATGGTCACGGAGTAGTTAGGTCACATGTCCAAGTACTCACAGAAAGCAAGCTGTATTTAGGATGTAAATTCAATTTCAACATTATCTTCTTCTTTTTTTTTTTTTAACATTCTCACTTTTATCTATCCCATTACCATGTGGAAAATGACTGATGTTTCACTTCATCTTCTAGTATTGTAGCGGCAACCATCACCAGAAACTGACACAAATTCAAAACTGGTAACCAACACTTCTAGAACATGCAATAGTTCTATCATTCTGTGACTGTTTTAATGAACCATAAAATTCTGGAAGGTTTTTTTTTAAATCATCTAGTCCAATCCCCTCATTTGATAGGTTGGAAAATTGAGACCCAAAGAAACGAAGGAACTTTCATAAGAGTACATACTAGTAGCAAAACCAGGACCAGACTCTACCTCTCATAATTTCTAGTCCTGAACTCTTTCAAGTTAGATTCTAATAAATTCAGGTTAATTAAAATAAACTATGTTGAGCCAAAGGGGTTATCACATTTTGGTGACTTGACAGGGAAAAAGTGGTTAGTTATAGGAGACAGACAAAACAAAAAGTAGAATGCAGAGGTTCTAAATGATCGAATGCATGCCTTTCCCATTCATTCATCTTGCATTCCCTTCCTGCAGAGTTCAGGGAAAACTAGGAATGGGACAGTGAAGGTAAATAAGTACAGGTGGAGAGAACTGATATGCAGCAGCTATTTCCTACATGGACCTGTGGCAAGGCCTCTTACTCTTTATGATCTTGAGGTGGTGAAAGTACATTGAAGAAAAACTTTATGTCCATTAATTTTTAACAAGGAGAACTCTTATGTGGTGCTCATAGCAAGATAACAAAGTGATATACCCATTTCAAATTTTTAAAAGTCCATCAGAAGTTCATCTATATCTGAATAGAAAACAAAAAGTATCAACTGCTTCAGAGAAATTATCCGAGTATCTTTTAGACTCAGCATCTCCTTAGGAAAAATCTATATAGAACTATAAAACTGTACATACCATTTGACCCAGCAATACCACTGCTAGGTCTGTATCCCAAAGAGATCAAAGGAAAAGGAAAAGAACCTACATATAAAAATATTTGTAGCAGTTCTTTTTGTAGTTGCAAAGATTTGGAAATTGAGAAGATGCTCATCAATTGGGGAATGACTTAACAAGTTGTGGCCTATGATTGTAGTGAAGTACTATTGTGTCTTGGGTAATGACAAAAGGGGTGTGTTCAGAAAAAGATAGCATGGACTGATGTAAAATGAAGTGAGGAGAACTGGGAGATCAATGAGCACAGTAAAAGCAAAGCTGTCATGATGACCAACTGCAAAAGACTTGGCTTCTTTGATCAATACATGATCAAACACAATTCCAAAGGACTAATGATGAAAAAATGCTGCCCACCTCCAGAGAGAGAACTGAATGCAAATTGGAGTATAATTTTCTCACTTTATTTTTCTTGCTTTTTAAAAAATGTGGCTAAGATGGAACTATGTTTTGCATGATTTCACATGTATACTTGATATATTGCTTGCCTTCTCATTGGGTAGGGGAGGGAATGAGAGGGAGAGAATTTGGAACTCGAAATTTAAAAAGAAAAGAATGTTAAAAACAATAAATTAAAAAATATTTTAAAAATAAAAAGATCACTTCTTGAAACCAGTTTGAACATGACTTCAAGATAACCTCTCTTGATTCTTTGTTGACTCTAACAATGCAGAAGACAGGTAGTGAGTTGAGTCTTGACAGGTAACTTTCTTAAAGATATACGTCAACTGAATCAGTGATAGAGCAAGTAACTAACAGTTCATATGGCTTTTACCCATCAATCTTTATTATATTTAATATCATATAAACCTAGGTTTGGACCACTCCTATTGCTTAACAAGTCTAAGCCATCTAGCCTTCATTTAATCACCGAGTAGGAGACAGAGAGAATTGGCTATTTTTCTATAGAGTGATCAGCTGATCCAGTTTCCTATACCAATCTCAGAGGACTGTTAAGTCCTAGAGATGGATTTAATGTGCCTAAGAAAATTTCTCTACTTTGTAATAATGTATGTGCCCTGAGGAAAAGCTCTACCAGGGACTCCACATTCCTCAAATAAGATATCTTTGAGGTGTATAAGCATGATATGCTGTTTCTTCCTTTAGAAAATATTGCTTAAGGTTGTACATTATGAAAAAGACAAAAAATATCTAATTCATCTAATAGTAGATTATAGAGAATTTCCATGGGTCTCCCTGCTCCACTAATGGAATGTTCCCCTCTCCTATACAAACTTCTGTAAGGTTACAGGGCAGATAATCAGGAGGACATGTAGTCTTGTTTGTTAATGCCTCCAGACATGGTGTTATGATATAGACCTAATAAATAACTAAGATTTCAGGGTAGATAATCAGCAAGACAGGTAGTCTTGCTTGTTTGTGCCTCCGAATGTGGTCCTAGGATAAACCCTTAATAAATAACTAGCCTTAAGCTAGGGTAAAGAGTGATCAAGATCAAAGGAGGGTCCTTGTACATTGTCTGCACTTCTTTCTGGCCATGTAGATCTTCTGCTGGGGGACATATAAACTTTGTGGGCTCCTTGTATCTTTGGTTTTGTATGAAATGGCTCTGTAATAAACAGACTATTGAAAAGAACCCTGTCTCTTTATTCTCACCGATTGCTAGCCCACCCAACTGCACTGGCTGCAGTAGTAGATGAATCGTTAAAACAGACAACTTCATTCCAAATGGAATGAGGAAAGGGACCTTAAGTAATCAGAAGATTATCTTGTGAGAATGATTTTATAGCAGCCCCACCATCACCACATTCCTGTAAGATTGGGACCTCCCAAGACTCTCTGCTTTTATATTCACAAAATCATTTACCAGTATGCATAGCTTCACTTTTAAGGTGTATCTTTGGATGACTGATTCTTTGATCCTTTGCAGAGAAAACATCGTCTTCCTTTTCCTTCTCCTTTTCCTTCTCTTTGGGTTTCTTGGTAAGTGGTTTATTCTTGTCTGAGTAATACTGCCATTTAACCTCGTCAAACTGGAACATCACAATATTGCTCTCTGTATTGATCACCATCCTAGGACCAAAAGAACACCTCAAGACAGACAATTTAATCAAACTTCCAACAAAAGAGAACAGCAACCACATGAAGTGAAAATCACAAGACTTGTTCTACTTTATAATTTGAAATGAAAGGGATGTTAAATGTCTAGTCTGATCCTCTCATTTTATAGATGAAGAAACTTGTACCCAAGGTAACTAAGAGATAAAGTCTTACAGCATTCAGCCTTATTAGTCCTTTCTCAGAAATTAGTAGGAATTATTTTTATCTTCATCAAAAATAGGTATGTGGTACATTGGGCTTGGTCATTTTTCCATCTCAGGAATCCTAAATATTATTGATAAGGATTTATTTTTAAAACTGTTTAGTTCATAATATTTTTAAATGCCTCTAAGTCTTCAGATGACTGTCAGATGCTTGAGATAGAAACTAGTACTACAGATTGGAAAGTGCTGATTACTAAGAGAAGGGAGCTCAGAAATATATCCTTGTGGCTTCAGACTGAGCATAATCTCACCCGGAAATGTTAGAATTCAAGTATATGTTAACATTATTGAATCAAGACTGACATGTAATGGTACTCTGAAAATTGATTGGCTTGGCAAACTTTCTGGCAGATCTATTTTTGTTATTCTACTTCTTCATTCTATCTTGTCAAGGATAAGCATTCTGTATTTTGTAATAGAAGGGCAATATCTTTTTATAAGACATTGCAGCACTAATACCCCCTTTGCTTCATACACTAGAAAGATAGTTTCTAGAACTTTGTTTTAAAAAGTTGCTGACTGCAGTCTACCATCAAATGATTTCAGTTGCTCAAAATATCTAGAAGATTTCAATTACATTTTCTATTTGATCTGTGCAGAAAAATAATTTTTCCCCCAGAAAAAATTAGAAAGGGCTTTGGGAACCATTTATGATTTATATTGATATGAAAAGTTCCTCTTGGAAAGTAATATTTAATAAATTAAAAGCAAATCATCTTTTAGGATCATAGATTCAGAGCTGTATGGCACCTTAAAGGCCATCCAGTGTGACCCACTCATTTTAGAAGAAAATGAGGTCCAGAGAGGTTAAGTGTCTTTGCCCTGGCATTGCATAGATAGTAAATAATGAGACTGATTATCAAACCACAGTCCTCTGGCTCCAGATGCATCATTCTTCCCATTGTATCACATAGCTTCCTCTTCATAAATAATAAAGGTTAAACAAGTTTGCCACAATTTTATAACATTTTTCATTTGTCAACATTATTTTTTTTAATTTTACCTTTATAAAGCACTTACTATTCTACTTTTAAGAAGGGGAAAGAGTAATATTACCCAAAGTTTATTTCACAGTCGAGGGAAATTAAGTTAGTTTTCTCAAATTATATAGAAAAAATCAATAGAATCAACTTGATTCCACTTTGCTCTTTTAAGATAATACACTTGTTCTTAATATTGTGTTCAGAATGTAATAAACACATTGTAATGAATAATGAACTCAGTGATACTAAGTCTTTTTGTACACTTAGTGATTCAGTTCTCTCAGAATTTCTGCTCACTGCAATACCCCCACATGCAGATTCCTTCCTATAATCCTTTTCTGATTGGAAGTGCGAGATTGTGGACAGTTAGGGCCAACAGGTAAATAAATGTGTGAAAGATGATAAAGAACTTCTTGCTTTGCTACCAGCAAAACTACAGTGTGGAAAAATATGGCACCCTGTTTTATGATAAGGGAGCTCCAGGACAACAAAACTTAAATAATTTTCCTCCAAACACAAAAAAGCTTAGTAAAAAGGTGATGTTTTTGAATCCCAAATGGTTTCTAAGACTTTTGTAAAGCCCTTCTAGCCCCCAAATCCATTCTCCCATAATAGTTGTAATTCTTTTAAGATATTTGATATATATGTATTCATACTTTTAGTGAGAATGGCAGAATTTCTTAGTTCGAAAGAACCTAACAACAGTTCATCTATTCCAACCCATACTGAAAAATAATCCCTACTTAAAGATACCAGAAAATAGCCATCCAGCTTTGCTTGAAGACCTCAAATGAAGGGAAACCCACTACTTCACAAGGCTACCCATTCCACTTTCAAGTAGATATAATTATTAGAAAGTTTATTTCCTGACTTCAGACCCCAATGTACTTCTTTCCAAATTCTACCCATTTCTACTAGTTCTACTCTTTAGACCCAAACAGAACAATTCTAATCCTAATCTGTCTTCCAACTCACCCTCTAAATGTGGATAACTCTGAAGAGTCTGTCCTGCATCATTTTATCCCCCCTCTATACTTTCTCTTTTGGTGAGCTCATCTCTTTCCTTCAGCATCTATGTACATTAACTCTAAATCTACTTATACAGCTCTAATCTCTCCCCAAAAATCTAGTCCCATAGCTGGAATAGTCTGTTGGACATCTCCAATTGAATATACTATCAGAACTCCCTCTACACCATCCAAACTTGCCTTTCCTTCCAAAGATCTCTTTTTAAAAATTAATACCACTGTCCCCCCATTGATCCCTTAGATTTCTCTTTAATTCTTCCTTCTTCCTTACTCTCTATATCCAATTAGTTGCTAAGTTTCATTGATTCTACTACTGCAATATCACTTGCATCAATACCCTTATTAGCAAATTGAGGGAAGGTTTCCCAGAATTCAACAATATTTAACAAATTTATTAGGCACTTAATATGTCCAAAAAATTGTGCTAGACTCTGAGGGTATACAGAGATGAAATAAAATATATTCCCTGCCCTCATAGAGCTTACAGTCTAATAGGGGATAAAACACATAAATAAAATAACTTATACATGGCAGAATGTGATGAGTGCAAAGGAGAGGTCTGGACAAAGTGCTGTGAGAAGTCTGAAAAGAGATGAGTAGAATCATCCAAAATAGAACTGCTCATGGCTCTGACCTCCACACCTACCACCCACCTGTTGCCCTCAATAAAGAAGGACAGCACTGGGTCACTTCTGCTGTTGGCTTTCATCACCTTCAGACAGGTCCCATTCAAGAAGTTATATATGCGGATCTTCCCATCAGCACAGCCACTAATTACTCGGAGATAGAGGAAGGCCACACAGAGCACCTCCCTAAAAATAAATAAAACAATTAGAATAGTTCATTCTCTGGTCAGACGGTTACATATGTATGTGTTTGTATACATACACGTATATACACATACAATATCTACATATATGTTCAAATTGATTACTATGACAATAGAAGAAATCAAGGTTTCCCGGTGCCAAATATACCTTCAGGAAATTAGACACCCAGTGTCCCACCTAAGCAATGGGCTATATATGGCAATGATATGCATTTATTTCTTTCCTTATTACAACCCCTATTAGTTGGGAAGAGGCTAAAAGGAGTATGTGAAAAGGTTAGTAAATAAAGTTAAAGTTAACCCCCACCCAATATACAAGGTCAAAGAGGTTTAAAGAAAACACTCTAACCTAGAGGGGATGCTGAATTAACTGAATAAACCTAAGGCAGGTATGTGAAAGACATATGGATTACAATAAGGAAGACTGGAGCAAAGGAGCCACACTGAGGAGTTGGCTGCTTTGCTTCTGAAGATTCCTTAAGGTTAAGAGCAAGTCATCCTGTGACTTCTTCAAAGTGGGCTTGGAATCAGGAGACTTGGATCTGTATCCCATCCTGGTTCTTCCACTTATTGACTGTAACCTTGGACTAGTCTTTTTGAATCTCAATTTCATCATCTCCCAAATCAATCAATCAACTAATAAACATTCATTAAGCTCCTAATATGCACCAAGGGCAGCTAGACAGTGCAATGGATAGAGTGCCAGGTCTGGAGTCAGGAAGACTCATCTTCCTCGATTCAAATCTGGTCTCAAGACAGTAGCTATGTGGCCCTGGGTGAGTCACTTAACTCTGTTTATCTCAGTTTCCTCATCTGTAAAATGAGCTGGAGAAAGAAATGGCAAACCACTTCACTATCTTTGCCAAGAAAACACCAAATGGAGTCACAAAAAGTCGGACATGCCTGAAATGACTGAACACCAACAACAGCCAAGAACTTAGACTTAACACATTGAAATGACATTTTGATTTCACAGGAATAAGATTCCTTGAGATGAAAGAGCTGTTTTTATGTCTTTTTCCATCAAGTGATTAATAAAATATTTTGTCAACACCCTTTTTAATTTGAAAGTCAAACTTAAGATCTGTTTATGAGAGATTTTAGTGGACTTAACACTAAGATTAAACTGCCTCCCTTAAAAATGTCATTTTTTCATATGAATTAATATTGGAATTATTGTATTGTTGGCATGTTTTAATACAAAATAGTTTCCATGTGGACATGAAATATTCCTAACATTCTTACTATTCTTGCATCTATTTTTTATATCTGAAATACACGTATAAGCTGTTAATACAAAATCAAGTCAAAGGTTTTGCCATAATCAACAGAGTATAAAAAGGCATTTTTTAAAGCAATTCATTCAATAATTACTAAACAATAATAAGTTGCTCCTTATACTCCTAGAACTTTCTGGCAAATTATTTTTGCTCCTCAGCCAATGTTATTTTCTTTTATGTATTTATAAATGTTTTGGTGATACAAGTTGTGATTACTTTGTATAGAGCACATAAATATGTGCTGTATTTGAAGAGTTACTGAGTTCTCTGTTAAAAAGAAAAGTGAAATCAGATTTGTAGCTAAGAATATAGCAAAGTGATCTGTTAGTACTTCATATTCCAATGTGACACATTTGAATAAATAATTGTTAGTCTTATCTGGCCACACAACTTTCCAGTTTTACAAAAATGCTAGAGTTTCATTCTCCTAACTTACTGTAACTGTTCTATCATTCATTATACTGACAATGCATGAGTTTTTTACATTGGATTTGGATTGTATTGGATTTCTTGGACTTGACCAAAAATTATCTACATTCCTTTTCATTAGGGATTCTCTTTCACTCCTGAATTCTTTACTTCTCAAGATTCTGTAGTAAATGTTATTGATTTTGAATTACTGATTTTATTATCTGTGCTGCTCTGGCTACTTGTACTGCCTTCCCCCTTTAACTTTGCTTTTAATATTTGTTTTCAAATATTAATTAAGGAAATCTAGGATTTCTGATATGCTTTTGATTTCCAGATCTTTTCCCACATATTTATTTTTTGTTGCCTTTAGTTGAGAGTTCAAGTTTTCAACCATGTGTACCAAGTAGATATTGATGCAATTTTCACATGCCTCTCTGAAACTCTTCAACAGCTCTCCCAAGATGCTTTTGACATGTTGGTATTTCATGTTTGTCTTTAGGGGACTTCTTTTATTCTTCCTATTTTTCTGCTGTGGTTTTTAGCATGGCAATTACTACCACAAAGCACTGCTGAGTACAAGTACTGAGATGTTTTTATACTTTCTGCCAAATACTATCAGAGAATGTATTTTTTCATGGTGGTTATAACAAATTCCAACTTTTCAAAAAATCACTCTGTTTTGTTATAATTATTCTCCTACTTGAATTCACACAGCCAAATTTACAAAGAGCTTTTTGAAAGGCTGGTTTAAGTATGCCTGTTTTTGTAATTTGCTTTGTTTTTAGGTGTAATTTTGAGAGTTTGCATTATGTGAGAATTTTCAATGATATCAAAGTCTCCAGTTTTTCCTTTTTTCAATTTTAGTAGGGCCTTGATTTCATCTAAGCTTAGGAATCAAATAATTTTTATAATTGACCTACACTGGTCAATAATACACTAATGTTTGATTTGGAGCTGAGACTCTGTGTATGTGTATGTGTGTGTGTGTGTGTGTGTGTGTGTGTGTGTGTGTGTGTACCTATAAATGACAACACGTGTTTCCAATTCCCTTTTTTTATTTTAGTAGCTCTTCAGTTTCATCTAATGTAGTCTTAGGAATCAGATTGTTTTTGATGTAGTACTGGTACACAATGAAAGTATTCATGTCATCAGTACGTTTATTGTACAGTCACAGTTTGCCTACTTTAGGGGTAATTGCCATTTGTACTAAAGTATTCCAGCAGTTGAAGTATTGGCATTTCTGATTTATTCCTAAATATTTTGCCATCTTGTGGTACAATAAAACAAAGGACTGCCATTTGCTCCACTGCACCCAATGTCAAGCTGAATTAATACCAAGTTTCCATTAGGAATCTACATAGAAATTAACACCCAAGAATCAAATATTTTGGCTTTCTACATTTCCCCCATTTTTTTTTTAGAGAGAAATTTCAAGGCATTTTAAATCAGTGCCTAAAGCTCTAATATTATGCCTCATAATTTGTGTAATACAAGGTCCAAATATGCAACAGACTATTATAATGATCAATATAGGAAGCAGATGCATAGAGATTTTTTTCACTGTATCAATAATTGTTTTTTTTAACTCCTTCTGGGTCAGTCTCAGGGATCTCACTATGTTCAATATCTTAAAAATTTGATTGAAAGCTTTTTATTTCCAAAGTGATATTGGAATCATGCCATGCTCCCAATAAGCGGGCTCTAATCCTGTCCCATGTGGTATTGGGATGAGAGAAATTATATAAGTTAGAAAAAAACACAAATATATGTGTATTTATAATGATATCTAAGTAATCATTGAGTTTTTAATGCTTTTAACTCATACCTAAGCATAATACTAATTGTTGTAACAAATTGATCATATACAAAAGATCCTTATCTATATCATGTTGTGTCTTAAAGGCTACAGAAACATTTTTTAATAATTCATTAACCTATTGTGCAGTTTGGATTGCAAACACAGCCACAGCAGTTGAAACCATTAACAATATTGGGACAGTGTATTTAGTAACAATAAATCTGACAAACCTTTTTCTCCCTTTTTTAAGACATCAGAAATTTGATGCAATGCATATACCTTTGATGTTTGATCCCAAATATAAGTGAAATTAGTTGGAAAAAAAGCAAAATAAAGATTGTTCAACAAGGTCTGTACTAGATATACATTAAGCGAAAGTAAAATCAATGCATTTAAAAGTTCATACATAGACAGGTATATCCACAGTTACATTGGAGAAAGAAAATCTGGTCTTAAGTGTTTCTAACTGTACCAACAGATTGATTTTATGACAAACTGAAAGTATGTCTTATCTATAAAGTCTTGGGTTTTCAAAGCCAAGGTAACATTCCTTGCTAATTCATTCACAAATTAAGCAGTTTGTATTCAACTTAGCAGAGAAATAGAAGACACAGTTGCTGACATTAAAAGGGAGGCAATGATTTAAAATCCTGTAATTTAAAAGGCCAAAAATCAGTTCTTATTAGAAAATCACATATTTCTTGACGTGCAGGCTCTTCTGAAGTCTGTCATTGTGTAATGTTCCATCCTGTGAAAAAGGTGGGACACCAAACCATTTCTTCTTGGGTTGTCTTTGTGAGGGATCCTCTGATCCTCTTCTCTGTTTCTGCATTTGTGGAACATACCAGGATAGCATCTAGAAATATAAGAAAAACCTTTCCTCTACATAATTAAGGGGCAGGTCTTTTTCATTACTTTATTTGGGAATATGTACTTTTTCAAATTATTATTCTGCTGATATATACCCATTTTTAATGATGCTTAAAAATTTTAGAGTATATAAGCTACTACCTTATATAAGGCAGTAGTTAATTGCCCTTATGGTGTATAGGTCCAAATACAAATCCCCTTTTAATTTTTGTTAATAAGTTTCACAGAAAGATAGAAATGATTTGCCAGTGTGGGCAGGGGTATTATTAGTTTTTATTTCTTTAGGGGTACCTAAGAAATGAAGAACAATGGAAATGGAGTGAAAAACAGTTGTTCTCCTTACTGAATTACAGGTGTAATTGTATAAAACTGAAGGACAATAATTTTGCTCTGTCCATATAATGTAGCCTTATTAATAAGTTAAATGAATAGGAGGTTTCACAGTTACAAAGAAACAGAAAATGATTAAATGTTTTTTAAGTTTAACATTTTTTGAATGTTATTGCCATTGACCGTTGCCTTTTCATTTCTGAGGAATATCACAGAGAGAGGACTCTCCTTTATTTAAATACATGATTACATAGTATTTTATATCAGGGAAAAATATTATTCCAAAAAAGTCAATTCTTGAAGAAATGGCAACAAAAAAATTAAATTAGAGGCTTCTAGTAATACACTGAAAGTTTTCTTTCCCATTTCTCATTCACTTTAAATAGTCATAGTTGTGATAAATTGTTAACCTTCAACCTAAAAAGAACTACAATGCTGACATATGACTCAAAAATTTAAATTTAAGTTTTAGATTCAAGAAAATTAAGCTTTCTTGTTCAAATTGCTTAGTTCACAAATTTAAACTGTGCTTGATATTACTTATCTCACTCTGAATATCAGTATGTACAAATTCTTATGAATGTAAATATTTGGTAGTAGATATTCTCAATTCTTATTTTGCTTTAAACAGCCAAGATTATCCAACCTTCAAAGTTACCAAAACAAAAGTGTATGAGGAAAAAGTTTCCACTGTCACATGGATATATTATAAGTTTCTAAAGGTGGAAAAATCCATTTTCCAAAAACTATTAGGTTTTTTTTTTCCTAGATCCTGTGTTATCCTGATTGTGTTTACACAATATTCAAATTGTTTCTTCTTGGCTGCTTGTAATATTTTCTCCTTGGTCTGGGAACTCTGGAACCTGGCTATAATATTCCTAGGAGTTTTCTTTTGGGGATCTTTTCCAAGAGGTGATTTGTGAATTCTTTCAGATTTCTTTTGCCCTCTTGTTCTAAAATATCAGGGCAATTTTCCTTGAGAATTTCTTGAAGGATGATCTCTAGGTTCTTTTTTTGTTGGCTTTCAGGTAGTCCAATAGTTTTTAAATTGTCTCTCTTGGATCTATTTTCCAGGTCAGTGGTTTTTCCAATGAGATACTTCATATTGCCTTCTATTTTTTCATTTGTTTGGATCTGTTTAATAGTATCTTGATTTCTCATAAAGTCATTAGCTTCCATTTGCTCCAATCTAATTCTGAAGGCAGTATTCACTTCAGTGAGCTTTTGAAATTCTTTTTCCATCTGGCAAATTTGACTTTTTAAGGCATTCTTCTCCT
>CM053584.1:190807405-190823208 GCA_028627135.1 Pseudochirops cupreus | reverse complement strand
TAATAATAATAACAGTTATATATATATATATATATATATATATATATATATATATATTAACATTTGATTTTAGAACTTTAAATTCTAGATTCTTTCCCTTTCCACCCCCACTGGAAAGACAGGTAATTCAATACAGGCCCTATATGTGTAGTTACACAGAACATCTCCACAATGGACATATTGTGTAACACTGACTATATTTCCCTCCTTTCCATACTGCCCTCCACTTGTTCTATTCTCTACTTTGTCCCTGTCCCTTTACAGAATTGTGTGCTTCTAACAAGCCTCCCCCCTTTCCTCCCCTCCATCATCCCACCTCTCATCCCCTTCCCCCTGCTCTCCTGCAGGGCAGTTTAGAGTGTATGACATTCCCTCCCTATGCCTAATTCAATGAGAGTTAGGTTAACCCATTCCCTTTTTGCCTTCCTCTTCTTCCCTCCATTGTAACAGTTATCCCCTGCCTCTTCTATATGACAGTATTAACCCTATTCTATCTCTCTCTGTCTCCTCTCATGCTATTCCTCTCCCACCTCTTAATCACACCTTTTGAAATATCATCCCTTCCTTTTCAATTGATCCTGTGCCCTCTATGTATACACACTATGAATACACACTCACATATGTATTCATATGCATATATACCCTCCTATATAGACATATATATATATACATACATATATATATACATATATATAATATATCTATATCTATATCTATATCTATATCTATGTATATATATATATATTCCCTTCACCTATCCTCATCCTCAAAAGTTTCACAAGTCACAATTCTCATTTTTCCATGCTGGCATGTAAATAGTTCAACTTTGATAAGTTCCTTATGATTTCTTTTCTATGTTTACCTTCTCATGCTTCTTGTGTTTGCATGTCAAATTTTCTGTTCAGTTCTGGTTTTTTTCCTCAAAAATACTTAAAACTCCTCCACCTCATTCAATGACCATATTTCCCCTTGAAACATTATACTCAATTTTGCTGGGTAGGTGATTCTTGGTTTTAATCCTAGCTCCTTTGATCTCTGGAATATCATATTCCAGGCCCTTTGATCCCTTAATGTAGAAGCTGGTAGATCCTGGGTTATCCTGATCGTGTTTACACAGTATTCAAATTGTTTCTTCTTGGCTGCTTATAATATGTTCTCCTTGATCTGGGAACTCCAGAACCTGGCTAGGAGTTTTATTTTTGGGATCTTTTTTAAGAGGTCATTGCTGAATTCTTTCAAGTTCTATTTTGCCCTCTGGTTCTAAAATATCCAGACAATTTTCCTTGAGAATTTCTTGAAGGATGATTTCTAAGTTCTTTTTTTGATCATGGCTTTCAAGTAGTCCAATAATTTTTAAATTGTCTCTCCTGGATCTATTTTCCAGGGCAGTGGTTTTTTGAAGGAGATATTTCACATTGCCTTCTATTTTTTCATTTGTTTGGATCTGTTTAATAGTATCTTGATTTCTCATAAGGTCATTTGCTTCCATTTGCTCCACTCTAATTCTGAAGGAATTATTCTCTTCAGCAAGCTTTTGAGATTCTTTTTCCATCTGGCAAATTCTATTTTTTAAGACATTCTTCTCCTCTTTGGCTTTTTGGGCCTCTTTTGCCATTTTAGTTAATCTGTTTTTTAAGGTGTTATTTTCTTCAGTCATGTTGTTGACTCTCTTTTCATGATTTTCTTGCATCATTCTCATATCTCTCCCCAATTTTTCCTCCACTTCTCTTATTTGATTTTCAAAATCCTTTTTAAGCTCCTCTGTGGCCTCTATCCAGTTCCTATTTTTCTTGGAAGCTTTTGGTACGGGAGTTCTGACTGTGTTGTCTTCCTCCCATTCCATGCTTTGGTCCTTTTTGTCCCCAAAAAAGAAATCTAAAGTTGGATTGCTGGGCGTGCTTTCCTTCCTTTGCCTGCTTATATTGCTAGTCAATTACTTGGCTTTTAGGTTCCATAGAACTCTGCTTTCAGAGAGGAGAGCTCTGTCCCAAATGACTGGGTTTTTTGCAGCTACTGGAGCTATTAGGAGGCCACCATTTCTGCAGCCCCTACTACCTTTGGCTCACTGCACATGCACCTCAGGACCACCACCCAAAACCATGATCCCAATCCAGGCACCTCAAGGCAAGAGCACTTAGCCTGTGAATGATCACTTGGCCCCCCTGCAGTCTGCAGGCCGGGAGCTTCTGAAGCAGCTACGTGGAGGTGGCTGCACGGCCACCACTTCAACCACTTCTAGACCTGGGGCAGTTGGCCGGACCCTCTCCCCCAAATTTAGCCAAGCTCCACTGACCTTTTCCCTTTGTCCTTGGCTCTTACGGATTGGAAACTCTGGAAATCACCACAGCTGCTAATTATCTGCTTCTGGTGAATGCTGCAGCAGGTGGCTTCTCCTGGATGCCCTGGGGCTGAAACCACATGGGGCTGGGCTCTGCTCCCAGTGCGCTGTGATGGCCACCTGCAAGGCTGCCTTCAACAGGAGCTTTGTTACTCTTTCATTTTTGTGGATTCTGGAGCTCCAAAATTTGTTTAGAGTCATATTTTATAGGTATTTGACATAGTTGTGGGGGGAACTAGAGGAGTTCTCCTGTTTCTATGCTGCCATCTTGACTCCGCCTTCTGATCTATTTTTTAAGGTGTTATTTTCTTTAGTCAGGTTGTTGACTCTCTTTTCATGATTTTCTTGCATCATTCTCATTTCTCTTCCCAATGTTTCTTCTACTTCTCTTACTTGATTTTCAAAATCTTTCTTAAGCTCTTCCATGGCCTGTAAGCAAGTCATATTTTTCTTGGGAGCTTTGGTGCAGGAGTTCTGACTTTGTTGTGTTCCTCTCGTTCCATGCTTTGATCCTTTTTGTCCCCAAAAAAGGAATCTAAGGTTTGATTGCCATGCTTGCTTTGTTTCCTTTGCTTGCTCATGTTGCCACTCAATTACTTACTTGAATTTTGAGCTCTTTGCCACAGTAGAATTCTGCTTCCAGAGAGGAAGTTTTGTCCCAAATTTCTGGGATTTTTGCAGCTGCTGGAGCTATTAGTTGGGTGCCCTCTCTGCTGCCCCCAGAAGCTCTGGATCACTGGTCACACACCTCAGGACCGCCACCCAAGACCGTGATCCAGATCCAGGCAGGTTAAAGCAAGAGAGATTACCCTCTGAATGGTGGTTTGCTCCTCCTTTGATCTGCAGGTGGGAACTCTGAAGCAGCCACATGGAGGCAGCTGCAGGGCTGCTGCACCTCTGCCACTTCTTGCCCCGGGGGCATGGGCTGGACAGTGCTTCTCACACCAACACCCCCCAGTTCCAACAGAGTTCCTTTTACTGACCTTTTACTTTATTTTTGGCATTTATGGGTTGATAATTCTGGAACCTGCCGCAACTGCTGGTGATCCACTCTCTTGAAGTCTGCTCCAGCTGCTGCTGGTCAGAGCCACCCTGGGGCTAAAACCGTGGGCTCATGTGGGGCTTGGCTTGGCTCCCAGCATGCTGTGATGGACCCTTCCTGTAGGCCTGTCAGGCTATCTTCAGTGGGAAATTTGTTTCTCTCTGTCACTTTGTGGGTTCTGTAGCTCTAAAATTTATTTAGAGTCATATTTTATAAGTATTTGAGGTGGTTATGGGGGAGCTCATGGAATTTTTCTGCTTCTACACCACCATCTTGGCTCTGCCCCAGCAGCATGTTTCTGAAAGTGGACTTTTAAGCCAGGTCCCCCTGTCATGTTGCTTCTCACATATCATGCTTAAAAAGTTTGAAGTTTTAATCACACGCAGAAACTCTGCAAGTAAATTCTCAAGCTCTGGTGACTATGCATTCACTTAAAGATGAACATCTACACCTGGATTTCTTTCTAGGGAGATTCCTAGCTCCTGAGAATCAAATGGGATTAATTACCATAGTACTCATACTGTGTATAGCAACAATAGATATACTCATTTCTGAAGACTGCACCAATTTTCAATATATTTCTCCTCCCCATAAAAAAATGAACCAAGTTTGTAAAGAATACGTCAGCCAATTCTACTTCTAGGAAACCCCTAAAGAACATCCACAACTGTGATATATAATCACTATTTCATTGTTGATTGGCATATGTGTTAATTAGTCTTATCTCTCCAACTAGACTATAACTTCTTTGAAAGTCAGAACTATTTATGCATCATACTTCTTTTGTATCCCTATAGTTCAGACTGCTGAGCATATAGTAGGAGGTCAGTAAATTCACACTGAATAATTAAAATCTAGTCATAGATACAATGTCTTACATAAAGAAATAGAAAGAATACCCTGTGATTGTCCTTTCACAGTGGTGAAAATGCCCCCCCCCACCAGATTATTGTTTCTTTCAGTATTTCTGTTATGATGTTTATTTCCTTATTTCTTAGTTTCTTAATATCAAAAACCTCCTCTCACCTCCCACCCTGAGAAGTTTCCTCCCTAGCAAGTTCATGCTATCTGAGTTCTCCTGAACTCCAGTGACTTTCCCACAAGTCATGTGTGTTCATTTTCTCTGAAATATTCATCTTACCACTGAAGTTGAAGTCTTCTATCTGGTCCTTGCCATCAAAGAACGCTTGGTTTTTTGAGGTTCTGGAAAAAGAAAAGGTGTGGAGCCTAGAGTAGGAGATCTCACAGCTGTGATGTGATTCCTTAAGGCTGTCTGATAATGAAACATCTGAGTCCTCTTCTAAATCCACTGAAAGAAAAAAAAAACCTAGGTTACTGTCACATTATAACAGCAAATCGTTTCCTTGAACTCTACTACTTCCCTGGGCCTCTGCAGCTTTTCAGGTACCACAGAAATGCCACTGCAATAATGCAGTTTCAGCTCTACTCTTCGTATTTTCACCTAAGTGACCTGAATCAGATGAGTCTCCAACTCATAGGTAAATGTTTTAGAACTGTGTCATTTTTCTATTCATATCCCCAGCACCTAGAATAGTACCTGGCACATAATAAATGCTTTCCTCAATTTTCTCTCTCCTAATTGTTGCCATAGATATCCCAAACAAACATTTCTAAAACAGAGCTCATTATTTTCTCTCCCCCACCTTATACCCAGTTAAACCCTACTCTAACCCTAACATCCATATTTCTGTTGAGGGCATAACTGTTCTTCGAGTCACCAAGATTCTCGGCCTTGATGTCTTCCATCTTCTACCCTTTTCCTAATATCTTATGGCAAATTAATTGATGTCTTGTTGGTTCTGTTTCTACATGCTTCAAATTCACTCTCTCCTCACCTCTACCTTGTAGAGTCCCTAACTTTCTTCAAAACTTAGCTCAGATGTCATCTCCTACAAGAAATCTATCCTGATTTCCAACCAATTGCTAGAAATTACTTTGCAGTTCTATTGTATGTTTTATATTTTCTTTATTGTGTATATGTCACCCTCTATAAAAATATGAGATCCTTAAAGGCAAGGGCTTTCATTTTTTTGTCTTGCCATTGCTAATAAGGTACTTAATAAATTCTTACTGAATGAATAAATGAATAAATAATGTAAATGGACTTCTTAGTATGTCAATAAAAAATCACATCAACCTTTTATCTCTACGAAAATGGTGTGCGAGCAGGACAGGAAGCAGGGTGTGCTGATTACAGGGCTAGCTGAGGAATACAGCCTAAAGGTTAGTAACTTTCTAATATTTCAAAGCTGTTTATTCAGACTGGCCCAGTCCCATGTTGCCTCAAAAATGAGCTTCTTCTTAGTACTAATTAAGATATTGTGAAACTTTTTCTTATAACTCCACATAAGTTTAACCAACCATGCAGTTTAAAAAGAAGAATTTAAGTTCTCTTGTCAAAAAAGGGAGGTTTGTTTTATATTTAATTGGTAAGTTTATGTATCCTCCAAAAGAAGAGCATTAGACTTGAGAGTCAAGAGAACTCTCAGGTTCAAAACTTACCTGTAACATTTACTGTGAAACCTTGGGAATATCATTTAGCATTTCTGACTTTCAATTTCTATTTGTAAAACAAGGATAATAATACTTGTAGTACCTATTTCATAGCACTTTTGAGAGTATCAATTGACACAATCTATGCAAAGTATTTTGCAAATCCTAAATCTCAATTATTATTAATTACATAAGGCTTAACTCAGGGTTCTCAAGCAAACAATCAAGAAAGGATACTTTAAATCTCTATTATAAAATAAAGATTTTCAGTCTCATTGGCTACTGCAATTACTTAGATGTCTGTTCAAGGATCAACAGAAGGGAACTGGGTTCAGAGTTGTGTTGGGTCACTCTCATCAGAGAGATGCATACCTTGAGAAAAATGAATTGCATGTTATGAATTCAAATGCAACCTGTGCTAGAAGCTGTGTCATTGTGATAGGGGCAGGTCTGTGCAAGAAGACGGAGAGGGTGATAATGGAAAAAGTTTAAGATGAAATCCAGTTTGTAACCTATGGATAAGGTAGTTCTCACACAGTGGAAGGGTGAGATAGCTTTATAATGGGAGACTGGGATGCTGGGTTAGGGAAGATGGAAATAAGGGAGCAGTCAGTGGCAAATATATAATGAGATTTGAACAATGACAACCAGGGGCTGTAATGCTCTTGGGATTTTTCATCAGGTTGTTTCTTTTTCCACTTAGCACTCTGGTTCTAGGAAATATGACTAGTTTTCTTTTTTTTTTTTTAAATAAGATTTCATTGTTTTTTATATTATCACAGTTTCCCCCCTCTGGTAATTCCAGAGAATTACCTCATATAACAAAAAGTATTTTTAAAGACAAAAAAGAAAAAGAGGAGAAATCAGCAGAACAGATCAATACATTGAAAAGGCTGAAAACATGAGCAATATGTGTATCTGTGGATTTTCTACCTCCACAAAGGGGTAGGTTATATCTCCTTGGGTCCTGTTTGATCTTCATAATTTTATTACAATTACTTCTCATTTATTTGTGTCATTCTTTCCATTTACACCGTTGTGGTTACTGTGTGTATTATTTTCTTGGCTCTCCTTACTTCATTTGGTATCAGTTTATGTAGATCATATAGAAGCTTCTTTGTATTCATCCCAAACATTTCTTATAGCACAGAAATATCCCACTATACTCATGTTCCACAGTTTGTTTAGCCATTCCCAACTAATGGATATCTACTTTGTTTCTAATTCTTTGCTATCACAAAAAGTGCTACCACAAATATTTTGGAGTATGTTGGGACTCTTTTTAAATCAATGCCTCTCTTGAAGTATAAGTTCAGTAATGGAGTCCCTGTTAAAAAGTGTATAGATGTTTTAAACACTTTATTTACATAATTCTAAATTGTTTTCCAAAATGGTTATACCATTTCAGAGCTTCATCAACAATGTCTGAAGGTGTATATCTTTCCATAACACCTCCAATATTGACTATTGCCATTTTTTATGACTTTAGCCAAAATGCAGGGTATGAAGTGAAATCTCAGTTGTTTTAATTTGCATTTTTCTTATTACTAGTAATTTTGAGCATTTTTTTCTCATGTAGTTGTAAATACTTTGCAGTTCTTTTTTTAATTTTTATTTTTTACTTTTTTGGCAGGGCAGTTGGGGTTAAGTGACTTGCCCAAGGTCGTACAGCTAGTAAGTGTGTTAAGTGTCTGAGGTCACATTTGAACTGAGATCATTCTGACTCCAGGGCCAGTGATCTATTCACAGTGCCACCTAGCTGTCCCCTTTGCAGTTCTTTTGAGAATGGTTTTTTTATAACTTTTGGCCATTTATCAATTGGGGAATAGCTATAAATTACACACACACACACACACACACAAACACACACACACACACACACATGCACACACACACATACACCTTGAATACAAAATGATTTCAGAGAAATATGATGCAAGAAATTTTTCCCCACCAACACTTCCTTTCTTATCCTAGATCTATGAATGTTGTCTGTACAGAAGCTTTTCAGTTTCAAGTAATAAAAGTTTTATCTATATTGTCTTTGATAATTACCTCTCTCTTATTTAGCTAGGAATATAGCTCCTACCTATAATTGTGAGAATAATATGATCTACTTATCTTCTAATTTTAATATTAAGGTCACTTAGAATGTATTGGGGAATTTGGTGTAAGGTATGTGTCTAAGCCTCATTTCTGCCAGACTGCTTGTAATGTTAATTAATTTAGCAGGTACTTAGTGACTAAGGGCTAAGTACTTCTGTGAAAGAAACAGAAGGTGTGAACTCTGTCTCCTCTTGCTGACATAACAGGAAGGGGTTGGCTGAGACAGGAAACCAATGTGTGTGTGTGTGTATTTAAGAAGAGCTCCAGAGGTGAAACAGTCAGAATCAAGAATTTTTACTCCTCGTGGAGGAAGCAGAATTGTTCCAGCATCTGGGAGCTGGGCTGCTACTGGACTGAGAACTGAGCTGAAGTTTTCTAGGAGACCAGAATCTGGTGAAGGCTGAAGTTGCTGTTGAGAAGGCTGCCTGGAAGGCTGAGATTTCTTCTGGGTCCTAGGGGCAGCTGAACTACTGGAGGACTGAAGAAGCATGACTGGGATAAGACTTTGTTTGTGGCTTGGTGGATCCTTGAGTTCCCAGCAACAGAAGTTGTGAAGGTTTTGAGATGTGCTTGACCCTGTGAACTTCAACGTGTAGCAAGAATGGCCTGGAGGACTGGATGAGAACCTGGGAGCTGTCTGCCTCTGAATCCAGGTGACTGGTGGATTCGGGTAGGAGCTGGGACCATGGAAAGGGATCCAGGGAATCTGAGAGACTACCCCAAGTCAAGATGAAGAAAAGACTCCTCCTTGGATATTAAAAGTGTGATGAAATTGAAGTTTACTAGACACTGAGGGGTGGAGGGTTTGTGTAATTTTTCTAATTGATTGTATTTAGTGATTAACATTACTTAGTGACTGATTGCTAGATGAGTAACTGGTTAAGCTAATCTATGATTGCCCCATGAGTGGCAGACTGACTTGTATTGTGAAATGATTGAATGATTAAGTGAGGAGGCAAACCTCCTTAGGGATACCAGATGATTATTCTTTTGTTCCTTGTTGCAAATACTATGACCACTTTGGTGAAAACTATATGGCCATTTTAATGTTAAGCTATTGTGAACACTATATTGTGATTTTCTGTGATAAGATGTAATGTTGTGTATATTGTATTATGATTCATTATAAATGTTTGCCTTGATTTGTAATGGAATAAATGGAGTATTCACTATACTGTGTAATCAGAACCTTAAAAGCTGTTCACAGTAGCATTCTTTTGGGAAGCTGCTCATGCATGGCATTACACTGCTTCCCAGTTTTATGAGCAGTTTTTATCAAATAGTAAATTTTTCTCTAGATAATGTTTGCCACTTTAATAAACACTGGGTAATAGAATTCTAGTGTTTTGGGTATCTCTCTTGTCTAGCCTATTCCATTGATCTCTCTATTCTTTACCCAATATCAGATGACTGTTGCTTTATAGTTTAAGGTCTGAAAGTGCCTCAGATCCAAAGAGACCCTTTGTCCTTCTTTTCATAATTTGCTTTGATATTATAGATCCCATATGTTTCCAAATGAATTTGTTTATTATGTAGGTCTGGAAGTGCTAGCAATAGCAATAAGACAAGAGAAAAGAATTTAAGGAATAAACATTAATATAGAAGAGATAAAACTATTCCTATTTACTGATGATATGAAAATTTACTTAGGATCAACAAAGGGAATACACCTGAGAAGCAATGAAGACACTGATTGAGAAAATTAATACCTTCAGCAATGTTGCAGTCTACAAAATAAATCCTCAAAAATTAACAGTATTTATAAGATTATGAAAAGTATCCCCTGGGTAATTTGATTGGTATAAAATTAAAACATCAATTAATTTAGTTAGGAATGTAATTCTTATTATATTTGCATGGCCTAGCCATAAACAATGAATATTCCTCCAGCTACTTAAGTTTTTCTTTATTTAATAAGGTATTTTGTAATTGAATTTGTACAAGTCATTTGTGTGCTTTAAGAGGTTGATCACCAGATATATGCATATTGTAGTTATTTGGAATGGCATTTACCTTTCTGTTATAGCTCGTTGAGTTTTGTTATTATCATATAAAAATAGTGTTGATTTTTGAGAATTTATTTTGTAACCTGCAACATTGCTGAAGCTATTGATTATCTCAATTAGTATCTTTATTGATTCTCAGGAGTATTCCCTTTGTTGATTCCAAGTAAACTTTTATATCATCAGCAAATAGAAATAATTTTATCTCTTCTATATCAATCTTTATTCATTTAATTCCTGTCTCTTATCTTATTGCTATTGCTAGAACTTCCAGACCTACATAAATTAGTAAAGTGAGCATCCTGACTTCACTCCCATATTTATGGAAGAAGGTCCTAGTGTATCCCTATTACATATTGCTTTTGGTTTTAGATAAATGATTTTTTTTAAACCTCATCTTTACCTGTACTTTGTAGGTTTTTTTTTTTTAGCATAAAAGAGTGTTGTACTTTGTCAAAGACTTTTTCTGCATCTATTGAGATGTTCATGTGGTTTTATATGTTTTGATTTTTTATATAATGATGTTTATTGTTTTCAGATTACTCAACCATTTTTGCATCCCTCGTATAAATCTCATCTGATCACAATGAATGATCACTATAACCTATTTGACAGTATTTTGTTTAAAATTTTTGTCATTGTTGATTAATGAGTTTTCTCTGTGAGTTTTATCTTTCCCTGCCTTAGGTATTAGGACTATATTTGTTTTGTTGAAAGATTCCGGTAGAATTCTTTCTTTCTCAATTAGAGCATAATTTGTGAAGTATGGGCATAACTGTTTATTAAAAGTTTGGTAGAATTCTCTTGTTTTTTCCCCTGGAGGCAAGTGAATTCTTTCAATCAGAATTTCATTTCCTATGTTCAGAAGTTCTGGGACATTCTTTTCCATTATTTCCTTCATCGTGGTGATAAGATTTTTTTGTCCTGTTTTATTCTTCTGGGAGACCTGTGATGCTTTGGTTGCCTCTACACATCCTTTTTTGGAGATGGGTTTGTTTTGTTTGCATAGTAGGAGTATTTTCTTTTAATGTTCACATATTTTGTTTCTCTTATTCTAGGTTTTCTTTCACTTCTGTATACTTGTATTCCCAATCTATTGTTCTCTCTTTTATTTCTCTGCTGAGGTTTGACATTTCAGATTCCAAGTTTTCTATTCTGCTCATCATTTTTGCTGTAGAGGACAAAAATTTTGCTCTTCTAAACTCATTTTTCTTTTAAGTACTCAGGAATATCATGATATGTTCTCTTTGAATTGCACAGGATCCTCTGTCTCATTGTGTTGGATCATTTTCCTTCATTTTACAGTAGTTATTAAAAAATGGCCAAACTAATTTACTAAGTCTGTAGGCCATATTTCCTTCTGTTGTTATTATTTTTCCTATTGATTTATCTGTTTACATTCAAGGTCTTGTGTTTTCTTCTCCCTGAGATTTTCAGTAATTTCAGTCTCTCTGCCCTCTAATTTTCTTTATCATTCATTTTCTGACTCCCTCTCCTCCTCTGACTTGGGATTAGATCTCAGAAAGCCTGAACCTTCTCCCATACTGGGCAGTTCACCAACCTAAGTCTTTGACACAAATGACTTTTGGGTGATCAGAACTGACCTCAGTTGGTTGCTGTTTCTTTTTCTCAGGTTTGGTGGCATGCTGCACAGCCTCTTATACTCATAGTGTCCTGCCCCACTCCTGTTCCTCAGTTCTAGGTCAGATATCCGGTCATACTTTGTAGCAATGTTTTTTCTGACACTGGCATTTCAAAATTCTACAGTGCTGGTGCTTCCAGGTTGAAAATCCCTGAAGGCTTTTGTTCCTGAAAGTCTAGATTTCAAGGTCCAAGTAAATCTTCAGTCTGAAGTCAAGTTCTCCACATTAGAAAAAGGTGGAGAGGAATGGAGTGTTTGGTTGGGTGCTGTTGTTAGCCTGTACTGTATCTTTGGATCTGATGGTACAACCTCACTGCTAGTAGTGTGGGAGATAGAAGGAGTAGTGGATGAGCTCAGGATCTGGGAGGATCAATTCATGGATTTATAGGAAGGGGGTGTCTTCTTTTAGATTCTGGTTGTGCTAGACCACAAAGACAACTGCAGTTGCTTTATCTTTGGCTGTTTGGGAGAGGCTGTGGGGATCAAAGAAGATGTATAGTTCTCCATCTTGTTGCTAATGTGACCCAGAATTCCCAGTTTTCTTTTATGATTTTTGGAAATATGATTAATCAGCTCTTTTTTGGTCACAGCTTTCAGATAATCCAATAATTCTTAAATTATCTCTCCTTGATATGTTCTCTGATCGCTACCACCCCTTTCCCCATCCAGTATGAGGTCTACAAGTTATTGACCTGGGTTTTGATCTGAGCAACTAACCTATGGGTTTCCTCCATTTGGAGTCTTAGTAGACTTCTAACCATTATCAGCTAGCTAGAAAGCTATGCTGGTCCAGTGGCTGAACTCTAGACTTTCCTTTGGTCTAAGATTCCTGACCTGGTTATTTCACTACAGGCTGCAGACTGGCCTGGAGGCTGGAACTAAAACCCTGCTCTGCTTCTGGGATCAGAACTTGATCCTTGAGCTTAAATGCCCACAATTGCTCTTATTCTGGATTGCCACCTCTAAACACAGGTACCTTCCTCATCTGTATTGGATCTATGACCTAGAACTAAGAGTGACAGTGCTTCCAGTTGTATCTGTTCTTTTACTCCCCAAATTTTAGTTTTTTCTATACTGAATAAGGGATATATTTTTTGCCCTGGTGTCTAGGCTCTTCTTGCTCCAAAATATTTGACTCGTTGTACTCCTGGTCTACCTGTTGGATCTTGATACAATGATACAAGAAAGGTTCTATATCTATATATAAATATATCCATACTTAATTATAGTCTTCATTGGGTGAGGGAGAAAGGGGGGAAAAGGAACAAAGTAAAAAGTGCATAGCAAAGAACAAAAGAAAACTTACAATGAAGCAAAAAACCAAACCAAACAAAACAACTTTCCTGAAGCATTAGAACAAGAGAGGAAAATAGAAATAGAAAAAATCCACCAATCACCACCCAAAAGAGATCTTATGAGAAAAACCTACAGGAATATTATAGTCCAATTCTGAAACGCCCAGCTCAAGGATAAAATATTATCAGCAACAACAACAAAAAAACTATTTAAATGTGATGGTACCAGAGTTAGAATCACACAAGACCTAGCAGCAATGACACTAAAAGACTGCAAGCCTTGAAACACTATATATTGAAGAGCAAAACAACTGGGGTTTTAGACAAAAATATCATACCCAGCAAAGTTCACCATAATTCTGAATGGAAAAAAAAAAGGACATTTAATGAATTGTCAGACTTTCAGGACTTTGTTAAAAAAAATCATAAGCATTTCTATACATCTAACTAACAAAGCCAAGCAGCAGCAAGAGACAGAAAGAGAAATTCCATTTTAAAAAACTGTAAACAATATAAAAGACCTGCTAAGATAAACCCAGGGATGATGTGAATGCAAGTTAAAAAATATAAAGACAGATCTAAACAAATGGAGAAATATTAATTGCTCATGGGTAGGTCAGCCAATATAATAAAAATGGCCGTTTAATTTACTTAATTAACTTATTCAGTGCCATACATATCAAACTACCAAAAATTATTTTATAGAGCTAGAAAAAATAACAAAATTCATCTGGATGGGCAAAAGATAAAAAATATCAAGGGAAACAATGAAAAAATGTGAAGGAAATGACTGACAAGAACCTGATCTGAAACCATATTACAAAGTCATCACAATCTGGCATTCCCTAATAAATAGAGTGGTGGAACAGTGGAATAGACTAGTTACACAATACACACCAGTAAATGACCATAATAACTGAGTGTTTAATAAACACAAAGATCCAAGATTTTGGTACAAGAACTCACTAGTTGACAAAAATTGCTGGGAAAACAGGAAAAGAGATTGGCAGAAACTAAGTTTAGTCCAATATAGCCCAGCAGTTCATGTTGTATACCAGAATAAGGTCAAGATGAGTATACTATTTAAATTAAGGGTGAAATCATAGCAAATTTAGGGAACATGGAATGTCTATGAATAAAGGAAGAATTTGTGACCAAACAAAAGATAAAGAGTATTAAAGGAATTTAAAAGGATAATTTTCATTACATTAATCCAAAATTTTTGCACAGGCAAATGTAATGCAGTCAAGATTGGAAGAAAACAGAAAATTGGGGGAAAATATTTTACACCCAGTTTCTCTAATAAAGACATCATTTCTCGAATATATAGCAAACTCACTCAAATTTATAAGAAAATAAGTCTTTCCCCAAATATTAAATGCTCAAAGGATATGAACAAACAGTTTTCAGAAGAAGAAATCAAAGTTATTTTTAGTCATATGATAAAACATGCTAAATTAGTATTGATAATTTTTTAAGTTTAAATTTAAATTTAATTTATTTTAGAAGGGGGAAGGCAAGGAAATTGGGGTTAAGTGACTTGTCCAAGGTCACACAGCTAGTAAGTGTGTCAAGTGCCTGAGACCAGATTTGAACTCAGGTCCTCCTGACTCCAGGGCCAGTGTTCTATTCATGTGCCACCAAGCTGCCCCAGTTACTATTGATTAAATAAATGAAAATTAAAACAACTCTGAGGTACCACCTCACACCAATTGGCTAATATGATAGGAAAAAGAAATGATAGGTGGAGCCAAGATGCTTAGAAGCACAAACTTGGTATGGGTTCTGGCTCCAAACAATTCCAATACTTATTTAAAAAAATGACTCTAAACAAATTCTAAAGCTACAGAACACAGGAAGTGACAGAGAGAAACAAATATCCCACTGAAGACAGCCTGGCCAGCCAACAGGAAAGGTCTATCACAGCCATGCTGGGAGCTGAGAGCAGTCCAGCAGGAACCGCACGGTTCCAGCCCCAAGGCGGCCCCGACCAGTGACCAGCAGCAGCCAGAGCAGACTTCAGTAGAGTGAGTAACCAGCAGCTGTGTCAGCTTCCAGACTTCTCAATCCATAAACACCAAAGTAAAAGGTCAATGTGGAACTCTGTTGGAACAAGAGTGAACAAAAGAGCCAGTTTGGCTCCTGACCTTGAGGCAAGAAGTGGAGGAGGTGTAGTAGCAGCACTGCATGGCTGCCTCAGGAGCTCCTGGCTTGCAGATTATAGGGAAATCAAGTGACCACTCAGAGGGGAATTGTTCTTGCTTTAACCTGCTTAGATCTGGATCACGGTCTTGGGTGGTGGTCCTGGGGTGTGTTACCAGTGAGCCAGAGCTTATGGGAGCTGTAGAGATGGCACCCTCCAAAATGCTGCAGCAGCTGTGAAAACCCCACCAATTTGGGACAGAGCTTTCCCCCCTGGAAGCAGAGTTCTACTGCGCCCAAAAGTCAAGTAATTGACTGGCAACAAGAGCAGGCAAAGGAAGCAAAGCAAACCCAGCAATGCAACTTTAGATTCCTTTTTTGGGGACAGAAAGGATCAAAGCATGGAACATGAGGAAGACAACACCATCAGAACTCCCACACCAAAAGCTTCCAAGAAAAATGTAGACTGATTACAAGCCATAGAGCAGCTTAAGAAAGATTTTGAAAACCAAATAAGAGAACTGGAGGAAAAATTGGGAAGAGAAATGAGAATGATGCAAGAAAATCATGAAAAGACAGTCAACAACCTGACTGAAGAAAATAACACCTTAAAAATAGATGAACTCAAATGACAAGAGAGGCCCAAAAAGCCAATGAGGAGAAGAATGCCTTTAAAAATCGAATTTGCCAGATGGAAAAAGAATCTCAAAAGTTTTCTGAA
>CM053584.1:190789015-190806905 GCA_028627135.1 Pseudochirops cupreus | reverse complement strand
AGGGATATTGAGAAACAAGGCTTTCTTTTAATCTTGCCTTCTTCTGTCTTCCTGGAAGTTCCTTTCTTGTTGAATTACTTTTTCTAATTACTGTTTTTCTTACAATTATTTTTCTAGTTTCTACTGTCCATGGTATGTATTTTGACAAAGATACATCCAAACATACACACATGCATATATATGTACACGTATGTGTGTATATCTCCCTTCCATTTTCATTTAAAGATCTCTTGATCACATATATAAGATGCTAGGCAAATATTTGTTTTAACTAATTGTCATTAATGACTCCATTTTTGAATAAGAGCCTATATTTTACACCATATTGCAAAAGTCTATACCTCCTACTGATGTACTATTTTCTTATACAGCTATTTACTCCCAAATCCAATTTTCTTTCCTTTGATTGCTCCAGTGATGAAATCACCTCATGTGACCTTTACTCTCTTACCTACAATTTCATAATCCCTAAAATATTCTCTAGGTTCCTTCTGCTGGTATCATTTGTCCTCACATGACTAACAAGTGGATATCAGATTGTGTAATACTCAGAAAGTTGCTAGATCCTAGGTATATACCCTTGAAAGACAAAACACTTCTCTCTTGCTAATCTAGACTCTTTTTGCTTTGAATTTATTTGATGACCTCTCTCCTAATGCTACCTGTGGAGCCAGAATCCTTTAGGAATGAGACCAATTTGGACTTTGCATTAACATAAAACTTACTTGGAACTGGAAAAAAGGAAACATTAGACTTTCTATATGGGTCACTACAAAATTCCCTTTGCCCTTTTACTTGCTGGAATTGAAATCCTCTGTTCTATAGTACTCTTTTTGGTAGCTTTTATGCCCAATTCTCAAGATGAGCTGTAACTTCCTGCCAAAGTCCCGATGTAAAAAGAAGCTTAGCACAGTTATTGTCTATGTGAAGGTCTCAAATAGAGTCTGATTCTTAGTCACTTTGTACCTCTTCCTATCCCTTCTCATATGTTCCAACTGATTCATTTTTAGAAACCTCTTCTGACACTTCTGTTGCTATTGGCACCCTGAGAAGCCTTCCTAACTTTCTCAAGAGATGACACCAGTTTGACCAATTACCTGTGATTGACAATAACATTTTTCTGCCAAAACTCCAGTGTAAATATACTTTATGTCATGTGGGCAGTTGTAGGTGTAGATTTGTTGCTCAGAAAAGAAGTCAGGTCTAAAAAAATAGATTTGGTAGTAATCTGTATTAAGTTTGTAGTTGAAGACATAGAGTGAATGAGATTAAAGTCATAGAATTTTATATTTGAATCAGATCTTAACAGTCTATCCTTCTAATCCAATTCCCTCTTTTTACAGATGAAGGAACTGAATCTTAGAGTGTGAAAGAATTGACTTACCAAAGATAATTAGGAAACAGTATATGTTAAGAAGAGGAAAAAGGTCAAGGACAGAATCTTAGGGAAGACCCATATTCAGAGATTAGGAAAAGGATGAGGAACTAGTGAAGAAAACAAAAAAGGAATAATTAGAGAATTAAGAGAAGAACTAGTAGAGTGTGATGTCTTTAAGAATCTATTAAGCTTCTAGTTATACACAATACTTTTAAACATATTATATGTGGAGAAATATATAAGCAAAGTAGCTGTGCTATATTGGACAGAGACTAATCTAAGCCAGACAGGCTGACATAAGTGCATACATATTAGATGTACATGTAATGGAAAGACAACATTAAGATGACAGAAATAAAAAATGAAATACATATAGGATTTGTCAATCATTGTATATTAAAAAGCAGGTAACAATTTTAAATCAACAATTGAGTTCATATTGCGAGAATAACTATTTGAGTTGTCTATTTTGATTAAATGAAGTCAATATATGTTAGAAGTCAAAATGGAGTTTCAGAAACTGTTCATATCATGATATACTTCTAATAAAAAGTCCTTACTATAAAGCATTTTGCCTTCCAAAAGATACTTCCTCCACATCTTCATTATCCCCCCTTCTCCATCAGACAGAAGACAACCATAAGCTCTGGCAAAACTTGGTAACAAAATTTCTTTGTTGTCCCACTGAATAGAATATAATGGCTTTTTCTTCTGGCTTCTAGATGGAAGATCACATGCTCCACTTCCTCTGTATGGAGAGATGATCTCCAAGAGAACAGATGGTGCCAAGGAAGATGAGCATTTTACTATGCACTTGCCTTCCCATCCTGACTACAGAAAGCAGTTACCTGAGATTAGCAAGGGCAAAGACTTCATCAGATGCTTACCTGTCCACATCTCCAAATACATTTTAGGTAGGTCTGTAACCTAATTTGTAGATGTAGTAATCAAGCAAACTCCTCCAGAATTAGCCTAGCTTGATCCAATTTGGGCTTAATGAATCTGTCCTATCTTTCAGGGCTTCTGGACAAAAAAACTCTGAACAAGTGTCTTCTTGTAAGCTGGTACTGGTCTATGCTGGTGGAGCAGGTCAAGAAGGATCAAGCAACACATCAGCTTGTTGAGAATGAGATCACACTCCTTCAGGTACTTCAAGTGCTGTCAGGGAAGAGTTGGACTCATGCTTAATATTCCTAACTATAGGTCAATTCTCAGGGAGGGTACATGGTGGGATTTCTATCTTCATATCCACTGTCTTGTAGATGTTACTCTCTAGTATTATGGCCAGCAAGGAAGATCAGAAGTATATTAAAAATGATCTCTCTTTTTTTTAAGCTCAATTCTCCCATCATAACTATCAACCTCTTAGAGTGACCAACATCCATCAATAATCTAGATAATTGGTGAACAGGGTTCTTTAACCCTCAGAAACCCCGCAGAAATTATTTTCCCCCTAAGATAGAAGAAAAAATACAACATGAATTTTGTAATAAGAGGATGATAAATGCACAACTATATCGGTTTTATATGATATGCATTTGATCTTTATAGGTGACAGTCTATTTAGAAGCTAAAATGTTTTTCTCCCCTGATGATTGCCATTTCTTTGTTGCTGTTTTTGTTGTTTTACTTTTTGACCCTTTATCCTAATCTGAAACCTTCAATAATTCACTCTTGGTAAACTGAATGTCCTTCAACAGAACTAAGTCTGAAAAGGTAACTCTGAATCATGGTGAGTTTCCATACAGATGGCCATCAGTAGTCTTTTCTAGGCCAGTTTTGGAAACACTATTCTAGGCAATTGATTGCTATGTTCTGGGTGTTGCCTTTGCTATGCCATAAAGGAGAATAGGATACTAAAGGTAATGTTATTTTGTTCTCATTTCAGGAGACCTATTCTAAAGGGATGTATTCTAACTATGCCAGTAGACCAGTAATCCCAATTCCCAAGATAAATGAAAGTGATAAAGTCACCCAATCAAAAAGTTCAAAATGGAAACTGAAATCTAAGGTATATGACATTTGGTTGAGGTGTTTGTTTTGTATTTCATTTTGTCATCAAAAACTGGATAAAAAATTGCTATGGGGAAACAATGGAGTGAATTGGGAAAATGCTGGGATTAGTTAGCATACCCTTGATACTTGCTATTGCCACTAGCCAGTTATCTCAACTCAAACTTCACTGCCATAGATTTGATTCCTCATTTATAAAATGAAGTAGTTAAACTATAATATTCAATACATGTTTAGAAAACAAGTACATGATAATAAGTTACATTACATAGCACTCATTTGAACCACACAAAAATCCTTTTTGTGAGATAAACATTATTGTTCCCATTTTATAGATGAGGAAACTCAGGCTCAGTGAGGTTAAATTATTTGCCCAATTTCACACAACTAATGAGTATCAGAGGTAGGATTTAAAAGCAAAAGATCTCAGACAAGAAGCAATGCTAACATAAAATTAAGATTCTTCTTAACCTCCAAAACAGAAGCCCAGTGGTTGGTCAATCCATGAGAAGTTGCTTGCTTGCAAGGAGTCATTTGTTTATTAGTTTATTTATTTAATAAATATTTATTATTTACTATATATGCATTGCACTAGAGTTGACACTAGGGGTAAGTACAAATACAAATTAGAAAAATTCTTGTCTTCAAGGAGAGGAAAAAAAACATATATACAAATAACTGAATATGATATGTGTATAGAAAATATAAGGGAATAAATACATGAACTCCTTTTCAATACCCACAATGGGTGCTATGTATATGCAGGTGTATTTCCAGGTTTGAATTGCAAGACATAACAGACTCCCTTATTCAAAGAGAAAACCAAGATATTTATTCATATACCAGAAAGCCAAATCCACCATGGTAATAAAGAAGTTGGTACACATTAATAATGCAGGAAGTACCACCATCCCCAAGTCTTCCCTCCATCAGGTCTCTGCACAAACTCCCTTGGGCAAAATGTCCTTCTCTCACCCACTCTAGCTGCTGTGCCTCTCTCTGCCTCCCCTCTCTCTTAGCTCCACCTCACTCTTCCACTTCCTGCTCCACCTATTCCTGTTACACCCATTCAGCAAGGTCCTCCCACCACAGGTTCCATGTGACTCAGGCTCAAAGCAGGTCACATAGGCTTATTAATGGGCAAGAAATATCTTCCCATTCCATTAACAATACACCTACAATGGTTGGGGCTTAGAGATGCCCTTACTCATTTGGAGAAAAACTTGAACTACACCTTATAGGTTTTGTGTGAGCTTTGTGTCAGGGGTCACAGTATCTAGAGTTTGGATTTTCTGGACTTGGAATCAAGACCCTAGTTTAAATATGGTCTTGTTTTTACTAACTACATGAATTTGGGCAAGTCATTTAACCTATATATGCCTCAGTTTTCTCATATGTAAAATGAAGATGTTAATCATAGCATCTACTTAACAAAGTTGTTGGAATCTATTGTAATATGATATGTAATTAATGTAAAATGTTGTGCAGATTTTAGGGACCTACATAAATGTGATATTTCATTATTGTTAATGTGAAGCCACCCTATACACCCAGTGTTGTGTAGGTGCATATTCAGTGCGCCAAATTTTAACTAGAGAAATAGCAAAAGGCAGCCTGACATGGGAAATGGAGGAGAGGCTGTAGCAGAAACAGTCAGTAAACAAGATAATTAGTAGATGGAAACAGCAGCAGGCAGATATGAGAGTGGTGGGGAAAAGATGCTGCACACAGAACTGGCATGACATTGCTGAACTCCAACATCCTTTCTGGAATTCAATGGTTGATGGATTATAGCCAGATGCTTCAGTATGCTAACATGAGGTAAACAGTTATCTTTGCCATGCTGAGTCATGAATGAAAGGGGGGAGGCAGTCAAGATGACAGAGTAAAAGTAGGAACTTTCTTGAGTTTCTGCTCTAACCACCTCCAATATCTGTAAAAAAAAAATTACTCTAAACAAATTTTTGAGCTATAGAACCCACAAAGTGACAGAGAGAAACAAACCTTCTGCTGAAGGAAGCCTGGAAGGCCAATAGGAAGGGCTTATCACACCGAGCTGGGAGTGGAGCACAGTCTCACGTGAAATGTGCTCTCCTAGACCTGGGCCATAGACCAGCCAGAGCAGACTTCAGGGGACTAATTCATCAGTAGCTGTGGCAGTTTCCATACTTCTCAACCTATAAATGCCAAAGAAAAAGTAAAAGGCCAGTGGGAAACTTTGTTGGAACTGGGTGAGAGAAGAGAGTGGTCTGATCCCTTTCCCTGGCGTGGCAGAGGTTTCAGTGGCTATAGCTGCTGCCACATGACTGCCCCTGAGTTCCAGGCCTACAAGTCATAGGGGGAACAAGCAACTGTTTAAAGAGTAATTGCTTTGATGTACTTGGATCTGGTTTGCAGTCTTGGGTGGCTGTCCTGGGGTGAGGAGCTATAATGTGGTAGAGCTTGGTGAGACTGTGGAGAGGCAGTCATCCTCAAAGTTCTGGGACAGGTACCTACAAAAAGCTCTGACAACAGCTGCACAAAACCCCAGAAATTTGCGACACAGCACTCTCTACTCTGGAAGCAGAGTTCTACTGTAGCAAAGAGCTCAAAAGTCAAGTATATAGCTGGCAAGATGAACAAACAGAGGAAGGGTAATCAAACTATACAATCGTTGTCTGGGGACAAAGACAATCAAAACATAGAACCAGAAGAAGACAACAAAGTCAAAACTCCTGCATCAAAAGCCTGCAAGAAAAATATGAACTGGTTACAGGCCATGGAGGAGCTCAAGAAAGATTTTGAAAATCAAGTAAGAGAAGTGGAGGAAAAAGTGGGAAGAGAAATGAGAATGATGCAAGAAAATCATGAAACATGAGTCAACAGCCTGCTAAAGGAGACCCAAAAAATACTAAAGAAAATAACACCTTAAAAAATAGACTAACTCAAATCGCAAAAGAAACCCAACAACAGAGGGGAATTGAATTGAGATTTGACTCAGAGTCTCCACTGGAGTCATATGGAGATAGTTGGTGAAATCATCTAAAATATGTTCAACTTCTAGCATATTATGATATTATTATTTCATTAAATTCTCTTTTGCTTTAAATTCATGTCATCTGCCATGGTCTAGAAGAATATTTGGATGAGTCATTGTAGGTCCAAGGGAGGGAAAGGTGACTCTCTAGCAATCCTAAGTTTTCCCCTACCTTGTGGGTATTGAGAGTGATACTAATACCAGGGTGGTGCTATACAAGTTTAAAAAATGTCATTGAGAGAACAATGGGTTTGTAGTCTGAAGAACTGAATTTAAATCCTGATTTTTCCATATAATAATACAATGTATATTCTGTTATAGCACAAAGGCATTTCTGTTTTCTTATCTGTAAAACATAAACCAGGCATGGTGAAGCAGGTCTATAATTTCTAATACCAGGCAAACTCACTTCTTAAGAGATTTAACAGATCACATATCTGCACTATGTCCAGAACCAATATGCTGAGCTGCTGGGAGTGAAGGGCCACCAAGCTGCCTAAGAAAGTATAAATTGACCCAGGTCAGAAACAGAGCAGGTCAGGGTTCCCATGCCAATAGTGGGATTGCGTCCATGCAACTGTATTTCCAGCCTGAGTGACATCTGGAGTCCTAGTTAAGAAAAAAAAAAGGTGGAGAGAAGAGGAAAATACTAAATAACCTCTAAGTTCCATTCCTGTTCTAAAGTTACAATCCTATGATTCTGCCTTATGTAATGCATAAGAGGCATTATATAATGACTAGTATAATTAATATGTAATTCATTTACCAGTTGAGTACAGAGATTCAATCTTGGCAATTTTTCACTAATTACATCTTAGAGCCAAGATGGCAGAGTTAAAGCAGGAACTTGCTTGAGCTTGTGCTCCAACCACCTCCAATCCCTGTAAAAAATGACTCTAAACAAATTTTAGTGCAACAGAACCCATAAAGTGACAGAGAGAAACAAATCTCCTGCTGAAGGCAAGGCCAGCAGGCCAGCAGGAAGGGTTTATTGCACCAGGCTGGGAGAGGAGTGCAGTCCTGCAAGGGCCACACTGGCATAGACCTGTGGCAGAGACAGCCAAAGCAGACTTAAGGGGAGTGAATCCCTGGCAGCTGTGGCAATTTCCAGACTCTATAACCCATAAACACCAAAAAGAAAGTAAAAGGTCAGTGGGGGGACTCTGTTGGAACTGGGTGAGAGAAAAGCATGGTCTGGCCCCAGCCCCTGGGGCAGTAGAGGCGGTGGCATCTGCAGCTGCTGCCACAGTGGCTGCCTCCTGAGTTCCAGGCCCACAAATTGTGGGAGGACCAATTGACTATTCAGAGAGTAATTGCAGGACATTCTTTGTTAGTGCTGAGGCAGGATTTTTTGCTTTGCCCTGCTTGAATCTGGGTGGTGGTCCTGGGATGAGGAGTGCTGGCATGGCAGAACTTGTTGAGGCTGTGGAGAGGCAGTCCTCCTCACAGTTCTGAGGCAGGTGCCTAGAAGAAACTCCCAGAAATTTGGGACACAGCACTCTCCACTCTGGAAGCAGAGTGCTATTATGTCAGAGAGCTCAAAAGTCTAGTAATTGACTAGCAAGATGGGCAAACGGAGGAAGAGTAATCAAACTACAGGATCATTTTTTGGTGATAAAGACCATCAAAACATAAAACCAGAAGAGGACAACAAAATCAAAACTCGTGCATCTAAGAAAAATATGAATTGGTCAGAGGCCATAGCAGAGCTCAAAAAGGAGTTGGAAAATCAACTAAAAGAAGTAGAAGGAAAATTGGGAAAAGAAATGAGAATGATGCAAGAAAATCATGAAAAACTAGTCAACTAAAGGAGACTGCTAAAGGAGTCTGCTAATGGAGACCCAAAAATACAATGAAGAAAATAACACTTTAAAAATAGACTAACTCAAATGGCAAGAGTCCCAAAAAGCCAATGAGAAGAATGCCTTAAAAAGCTGAATTGCCCAGATGGAAAAAGAATTTCAAAAACTCACTGAAGAGAATAATTTCTTCAAAATTATATGTGAGCAAATGGAAGTTAATGACTTTATGAGAAATAAATAGTAAAAAAAAAAAACAGATCCAAATGAATAAAAAAAAATAGAAGGCAATGTGAAATATCTCATTAGAAAAACCACTAACCTGGAAAATAGATCCAAGAGAGATAATTTAAAAATTATTGGACTACCTGAAAGCCATGATCAAAAAAAGACCCTAGACATCATCTTTCAAGGAATTCTCAAGGAAAATTTCCCTGATATTCTAGAACTAGAGGGCAAAATAGAAATTGAAAGAATTCATTGCCTCTTGAAAAAGATCTCAAAAAGAAAACTCCTAGGAATATTATAGCCGAATTCCAGAGTTCCCAGGTCAAGGAGAAAATATTATCAGCTATCAGGAAGAAACAATTTGAATATTGTGGAAACACAATCAGGATAACACAAGATCTAGCAGTTTCTACATTAAGGGACTGAAGGGCTTAGGTCAAAGGAGCTAGAATTAAAACCAAGAATTACCTACCCCAGCAAAACTGAGTATAATGCTTCAGGGGAAAATATGGTCATTCAGTGAAATAGAGGACTTTCAAGCATTCTTGATGAAAAGGCTAGAACTGAACAGAAAATTTGACTTTCAAATACAAGAACCAAGAGAAGTATGCAAAGGTAAACAGGAAAGAGAAATCATAAGGAACTTATTAAAGGTGAACTATTTACACTCCTACATGGAAAGGTGGTATTTGTAATTCATGAGACTTTTCTCAGTATGAGGATAGTTGAAGGTAACATATATATGCATATGTGTATGTATATGTATATATATGTGTATGTATATATATGTATGTGTGTATATACATATATATGTATGTATAGGTGGGTGTATGTGTATGTGTGTGTGTGTGTGTGTGTGTGTACATGTATCCATAGATAGAGGGCACAGGGTGAGTTGAATATGAAGGGATGATATCTAAAAAATAAAAATTTTTAAATTAATTTATTTATTTTTAGTTTTCAACATTCATTTCCAGAAAATTTTAAGTTACAATTTTTTCCCCATCTTTCACCTACCCATACCCCAAAATAGCAAGCCCACTGAATACTCCTTCCCCCAATCTGTTCTCTCTTATATCCTCTCCCATCATGCCCCTTAACTGTCTAGTAGGACAAGATGGCTTTCTATACCCCAGTGCATGTGTATCTTATTTCCCAGTTGCATATAGAAAACAAATTTGTTTAAATATTCATTTTTAAAACGTTGAGTTCCAGATTTTTTTCTCTTCTTCCCTCCTCACCCACTCCCACTGGGAAGATAAGCAATTCAATATAGGTTGTACATGTGTAGTTACCCAAATCAATTATAGTAGTTATGTTGTGTAAGACCAACTATACTTCCCTCCATCCTATCCCGCCCCCCATTTATTCTATTTTCCCCTTTGACCCTATCCCTTTTCAAAAATGTTTGCTTCTTACTACCCCAATCTGTCCTCCCTTCTATCATTCCCTCTCTTATCCCCTACTCCCCCCCACCATTTTCCTGTGGGTTATGATACCCAATTGAGTGTGTATGTTATTCCCTCCTTAAGCCCAATTCAGTGAGAGTAAGGTTGTCCTATTCCCTTTCACCTTCCTGCTCTTCCCTTCCATTGTAACAGTTTTGTCTTGCCTCTTTTATATCAGATAATTGACCCTAATCTATCTCTCCCTTTCTCCTTCTCCTAATAAATTCTTCTCTCACCTCTTAAATTTTATTTTTTAGATATCATTTCATATTCAATTCATCCTGTGCCCTTTGTCTGTGTATACATGAACACACATATGCCCACACTCACATATATTTATATACACATATACCCTTCTATACATACATATATAGATATGTATACATATATTCCCTTCAACTATCCTCATACTGAGAAAAGTCTTATGAGTTACAATTTTTATTTTTCCATGTAGGAGTTCAACTTTAATAAGTTCCTTATGATTTCTTTTTCCTGTTTACCTTCTTACCTTACCTTGAAAATCCTCTATTTCACTGAATGACCATATTTTCCCCTGAAGCATTATACCAGTTTTTCTGCGTAGGTAATTCTTGGTTTTAGTCCTAGCTCCTTTGACCTCCAGAAAATCATATTTCAAGCCCTTCAGTCCCTTAATGTAGAAGCTGCTAGATCTTGTGTTATCCAGATTGTATTTCCACAATACTCAATTTTTTTCTTCCTTACAGCTTGTAATGTTTTTTCCTTGACCTGGGAGCTCTCAAATTTGGTTATAATATTTCTAGGAGTTTTATTTTTGGTATCTTTTTCAAGAAGTGTTTGCTGAATTCTTTCCATTTCTATTTTGCCCTCTGGTTCTAGAGCATTGGGGCAATTTTGCTTGATAATTTCTTGAAATATGGTGTCTAGGTTCTTTTTTTGTTCATGGCTTTCAGGTAGTCCAATAATTTCTAAATGACCTCTTCTGGATCTATTTTCCAGGTCAGTGGTTTTTTCAATGAGATATTTCACATTGCCTTCTATTTTTTCATTTGTTTTGATCTGTTTAATAGTATCTTGATTTCTCATAAAGTCATTAGTTTCCAATTGCTCCAATCTAATTTTGAAGGAGTTATTCTCTTCAGTGAGTTTTTGAAATTCCTTTTCCATCTGGCAAATTTGGCTTTTCAAGGCATTCTGCTCCTCATTGGCTTTTTGGGCCTCTTTTGCCATTTGAGTTAGTCTATTTTTTAAGGTGTTATTTTCTTCAGTGCATTTTTGGGTTTCCTTTAGCAGGCTGTTGACTTGCTTTTCCTGATTTTCTTCCATGATTCTCATTTCTCTTCCCAATTTTTCTTCCACTTCTCTTACTTGATTTTCAAAATCCTTCTTGAGCTCCTCCATGGCCTGTAACCAGTTCGTATTTTTCTTGCAGGCTTTTGATGCTGGAGTTCTGACTTTATTGTCTTTCTCCCACTCCATGCCTTGATCCTTTTTGTCCCCCAACAAGAACTCTATGATCTGTTTGTGTTCCTGTTCTTGCTAGAATTGCCAGCCAATTAGTTGACATTTGAGCTCTTTGCCACAGTAGAACTCTGCTTCCAGAATGGAGAGAGCTTTGTCCCAAATCTCTGGGGTTTTTACAGCTGCCAGAGCTATTAAAAGGGTGCTGTCTCTACAGCCCCCATGAACTCTGGCTCACTGGTCACACATCCCAGGACCAACACCCAAGATCGTGATCCAGATCCAAACAGGTTAAAGCTTGGTCCCCCTACAATCTGCAGTTCAGGAGCTCCTGAGGCAGCCATGCAGCACAGCTGTCGCACCTCCTCCACTTCTTGCCCCAGGGGAAGGAGTCAGGCTGTGCTCTTCCATTCACCCCTGTTCCAACAGAGTTCCACACTGACCTTTTACTTTGGTGTTTATGGGTTGAGAAGTCTGGAAGCTGCCAGGCTGCTGGTGATTCATTCTCCTGAAGTCTGCTCTCTCTGCCACTGGTCAGGGCTGCCCTGGGCCTGCAACCACATGGCTCCTGCTGGACTGTGCTCACCTCTCAGCATGCTGTAATAGATTTTTCCTATCACCTTGACTGGTTGGCTTCAGCAGGAGATTTGTTTCTCTCTGTCACTTTGTGGGTTCTGTAGCTTTAGATAGAATTCGTTTAGAGTCATTTTTTTTACAGGTATTGGAATTTTACAGGAATTGGAACCCAAGCCAAGTTTGTGCTTCTACTCTGCCATCTTGGCTCCACCCCCTAACAAAATTAAGAGGTGAGAGAGGAATATATTGGGAGAAGGAGAAAGGGAGAGATAAAATAGGGTAAATTATCTTATATAAAATAGGCAAGAGAAAGCTGTTACAATGGAGGGGAAGAGCAGGGAAGTGAAAGGGAATGAGTCAACCTTACTCTGATTGGATTTGACTTAAGGAGGGAATAATGTAAACACTCAGTTGGGTATCTTACCCTACAGGAAAGTAGGGGAGAAGAGGATGAGAAGGGGGATGATAGAAGGGAAGACAGATTGGGGGAAAGAATAGTTTGAAGCAAACACTTTTGTTAAGGGACAGGGTCAAAGGAGAAAACAGAATAAATGAAGGTCAGGATAGGATGGAGGGAAATATAGTTAGTGTTTCACAATATGACTACTATGGAAATGTTTTGCACAACTACACATGTATAACCTATGCTGAATTGCTTGTCTTCCCAGTGGGGGTGGCTTAAGAGGGATGAAGGAAGAGAATTTAGAACTCAAAATTTTAAAAAACAAATGTCAAAAAAATTGTTTTTACATGCAACCAGGAAATAAGATATACATGCAATGGGGTATAGAAATCCATCTTGCCCTATAAGAAAGGAGGGAGCTATAAGGAGGGGGGATATAAGAGAGGGCAGATTGGGAGAAGGGGTATTCAATATGCTTGCCATCTTTGGGTTAGGGATAAGGGAGAGATGGGGACAAAATTTGTAACTCAAAATCTTGTAGAAATGAATGTTGAAAACTAAAAATAAACAAATTCAAAAAAATTTACAACTCTGTGGCAATTTTTATCCCCTATGAGAGGTTCCCCTGAGAATATCTGAATTTTTTTTCTTTTCTAACTCTCATATAAGTGTCCTTATGTACCCAGAAAATACCAAACTAATAAAACCTGAGAAGCTTACTATATATGTAAGATCTACTCCTTTCAGAAATTGGCAGTTTATAGAGACAATACATTTACCCAGGGCAGAGACTTTATTCTCCTGCTGCCAATTTGTCTAAAACCAACAGGACAATTTTGATTGTACCAGTTTCATCCCATTTAATTAACTGAGGACTATCAGGGGGTGGGGGGGTGCTATATCAGTTTTAAAAGTTTCCATTCATTTTTAAAACTTGAACTGTAATTCTCTATGGGACTTTCTCTTCAAGGGTTTTTGTGAAGAGCACAGAACTTGGCTCTGGGGAGCATTATCCTGTCCCAAGACCTCAGGTCTTAGTTGTGGGAGTTGTCCCAGCCTGATGCCTGTCCCAGGTCTGGTCCTGCAAGTTGAAGCTGGCAGAGCAGTAGGCAGAGATGTGGGTCACAGACAGCAGCAGACATCAAATGTAGGTGCCAGAGACAATGGCATGTGCAGTTTCAAAAGACAGGTCCATTGTATACTAATTCTTACTGAAATGTAAGTATAATACCCAGTGATCATTTTGCAATTCCTCCCCAGGGAGGGCTGGGAGGACCAAGCTCTGTTGTGAGGGAGCTTGCTTTGTGGCAACAAAGGAAAGGCAAAAGTGTCTAACCAGCCCCCACAGAATGAGCAGGACAGTTCCTCAGAAGTTTCTTATGTGGCAAAGATTTAGTGGTGGCAGTATAGGACAATTTTTTCTCATCTAGATGAGGACTGATGACTATGTAGGAAATGACTTCATTTTTGCTAGTTTCAGGTGCATGATGTTGATTTCTGAAGCCATGTTGCTGAGGGTTTAAAGGAGAATTAAGAAGTAGAATTATCCATTGTAGATGACTTTCTCAAGGAACTTCGCTATGAAGGAGAGGGAAGATATAGGATGACAACCAGGGTGGATGGTAGGATCAAGTGAGACTTTTTAAGGATTTGGGAAACATGGACATGTCTGTATGCCACAAGGAAGGAGCCAGTAAAGAGTGAAGGACCAAGTTTCCATTGAAGTTAAGAGTGGGTATAATAGCGGTCTACTATTTAAATTGGTGGGGTTTGATATCAAGGGTAAATGTAGTGAACTTGGCTTTTGCAAGGAGAAGAGTCAACCCTTCATCCAAAACTCTTCATCTGTGGAGGAGAGAGTAGGGGAAGATATCAGAATGAAATGAGATGAAGAGGAAGAAAGAAGTAGAGCTCTTGGTGAATGTTATTTCAGTGAAATATGAGGCAAGATCCTTCACTGGGAAATGGGGGGGAGGGGGGAAGGGATGTTGGGAGACTTGAGGAGAGATAAGAAGCTTTAGAAAAGCTATCTTGGGGAGTGGAATAGCAACTCAATTAGGTAAGAGAAAAATATTTACTTTGATACATAAAGGGCTGAATTAAGATTAGATAACATGAATTAGCAGTGCAAATATGCAATCAACAAGATTTCTTGATTTACTCTCACCTCACTCAGTAACATGTAAATAGGAACAAAGGAGGTAGATGGTGGGAGCAATTTCAGGTTTGGTGCATAGCAAGGAAAGTATGGTCTATGACAAGAGATTAGAGAGTGGAGGATGATGTACAGTTGAGTTGGTTCACCAAGTGGTCAAAATAAGGACAGGAAGAGAGTGTAGCCATTATAAGGGAGGAAAACCTGGGAAAGAATTAATGGCAATAAAGAATAAAAGATGTTCCTTCAAGGACAAATAACAGGGATAGAGATCATGAAGCATAGAAAAAATAAATATAAGATTATCATCAGATAAAGGAATTTTGGAGCTCATGGACACATAAATGGAACACTGTGGGTTGATGGCAAGATCCATGTTATGACCAACTCTGTTTATAACTGAGATAAAGTCATGAGAACTGAGTATATTGAGGAACTGGGAAATTATGGTATTTGAGGAAATGGTATGCTGAAGTTCCCTCATATATGGACAGAAGCTATAAAAGAAGGAAATAAAGAGGCATTAATTGTCCATTAAGTGCCAGGTACTGTGCTAAGAGCTTTACAAATATTATCTCATTTGAGCCTCACAAGAATCCTGGGAGATATGAACTATTATTATCCTCATTTTACAGATGGGGAAACTGAGACCGAGAGATATTAAGCCCAGAATCACACAGCTAGTGCCCAAGGCCAGATCTGAACTCATTTCTTCCTAATTCCAGACCTAGCACTCTATCTATTGCTCCACTTAGCTCTTCAGAAGAAAAAAAGTATGATTTCATTGAGGAAGGAAGAAGAATGTCCTGGTGGTTGGCAGGTAATAGCTACAAGATCTATATTGGGTGTTAAATGTGTGTAGCATGAACCTCAAGGAGAGACTGGTTAGTAGTAAGTCTGAAAGTGGCAATGGGGATCAAAGAGTATTTTGATTTCCTCATTATGCCCAGTGAATTGGAGAGTATGAGAGAAGGAATCCTAGAAAAAGTGTAGAAAGAAGTAGTTGGGGGTGGGGGCGAGGAAGAGGTTTAAGATGAAAAGAAATTTGTTTCACCATGCAGTAGACATGACATTTCAAAAGGCAAAGTAGAAGGAGTTGGAAGATCTGGAGAGGGATGTGGATAGGCATTAGGGAGCAGTGAATTCGGATTAGGGAAGTATATTTGTACAATGGAATTGTGGGTTAAAATCACTGGGAAGGGATGCATATGAGAGGAGTGTTCTAATGAGGCTAGGCAGAGTATAAGTGATTAGAGGGAGATCTTTTGAGGGAGGCATGAGATGAAACTGTATAGGTTCTCTCTTGATGTTCCATATGGAAAAAGATGGTAATGTTTCACCCTGTAAAGCCTAAAGAAGCCTGCTTCAGAATAGGCATGAGCAAGTGAAAATATGAAAACTTGGTCGGGAAGCCAATGTGTCTTGCTTGATCTGGAGAAGATCTTGGGAGGCAGAAACTAGAGTTGGTCTTGTCTTCAGAGGGTGTTTGGGTGTGGTGCTGGAAATAGGCCAGGGCAGGACCCCACCAAAGTAAATGGTAGACAGTGAACTCCTACATGTAGAGAGGAGTTTAATGGGAAGCCAGTGTGTGGGTATGTGGGGATTAGCAGGGGATTCCTTTTTTAAAAATGTTTTTATTTTTTCCAATTTCATGTAAAAAATTTATCATTCATTTTTAAAATTTTTGAGTTCCAAATGCTCTCTCTCCCTCCTCTCCACCTTGAGATGGCAAGCAGTTTGATTTGGTTACACATGTGCAGTCATGCAAAACATTTCCATATTAATCATATTGTAAAGGAAAACAAAGATCAAAAGAAAAACTCAATAACCTAAGAAAAATAAAGAAAGTTAAAAAAAAATAAGTGTGCTTCAACCTGCAACCAGTTCTTTCTCTGGAAGTGGATAACGTTTTTCATCATGAATCCTTTGGAATTGTCTTGAATCATTCTATTGCTGAGAATAACCAAGTCATTCAGAGTTGATCATCAATAATAGCACAATAATACTGTTACTGTGTACAATATTTTCCTCTTTCTTCTCGCTTCACTTTGCATCAGTCCATGTAAATCTTTGCAGGTTTTTCCTTTTTTGATTAATTAATTAATTTTTGATTTTCAACATCACCTCCATAAGATTTTTAGTTTTTAATATTCTCTCCTTCTCTTTCCCCCCCAAGATGGCATGCAATTTGATATAGGCTCTACATATACATTCATATTGAACATATTTTCATATTAGTCATGTTGAAAGAAGAATTAGAACCAGTGGGAGGAACTATGAGAAAGAAGAAACAAAACAACAACAAAAAAAGAGAGCAAATAGTATGCTTCCATCTACATTCAAGCTCCAAATTTCTCTCTCTGGATATGGATAGCATTTTCCATCCATGAGTCTTTTGGAGTTGCCTTAGATCCTTGCATTGCTGAGAAGAGCTAAGTATATCACAGTTAGTCATTGTACAATGTTTCTGTTACAGCGTATAATGCTCTCCTGATTCTGCTCATTTCACTCAACATCAGTTCATATAAATCTTTCCAGGTTTTTCTGAAAGCATCCTGCTCATTATTTGTTATAACACAGTAGTATTTTATCATAATCACATACTACAACTTATTCAACCTTTCCTTAACTGATGGGCATACCCTCAATTTCAATTCTTTGCCACCACAAAAAGAGCTGCTATAAATATTTTTGTACATACATGTCCTTTTCCTTTTAATTTGTTTTATCTCTTTGGGATACAGACCTAGTAGGGTTATTTCTAGGTCAAAGGGTATGCATAGTTTTATAGCCTTTTGGCTGTAGTTCCAAATTGCTCTTCAGAATGGTTGAATCCATTCACAACTCTACCAACAGTGTATTAGCATCCTAGGGAATGTCTTGATATTGGGGAAGATTGACTACCCACAATAGAAAGAGCATGAGTTCTGGCCTAAATGGCAAGTAGAAATGGACTTTCAGGGAACGGTTTTGAGCAGTCCTACAAACAACCCTACATTTTAATGATATTTAAGTCTCAGTCTTCTGGGAGAATATGACTGTAGTTTTAAGTTAAGCTGTTCACACCTGTTTTAAGTTTTTCTGTCAATGTGCACAATTTATAGATTCTTTCACTTGATACTTTATTTTCTGTGTTTCAAAATTCTGGGCAGTTTTTTTCCCCCATATTATTTCTTGCATGGTGGTATTTAGGGCTTTTGTTTCAGTTTTTACTTATTCTTGTAGGGAACCTATAATCTTTACATTGTCTCTATTCATCCTTTCTTTGAGATCAATAAGTTTTGCTTTTATGGACTATGTTCTTTTTTTTTTATTAATAATAAATTTATTTTATTAAATTTTTTTTTGAGTTACATATTTTCTCCCCGTCTTTCCCCCGCCCACCACCCCAAGACAGCCATCCCAGTGTTTCCCCCCTCCCCCAGTCTATTCTC
>CM053584.1:190770108-190788515 GCA_028627135.1 Pseudochirops cupreus | reverse complement strand
TAGATCTTTCTCTGAATGTAGACATCTCCTTCCATCCTGAGACTTGTAGAATTATCTTACACCTGTGCATTGCTGAGAAGAGTCCAATTTATCAAAGTTGGTCATCACATATATGATGCGTCTGTGATTGTGTAAAAATTTTTCCTGGTTCTGCTCTTCTCACTTAGCATCAGTTTGTATAAGCCTTTCCAAGTGAATATGAAGACTGTCTCCTCCCCATTTCTTATAGCACAATAGTATTCCATTACATTCATATACCACAACGTGTTTAGCCATTCCCTAATTGATGGGCATCCCCTTAATTTCCAGTTTTTTGCCACCACAAAGAGAGCTGCAATAAATATTTTTGTACATATGGGCCTTCCTCCCACTTCTATGTTCTGTTTGGGATACAACCCCAGAAAAGGTATTACTGGGTCAAGGGATATGGAATTATTTATAGCCCTTTGGGCATAGTTCCAGATTGCTCTCCAGAATGGTTGTATCAGTTCACAGCTCCATCAACAATGCATTAGTATTCCAATTTTTTCACATCCTCTCCAGCATTTTAATTTTCTTGTTTTGCCATCTTAGCCAATCTGACTGGTAAGATGTGGTACCACAAAGCTGTTTTGATTAGCATTTCTTGAATCAATAGTGATTTAGAGCATTTCTCCATAAGCTTATAGATACCTTTAATTTCTACCTCTGAAAATTGCCTGTTCATATCCTTTGATCATCTATCAATTGGGAAATAACTTGTATTCTTACAGATTTTACTTAATTCCCTGTATATTATAGAAATGAGGCCTTTATCAGAGACACTGGTTGTAAATATTCTTCGAAGGAATTATTTTCTTTGGTGAGATTTTGAAGTTCTTTTTCCATCTGGCCAATTCTGCTTTTTAAGGCATTCTTCTCCTCATTGGATTTTTAGACCTCTTTTGCCATTTGAGTTAGTCTATTTTTTAAGGTGTTGTTTTCTTCAGTATTTTTCTGGGTCTCCTTTAGCAAGCCATGAACTCATTTTTCATGATTTTCTTGCAACACTTTCATTTCTCTACCCAATTTTTCTTCTACTTCTCTTACTTGATTTTCAAAATTCCTCTTAATTTCTTCTATGGCCTGTGACCAATTCATATTTTTCTTGGATGTTTTTGATGCAGGAGTGTTGAATTTGTTGTCTTATTCTGGTTTTGTTTTGATCTTCTTTGTCACCAAAAAAAGATTGTATGGTCTGATTTCTCTTCTTCCATTTGCTCATCTTCCCAGTTAAATACTTGACTTTTGAGCTCTTTGCCACAGTAGAACTCTGCTTCCAGAGTGGAGAGTGCTGTGTCCCAAATTTCTAGTGTCTTGCACAGCTGTTGTCAGAGCTTTTGAGGCGCCTGATTCAGAACTGTGAGGAAGGCTTCCTCTCCACAGCCTCAACAAGTTCTGCCACATCAGAGCTCCTTACCCCAATACTACCACCTAAGACTGCAACTCAGATCCAAAAAGGTTAAAACAAGAGAATCCCCGCTCAGCACAAGGAGAAAGATTCCTGCAATTGCCCTCTGGTCAGTCGCTTGGTCTGCCCAACATCTGTGGGCCTGGAGCTCTGGAAGTAGCTGACATGGCAGCAGATGCAGATACCACCATCCCTGCTGCCCCAGGGCAGGGGCCTGACTACAATCTTCCCTCACCCAGTTCAAGCAGTTTCCCCACTGACTCTTTACTTTCTTTTTGGTGGTTATTGGTTGAGAAGTCTTGAAACCACCGCAGCTGCCAGTGATTCAGTCCTCTGAGATCTGCTCAGGGCCCATCTGTGCTGCTGGTCTGTGTTGGTGTGGTCCTCATGGGACTGCCCTCCCAGCCTGGTGTGATAGACCTTTTCTATTGGTTTGCCAGGCTGTCCTCTGCTGGAGTTGTATTTTGTTCTGTCTTTTTGTGGGTTCTGCAGCAGTAAAATTTGTTTAGAGTTATTTTTTTACAGGTATTTGGGGATGAGCCCAAGGAAGTTCCTGCTTTTACTCCACCATCTTGACCCCACCCCGAGTAAGGTCTTCTCAGCAACGTAATGATCCAAGACAAATACAAAGGATTCATGAAGGAAAATCGATTCACATGCAGATAAAAGAACTTTTGGACTCAGAATGTAGGCTGAAGCATATTTTTTTTTCATTTTCTTTATTCTTTCTCATGATTTTATTTTCTTTTGATCTGTTTCTTGTTCCACTACTATGATGAATATGGAAATATGTTTTACATGATAGCACATGCATAAACTGTATCAAACTATCTACCATTTTCAGAAGTGGGGATGGGAGGGACAAAGAAAAGTTTGGAACTCAAAATCTTGTAAAAATTAATGATAAAAATTGTTTTAATATGAAATTGGGGAAAAATAAAATACTAAATTAAAAAAATAATTTGTAACTTTATATTTCTAATTAGAAGTAAATTTATAATTTTTTCTTTTTAAATAATTTACAGGAAAATCTTCTTCTTTTTTTTTTTTGGAATGGGGATGGCAAGGTAATTGGGGTTAAGTGACTTGCCCAAGGTTAGTTAAATGTCAAATGTCTGAGGTCAGATTTCAACTCAGGTCCTCCTGACTCCAGGGTTGGTGCTCTAATCACTGCACCACCTAGCTACCCCTAAAGACTCTTCTTAACTTTTATTATTTATAGTAAAGATTTGTTGAATATGGAAGCAACAAAATATTTCCTACATATCATTTAAAATGGAATGAATTTCAGTATTTAGGGAACAAAATTATACATCATCTGCACAAATTGTGCCTAAGAGAAACTTGAGAGTAAATTTACTTGCATATTGGTAAGTCTTCTTTCACTAGGCTTCAGATAGAGTAAATTTCTTTTTTTTTAATTTTAAATTTTTTTTAAAATTACTTATTTACTTTTACTTTACAACATTCAGTTCCACAATCCCTTGAGTTTCAAATTTTCTTCCCCTCTCTCTCCTCCTCCTTTTACTTCCCTCCCAGGTGGCATGCAATCCAATATAGGATCTACAGATACCTTCTCATTAAACATTAGGTAAATTGTAAAGAAGAAGAATATCCAATGGAGTGAATAATAAGAAAGAAGGAATGAAATAAAACAAAACACAAAAGCGAGAGCAAATAGTTTCATTCAATCTGCATTCAAATTCTGTAGTTCTTTTCTCTTGATGTGGATATATCCCTTTCCATCATGAGCCTTTTGGAGTTGTTTTATTACCTTGCATTGCTGAGAGGAGCCCAGCCTATCAAAATTAGTTGTCACACATACATTGTGTCTGTAATTGTGTACAAGGTTCTCCTGGTTCTGCTCTCCTCACTCAGTATGAGTTTATATAATATCTCCAGGTTATTATGAAGTCTGTCTGCTCCTCATTTCTTATAGCACAATAGTATTCCATTACATTCCACAACTTGTTTAGCCATTACCCAGTTGATAGGTATCTCCTCTATTTATTCATTAACAAATTAAGGCAAAACATTCACAGAAAATCAAAATACAGCATTCACCATGTCAAAACTCAACAACTTAACACTAAAATGGCCATGTAGTTTTCACCAAAGTGGTCACACAGTTTTAAACAAAGTACATTCATTTAGTAACTCATTTAGTAACTCATTTAGTAAGTCCTCAATTCAATCACAAAGTACAAAGGTTAAAGTTCTCTTTTAAACAAGATACATTCATTTAGTCAATCACAATGTGCAAAGGTCAAATGTTTTCTTCCCCTAGGTCACAACTAAATTACAATATCATCAGTCACCACCAAGCGCTCTCTTAAGGGGCAGTGGAAAGCACAAAGGGCATCCACCCCTAGGTCACAATTAAGTTACAATATGATCAGTCAGCATTAAACATCCAAGGAGAGGTCTTTTCATCTTGGCTTGAGGCTGGCTCTCAGATTCGATGGTTTCCCTTCCCACAGTTTCTGTTCCTGGGAAAACAAAGCTTAACAAAGCCACAATAACATTCATTCACATTGCCTGCATCCTCATCAATTCACTTTTTGCCTGTGAAATCAACACAGACTCAGCAACAAGGTCTGAGGCCTCCATCAACAAACAAATCTCACAAAGTAACATCAAAACAGACAGAAAAAGTACCAGCACCACAGTCATGCTTCCTCAGTTCTCAGCAGTTCTGGCTGGCCTTCAGAAGTTCTCAGCAGCTCTGGTTGGCTCTCAGAAGTCCTCAGGATCCTGGCAGTTCTCTCTCACAGCAATTCTGGCTCCCAGCTATTCTCTCTTTCTGTCAGCAATTCTCATTCCAGGCAATTCTCTCTCTCTCTCTCTCTCTGTCTCTCTCTCTCTTTCTCTCCAGCAGTAGCTGCTCTGCCTCCATGATGCTGCTCCCAGAAGTTCTGGCCTCTTTCAGCTTGGGCTTTTCCTTGTACATGGCACCGGCTTCTTCCTGTTCAGCCCCCTCATGTCACATCAACAAATCCATCAGATATAGCATCCACAAGCTCTGGATCTTAAGACTTAACCCAAAAACCAAGTGCTAAGTACTTACTAGCTTGACAATACAAGGGAATCTTCAAATTCCATTACTATCACACCCACTTGCATGATCTCTTTGGGACATAGTCCTAGAAATGGTATTGTTGGGTCAAAGGGTATGTACTTTTTTATAATCCTTTGGGTATAGTTCCAAATTGCTCTCCAGAATGGCTGAATCAGTTTACAACTCCACCAACAATGCATTAGAGTTCCACTTTTTCCACATCCTCTCCAGCATTTATAATTTTCCTGTTTTGTCCTCTTAGCCAATCTGACTGGCAAGATGTGGTAACTAAGAGTTGTTTTGATTTGCATTTCTCTAATCAACACTACTTTAGAGCATTTTTTCATATGCTTATAGATATCAACTGCCTGTTCATATCCTTTGACCATTTATCAATTGGGGAAGGACTTGTATTCTTACACATTTGACTCAGTTCTCTGTATATTTTAGAAATGAACCCTTTATCAGAGATGCTGGTTGTAAAAATTCTTTCCCAATTATCTACTTCCTACCTAATCTTGGTTACATTGGCCTTACTTGTACAAAAACTAGAGTTTAATGTAATCAAAGCTTTCAACTTTGTATTTTGTAATGCTCTCTATCTCTTCTTTGGACATAAATTCTTCACTATTCCATAAATCTGACAGGTAAACTATTCCCTGCTTTTCCATATTGCTTACATTATCAGCTTTTATATCTAGATCATGCACCCATTTAGACTTTGTTATGTGATGTAAGAAATTGGTCTATATCCAGTTTTTACCACACTATTTTCCAATTTTCCCTGAAGTTTTTGTCAAATAGTGAGTTCTTATCCCAGAAGCTGAAGTCTTGGATTTGTCAAACAGTAGATTACTATAGTCACTGACTGCTGTGTCTTGTGTACCTAATCTATTCCATTGATCCACTACTCTATTCTTCAGCCAGTACCAAGCTGTTTTGATGACTGTTGCTATATAACACAGTTTGAAAACTGATACAGCTAGGCCACCTTTCCCAGCATTTTTTTCACTAGTTGCCTTGATATCCTGGACCTTTTGTTCATCCAGATGAATTTTGTTACTGTTTTTTCTAGCTCTATAAAATATTTTTTTGGTAGATTGATTAGTATGGCACTAAATAGGTAAATTAATTTGGGTAAAATTGTCATTTTTATTATATTATCTTGATCTAACCATGAGCAACCAATGTTTTTCTAGTTATTTAGATCTGACTTTATTTGTATGAAAAAGGTTTTATAGGGGGGTGGAGCAAAAGATGGTGGAGTAAAAGCAGGAACTTGCTTGAGCTCCTGCTCCAACCACTTCCAATACCTGTAAAAACAAAACTCTAAACAAATTTTAGAGCTATAGAACCCACAAAGTGACAGAGAGAAACAAATCTCCCACTGAAGGCAGCCTGGCAGACAGACAGGGAGGGTCAGAGTTGGGAGTGGAGCACAGTCCTGAATGAGCCACACTGGTTCAGACTCATGGGGTAGATTGGCCAGAGCAGACTTCAGGAGAATGAATCGCTGGCAGCTGTGGCAGTTTCCAGACTTCTCAACCCATAAACACCAAAGAGAAAGTAAAAGGTCAGTAGGGAACTGTAGCACCAATGCAATATTTACAGCACTCACAATTACAATATAGACTGTGACTATAAGTATCGCATGACATTCAATCACAAAAAATACCAAACTCTCAAGAGAGAGGATAGAACTAAAGCATTTATTCTAATACCAGAAAACCAAATCCCAAAACCAGTAAGCTGATTCCATTGTAGTACCAAAGATATTCAGAAGCCATAATAATGCTGAGAGCCACAGCATCCTTCAGCCTTCCCACCTACAATGTCAATATCTACTCATGAGCCTATCTGACTCCTTGCCTGAGGTCCTCTTCTCTCCTCCACCATCTGGCTAGCTCTGCCCAGCTTCTTGTGGGCGCTGCTTCCCTTCAGCAAACTCCTTCCACCACAGGCTCCATGTGACTACATTTAGCCTATTAGGGGATAGAGTTCATCTTCACAGCAGAGAAGCTTCCTGTGGACTCTGCTGCACCTTTCAGCAAATTCCCCTCATCACAGGCTCCATGTGATTACATCCAGCCTATTAGGGGACAGAGCTTACTTTCAGAGGAGGGGAGGTCTTCAAACTCCCCTCCTAGGTCTATTAAGGTGCAGGGAAGGTCTTCAAATTCCCATTATCATTACAGAAACTCTGTTGGAACTCAGTGAAAAAAGAGTGTGTGGTCTGGCCCCTCCCCCCAGGCCATGGTTGCAGATGCTGTAGAATGGCTGCCTCCAGAGCTCCTGGCCTACAGATTATAGTGGCACCAAGCAACCATTCAAAGGGTAATTGCTCTTGCTTTGACCTGCTTGGATCTGGGTCACAGTCTTGGGTGGTGTTCCTGTGTTAAGGAGCAGTAGCATGCCAGAGCTTGTGGCAGCTGTACATACCTCATACCTCTGATAACAGCTCTGACAACAGTTGCTCAAAACCTCAGAAATTTGGGACATAGCACTCTCCACTCTGGAAGCAGAGTTCTACTGTGGCAAAGATCTCAAAAGTCAAGTAATTGGCTGGCAAGATGAGCAAACAGAGAAAGTGCAATCAGACCATAGAATATGTTTTTTGGGACAAAGAGGATCAAAACACAGAACCAGAAGAAAACAACAAAGTCAAAACTCCTGCATCAAAAGATCCCAAGAAAAATATGAACTGGTTGAAGGCCATGGAGAAACTCAAGAAGGATTTTGAAAATCAAGTAAGAGAAGTAGAGGAAAAATTGGGAAGACAAATGAGAATGATGCAAGAAAATCAGGAAAAGCAAGTCAACAGCCTGCTAAAACAGACCCAAAAATACACTGAAGAAAATCACACCTTAAAAAATAGATTAATTCAAATGGCAAAAGAGGCCCAAACAGCCAGTAAGGAGAAGAATGCCTTAAAAAGCAGAATTGGCCAGATGAAAAAAGCATTCAGAGATATAAAACTTCCCCTAAGAATTGTTTTTGCTGCATTCCACAAGTTTGGTATGTTGTCTCATTATTGTCATTCTCTTGAATGAAGTTACTGATTGTTCCTATGATTCCTTATTTGACCCACTCATTCTTTAGGATTAAATTATTTAGTTTCCAATTAGTTCTTAGTCTATCTTTCCATGGCCCTTTATTACATATAATTTTTATTGCATCATGATCTGAAAAGGATGCATTAAATATTTCTGCCTTTCTGCGCAGGATTGTCAGGTTTTTATGCCCTAGTACCTGGTTAATTTTTGTATATGTGCTATGTACCATTGAGAAGAAGGTGCATTCCTTTTTATCCTCATTCAGTTTTCTCCAGAGGTGTATCATATCTACTTTCTCTAAAATTCTATTCACCTCCTTAACTTCTTCCTTGTTTATTTTGTGATCAGATTTATCAAGTTCAGAGAAGGGGAGATTGAGGTCCCCCACTGGTATAATTTTGCTCTCTATGCCTTCCTCTAACTGGCTTAACTTCTCCTCTAGGATTTTGGATGCTATACCACTTGGTAAATATATGTTTAGTAATGATATTTCTTCATTTTCAATGGTACCTTTTAGCAGGATATGGTTTTCTTCCTTATCTCTTTTAATTAGATCTATTTTTGCTTTTGCTTTATCTGAGATAAGGATTGCTACCCCTGCCTTTTTTCTTTAGCTGGAGCATAATACATTCTACTCCAATATTTTACCTTTACCCTGTGTGTATCCCCCAGTTTCATATGTGTTTCTTGTAGACAGCATATTGTAGGATTATGGTTTTTAATCCATTCTGCTGTCTCCCTCTGTTTTATGGGAGAGTTCATCCCATTAACTTTTACAGTTATGATTTCTGTCTTTCCCTCCATCCTATTTCCTCTTTTATTTATGCTTTTATTTCTCCTTTCTCCCTTCCTCTCCTTAAAAGTTTTCCTTTTGACCACCACCTTTCTCAGTATTCTGTATCAAACCCCTTCCCTTTTCCTACCCTTCCCCCTTGCTACTTCCCTCCCTTCCAACCCCTGCTTTTCTTACCCCCTTCCCCTCCTACTGCCTGTAGGATGCGATAGATTTTTATATTTAATGAAGAATGTTATTTCCTCCTTAAATCAAAACCAATGAGAATAAATCTCATACAATGCTCCTCTCCCTCCCTTCTTTCCCTCTGCTATAATGAGTTTTTGTCTCTTCACATTATAATCCTATATTTAACTGATTATGTTATTCCCTCCTTGAACCTAAACCTCATAAAGCTCTTATATTCATCTCCCTTTCTTCTTTCCCTTTATTATATGTTTTTATGCCTGTTTGTGTGGCATGATTTGCCCTTTCCTGCCTCCTCCTTTCCTCTTCCATTATAGTCCCTTTGCATGCCTTAATAAGGTTTTTTTTTATCATCACTTTAGTTATTTTATATCTATATATACCCTTTTTAAAAGTTGTGATAAATATATAATTCTCAATATTGACAGGTATTAGCTTACCATATACAGATATAAACAATTTACTCTTATTAAATAACGTGTGTGTGTGTGTGTGTGTGTGTGTGTGTGTGTGTGTGTGTGTATTTTCCCTGTTTATCTTTTTATGTCCCTTTTGAGTCTTGTATTTGGAGATCAAATTTTTCATTGAGCTCTGGCTTTTTCATCGGGAAGGTCTGGAAGTCCCTTGTTTCATTGAATGACCATCTCCTTGCCTGAAAGATTGTGCTAAGTTGTGCTGGATAGCTGATCCTTGGTTGTAGTATGAGCTTTTTTCCCTTATGAAATATCATATTCCAATCCCTCCAATCTTTCAATGAAGAACCTGCTAGGTACTGTGTGATCCTGACTGTAGTTCCACAATATTTGAATTGTTTCTTTCTCACTGCTTGCAGTATTTTCTCCTTGACCTTATATTTCTGGAATTTGGCTACAATATTTCTTGGAGTTTTCAGTTTGGGATCTCTTTCAGGAGGTGTCTGGTGGATTCTTTTGATAACTATTTTACCCTCTAGTTCTAGGACATCAGGGAAGTTTTCCTAGATGATTTCTTGAAAGATATTGTCCAGGCTGTTTTTTTCATCCTAGCTTTCAGGTAGACCAATAAATTTTAGATTATCTCTCCTGGATCTGTTCTTCAGGTCAGTTGTTTTTCCACTGAGACATTTTACATTTTCTTAAAATTTTTCATTCTTTAGGTTTTGTTTAACTGATTCTTGATTTCTCATTGAGTTATTAGCTTCAATTTGATTCTAATTTTTAGTGAATTATTTTGCTTGGCTAATTTTTGAAGTTCCTTTTCCATATGTTCAGATTTTATTTTTAGGGAGTTATTTTATCCAGTTAGATTTTGAACTTCTTTTCCTATTTCACAGATTTTACTTTTTAAGGAGTTGTTTTCTTCAGTGAATTTTTTTTTCTATTTTGGCAACTATAATTTTAAAATTTGCCCTTTTCTGCCCCCTCAGTTTATCTTCTACCTCTCTAATTTGGCTTTTAAAATCCATCTTGAGCTCTTCCAAGAATGTTTTTGGGCTTGAGACCAATTCGTATTCCCTTTTGAGGCTCCAGATGTGGGTATAGAGTCAATGCTGTCCCCTTCTAAATTTGGTTCTTTGTGCTGTCTACAATAGCATTCAATCACTTATGTTTTCCAATTTTCTTTTTTTCCCATTTTGATTGCCTATTTCCTTACTTTTAAAGTGGATTTCTGCTTCTGGGGTACAGAGGGCTCTGACCCATGCTTCTTATGCTGGGAGCTAGGGGCCTGATTATTGGCTTTGTGTGTTGTGGCCTCTGTGTGTCTAGACTGAGACCAAGGCCAGGACTTTCAATGTTTCCCCAGGGTTACACTGAAGCTCACAGAGTAAGGTGTGGGGGAGGGGTGGTCTGACCACTTCATTATTCTGCCTCCCTGCCCCTGGGCTAAAACTCAGGCAGGTTCAGCTGCTGGTGGCCAGGGATGTGCTGGTGTCTGCTGTTTTCCCTGGTTGTGTGAAGGCACACCTAGGTTTCTGGTTTAGCGTTTGCTGGTCACCCAACCCCTTCACCCCCCCAGGTTTTGGGATCTCCAGCTGGTCAGCTGAGATGAGGCTTGTTGGGACACCTCTCGCCCTTCACTTTAGCCTCAGCACAGCCACAGCCATGCCCTTCTTCTAGGACTCCCAAGCCTACCACTGGTTCCAGTCTTTCAGGATTTTTCAGTGGGGCAATTTTCTCTGGTTTTTCAGGGTCAGAGAGGGTGCTTAGCGCAGTTAGGATTTACTGCAGCATCTTGGCTCCTGCAAGTTCTGGTAGATGATTTTTAAACATCCAGGCTATGGGTTGATAGCCCCAGGAGTAGCTGCTGTTGCTGTAAAGGGCTCTGTGCTTATCTCTTACCCAGCTCCAACCAATGCCTCATCCTTCAGTGAGAGGTCTGGGAATCACCCCTGTGGTGGGCAAATCAACTCACCTGGGCTCGCTTTGGCTCCGTGCTGGTGCAGCCACTGTGCTACATCCACACTCTGTGCTCCATCCAGGGAGCAAATTTCAAAACATGATAGGTACTTCTAAATGGTGCCAGACAGACCATGCCATGAACACAACAGTAGCTGCAGAAGCAGAAGTGCTGCCACATACCTATCATTATGCCTACTACGTTTTTCTTACTGTCTCAGAAATAAATCTCCCATCTGCATAGTTTCCATTCAAACTCCAATAGATTGCTTTATACCAACATGATAATTGACCAACATGAGTGAAACTTTCACTTAAATGTTAAGGCTACCTAAGTCACAACATGTTTCAGTCCTATATAGAAGGATCAGTACCTATGCACTGAAATGGACAGCATGACTAAATGTTTAGAATGCTTCAAGTTATTTAGTCAAATGAAAATATATAATTTTACAATATACAATAACAACCACTATGCAAAGAAAAATTGGCATTTCTGCTTTTTGCTAATAGCCCTTCAAACACTAAAAATATCATTAAGTTCTTCATAATATACATTTTCCTGCATTTTTTCACAGAAAGCAGATTGTGGTTTGGAAAGACAGGAGCTTGGCTGTCAACTCCAAGACATAAGACTGGTTTTTTACCAATTTGCTCATGTGCTTGTATGTAAGATTCTGACCTCAGTCTTCCATGTGCTGCTACATGGGTTTCTCTTACATATGCCATGTTGGACCTCCTTCCTGTCCTTCCTTTCCCAATCACCTTGTTTCCTTTTGGCCAACTATCAAATTATTAGGCAATCCACCTCCTTACTTCTGCTCCCATTTATTACTTCCCTGAACACTCCAAAATTATGTATAGCAACTAGATTTTAAGAGTTGAAAGTTATTCTTTTAAGATCAACTACTGACATGTTAATCAACAGTGATGAATGAAAATTAGCAGACGGTAATAAATCATTCATTTTTATAAACATAAAGCTATATGCAAAGAAAATTTATTTCTAGTTTTAAAATATAATAACTAAGTTTTATTCTATTTTTATTTATTTTATTAAATATTTCCCAATTACATTTTAATCTGTTTTGGGTTATACTCAAGAATATCATGGGCTCCACCTGGCCCATGTGCTGCATGTTTAATTATCACAGTTCTAAAACAGAGCAAGAGTGGGGAGATTTAGGAGAAAGATAATGAATTGAATTTTCAACATGTTAAGATGTCTACTTGGACAGCCAGTTTGAGATAACTGAAAGGCAGTTGTAGATATGAGGTTAGGGTCAGCAGAGAGACTAGGGTGGGATAGATAGATTTAAAAATCAACAGGCATAGGGACAGTAATTGAATCCATAGGAGCTAATAAGATCATCAAGTGAAATAATACAGAAGAAGGGAAGAAGGCTCAGGTTAGAACCCTCAGGAGAGCCACTGTTATTGGGTGTGATCTAGATTGGGATTCAGCCAAAGAGACAAAATGGTCAGATGGTGTTATGGGAATCTGAAGATCTTCCCTACCCCTAGGCCATTTGATAGGCTTAAGGGGCTCTGAGAACCTTCCCTGATTTGAAAGTATACTCTGCCCCCTAACAGGCTGAATGTGGTCACATAGAGCCTGTGGTGCAAGGCTTGTTCTTCAGGAATGCCCATGCCTTATTACTTTGTGATTAGGCAGTAAGTCAAGAGGGCTGTGACATTCTCTGATCCGGGAGAAGACTATATATGCCCTGATGTGAGTTTTTGCTTTGGGGCTCACTTTGAGAAGAGTTGTATGATTTGGCCAGACAAGACTCTGGGAAGCCGTTGAGCCCCTAGGCTTTGAAAAACCCAGATGTTGGTGCTTCCCTCTCTGGTAACTGAATAGGTATGGATGTAATGGTCAGATGATTGCAAGCCCATCTGCTGATCTGTTTCTTTGTCTGCTTGTAACTTCTGCTTGTTAACTTGTGTTTGTATTCTGTTTGCATTCTCTGAAATTCAGGGTGCTGACTTTTTTCCCTGAACTAGGTAAATGATATATGTTTAATTGATTAAAGTTAGATTGTTAACCCATTTTGAGTTGCTTTCCTTTAGAAAAGCAGATCTAAGAACCTGTGTTAGCAGCCATCCTGGGCATGCTAGAGTGCTTGCTGATACAGATGGGTAGTAGGAAAACCAGGAAAAAGTAGTGCTACAAAAACTAGAAAGATAAGAATATTAAGGAAGAAAGGGTGGTCAACAATGTCAAACACTGCAGAGAGGTCAAGAAGAATGAGGATTGAGGGAAGGTCATTGGATTTGACAATTAGGAGTTCATTGGTAACTTTGGAGAAAGCAATTCTAAGGGGTTAAGAAGAGGGTGAGGGGAAAGTAAGGGCACCTATTATAGATGGTCACAAAGTGCAGAAAATAAGCAAGATATCTGTTACTGGTGTTGGAAAAAAGGAACCTAGTAATTCAAGAGAGGACCATGTAGAGTTGAATTTGTTCACCAAGGGGATAAGACAGGGAGAAAAGGGGAGAATGGCTAGTTCAAGGGAGATGGCCCAACTGAGAGGTCAAGGGATTGGAAGTCATGGTGAGGAAAAAGAGTAGGGTTCAGTAAGAAAAGTCAGGGAGAAAGGGGAAAGTTAATATACTACGGTCAGATAAGGGAATTTTGGAATTCTTGAACATAAAGGTAGTATATTTGTGTGGGTGGATGGCAATATCAAGAATATGACTATATCTGTGTGTGCACCTGAAATAAGGATGGAGGAATGAGTCATGGGAGGTGAGTAGATTGAGGAACTGAGTGGTTAGAGTATTTTGAGGGAAAGTCAATACGTATTTTGAGGTCCGCTAGAATAAAAGTCTGAGGTTTGGGGAGGAGAGAAAAATTGTGTGCCATGTACTAAATCAGCGGTTCTCAACCTGTGGATCACGATCCCTTTGGGGGTCAAATGACCCTTTCACAGGGGTCACAGGGGCCACTTAAGATTATAGGAAAACACATATTTCCAATGGTCTTAGGAACTGAGACACCACTCCTCTATCTGTCTCCAGGCAGGTCCACCCACATGCAGATACACCCACATACGAGTATTAAAAGGTCCTCGCATTAGGAAGGTTGAGAACCACTGTACTAAACTCATTGAGCAATGAAGGGGAATGACCTAGAGGTCTATAGACAACAGGTCCCAGGATTCTGATTTGGTAGTAGATATGAATTTCATGAATTTTAAGGGAGGAATTATCAAGTGATAGAGCTAGGGGGAGAACCTGGAAATGGCAATAGGGAGCAAGAAGTATTCCAACTCCTCCACTTCAATCAGTAAACTAAGGAGAATGGTTGAAGGTGCAGCCAATATTGAAAAGAAAGCTGTGGGAGGGGATTGGTAACCACAGAGACTGTGTCATCAATGGGGAGTCAGGTTACAGCAATAACTAAAAGATGGAAGGAAAGTGAAATAACAATTTAGGATGAAGGGGGAAGTTTGTTACCTAGGAACAGGCATTACAGAGGGTACAGTAGGTAGTGTTAGATTGGAACTTGACAGTAGGAGGATTGAGGATGGGATAAGAAATTGAGTAGTAGGATATAGGAAATGGCATTTGCATGATGATCTACAGGAGTTCATAATCACTAGACATGAACAGATGTGAGGATGTTCAGGGGTAGTGGCTGGTGAATAAACCTCATGCCACCATTTTTCATTTTTTGATGGAAATGAATAGTACAGAATGAGCTGGCATAGAGGTGTTGTGATTATGATGTGCTTCCCTCCAAAAACATCCCTCTTTCAAACTTCCTTATTTCTATTGAGGGCATCACCATCCTTCCAATCACACAGGTTAGCAATCTCAGTGTCATCTTTGACTTCACTCACCCTACATACTCCAGCAGTTGCCATATACTGTCCCCTTCTCTCCATTCACACAAAAACCACCCTAGTTCAGACCCTATTACCTACACTAGCGCAAATTATTCTGTCTTGAACCTCTCTCCTCTCCATTTCATCCTACATATATTTGGCAAAGGGATTTTCTTAAAGCATAAGCTGGATGGTATTATTCTCCACTTGAAAAATACCAGTGGCTCCCTATTAATTTGAGGATAAAATATTATTTCATATCTTTTTAATTTATATTTTTTCTGTAAGTTTTATAATGTCTGTAATGATTAAGATAGACAGATAGGAATAGATTTGTAAATAGATAAATATGTGCGTATTGGGGTAATACAGATATGTGATCAAAGACATTTAAAAACTATTGCTTTAAAAACCTGAAAACAGGACAGGTTTAAATCTCAGCTTCATTTAATAGCTGTGCATCCTAGAACAAATTACTTAATCTGTTTGGACCTCAGTTTCTATTTGCATAAGGCAGGGATAATGATTTTTCTCTATAGACTTGTTGTGAGGAACCAGTGAGATAAAATACATGCTTTGTAGATTTTAAGGTGTTCAAAGAAGTACTATTATGATAAAGTGATCATTCTGTTAAAAAGCAATGGTAGCTACTTGAAATGTCAAACTTTCTCCCAATTCTTTGTTAAGGGCAAATTCAAAATATTCCTCTTAGCACTCTTTACAGATTAAAAAAAAACCCCACCACATTGATTCTTCCATATTTACAATCAAGCAACAACTGTTTATTGCTTGTACCCACTGTATGTTAGGTGCTAGAGAAAAAAGAAAAAAATTAAAAAAAACACCTGCTAACAAGGAATTTATATTCTACCAGGAGAAACAAGATGTACACATATAAATACATACATGGTAATTTAAGAGTAGACCTAATCAACAGCAAATAGGGGTATCCGTAAAGCCCTCATGGAGGAAGTGGTATCTGAGCTAAGTTTTGAAGAAAAGTAGAGATTCTAAGACAATAATACATAGTGTAGAATTGCTCAATCTTACCATAGTAACTTCAGATGTTCATTACTAATCTATTATTTAATAGATTTGTTATTATGTTTACAGAGCTTCCAATTATAGAAATTTGCCATAAAGAGAGTAGGGACATAACTAAAGCAAGGGAACATCTCCCTGTCAATTCCAGGCAGAAGTTTTGTAGACTGCCAACTACATTGAGCCAGGCTTAAAGTCTGCTCAGTATCAGGGTGGGGAAATTGAGTCAGGAGAATTCTACCTCAGCTCATGCAGAATAGTTGTTCTCCCAACATTTCCATCATGTCACCCTCTGCACTTCATACTCTCAGTGTTGCTGGCATCATGGATCAGTGACTCAACATTTCTTGATAATTAATAGCAAGTTCCAATAATCAGTTTCAAATATGATTATAATCTCACATTGGCTAAGGAACATCTTTATTTTTTCATTATTTTTTTTTTTACTTTCACATTGGACATTAGTCCGGTTGTATAGAAGGGTTGTAACCAATGGAGTGAACAGTGGGAAAAAAAGAAAGAAAACCAAACACGAAAAAGAATGATAGGATGTAGATTGCTTCAGTCTCCATTTAAACTCTGGTCTTTCTAGATCTTTCTCTGAATGTAGATGTCTCCTTCCATCCTGAGACTTGTAGAGTTGTCTTATAACTGTGCATTGCTGAGAAAAGTCCAGTTTATCAAAGTTGGTCGTCACACATTCAATGTGTCTGTGATTGTGTACAATTTCCTCCTGGTTCTGCTCTTCTTACTTAGCATCAGTTTGTATAGACCTCTCTCTCCAGGTGAATATGAAGACCATCTCTTCCCCATTTCTTATAGCACAATAGTATTCCATTACATTCATATACCACAACTTGTTTAGCCATTCCCCAGTTGATGGGCAACCCCTTAATTTCCAGTTTTTTGCCACCACGAGGAGAGCTGCAATAAATATTTTTGTACATATGGGTCTTCTTCCCACTTCTACCATCTGTTTGGGATACAACGCCAGAAGTGGTATTATTGGGTCAAAGGGTATGGAATTATTTATAGCCCTTTGGGCATAGTTCCAGATTGCTCTCCAGAATGGGTGGATCAATTCATAGCTGAACCAACAATGCATTAATGTTCCAATTTTTCCGCATCCTCTCCAGCATTTGTCATTTTCCTGTTTTGTCATCTTAGCCAATCTGACTGGTGAGATGTGATACCTCAAAGTTGTTTTGATTTGCATTTCTCGAATCAATAGTGATTTAGAGCATTTTTTTCATACGCTTATAGATATCTTTAATTTCTGCCTCTAAGAATTGCCTGTTCATATCCTTTGACCATTTATCAATTGGGGAATGACTTGTGTTCTTATAGATTTTACTTAATTCCTTGTATATTTTATAAATGAGACCTTTATCAGAGACACTGGTTGCAAAAATTCTTTCCCAATTTCCCATTTCCCTCTTAATCTTGGTTACGTTGGCTTTGTACAGAAACTTTTCAATTTAATGTAATCAAGATTATCCATTTTGCATTTTATGCTGCTTTCCAACTCTTCTTTGGTCATAAAGTCTTCCCTACTCCATAAATCTGACAGGCAGACTATTTCTTGCTTCCCCAGATTATTTACAGTATCAGCATTTATACCTAGATCGTGCACCCATTCAGACTTGACTTTGGTGTACAGCATTAGATCATGGTCTATGCCCAGTTTCTGCTGTACTATATTCCAATTTTCCCAGCAGTTTTTGTCAAATAGTGAGCTCTTATCCCAAAAACTGGGGTCTTTGGGCTTATCAAACAGTATATTACTATAATCATTGACTACTGAGTCTTTTGTACCCAATCTATTCCGTTGATCCACTGATTGATCAATTCCATTGATTCCTCAGCCAGTACCAAGCAGTCTTGATGACTGCTGCTTTATAATCCAGATTAAAATCTGGTAAGGCTAGGCCAACTTCCTTAGCATTTCTTTTCATTAATTGCCTTGATATTCTGGACCTTTTGTTCTTCCAAATGAATTTTGTCACTATTTTTTCTAGCTCTATAAAGTAATTTTTTGGTGGGTTGATTGGTATGGCACTAAATACGTAATCTAATTTAGGTAAAATTGTCATTTTTATTATATTAGCTTGCCCCAGCCACGAGCAATTTATGTTTTTCCAATTAGTTAGATCTGATTTTATTTGTGTGAAAGTGTTTTGTAGTTGTGTTCATAAAGGTACTGGGTTTGTTTTGGCAGGTAGATTCACAAATATTTTATAATGTCTACAGTAACTTTAAAGGCAGTTTCTCTTACTATGTCTTGCTGTTGGACTTCATGGGAAATATATAGGAATGCTGAGGCTTTATGTGGATTTATTTTATATCCTGCAACTTTGCCAAATTTATTTATTGTCTCAAGAAGTTTTTTACTTGATTCTCTAGGATTCTCCAAGTGTATCATCCTATCATCTGCAAAGAGTGATAGCTTAGTCTCTTCTTTACCTAATTTGATTCCTTTGATTTCTTTTTCTTCTGTAATTGCTACTGCTAACATTTCTAGTACCAGATTGAATAAGAGGGGTGATAGTGGACATCTTTGTTTCACCCCTGATCTTATTGGAAATGCTTCTAGTTTATCCCCATTACATATAATACTTGCTGATGGCTTTAAGTAGATG
>CM053584.1:190724980-190769608 GCA_028627135.1 Pseudochirops cupreus | reverse complement strand
AGCCTCGGCTTCAGGCCAGGCTGGTTTCAGTTCACAGTGCTGATATGGTTCCTCATAGCCGAGCTGACTTTAGTGGGAAGTATCTTTGTGTGCGTTTTGGAGTTCCAGGATTGGTTTAGAGTCCTGTTTTATGGGTATTTTGGGGTGACTATGTGAAAGCTGCGATATGTTGCTGCTGCTACGCTGCCATCTTGGCTCCCTCATCTTGCATTTTTTAAACAAATTTTTGTAATTTAATTTTCAATTTAATATGATCATAATTATTTATTCTACATTTTGTAATGCTTTCTATTTCTTGTTTGGTCATGAATTCTTGTCCTCCCTATAAATCTGACAGGTAGACTATTCCTTGCTCTTCTAATCTGATTGCTTCATTGTCTATAGTAGTTTCCTTCCTTATCTCTTTTAATTAGGTCTATTTTTGCTTTTTCCTTGTCTAAGATCAGGATTTCTACCACTACTTTTTTTTTGTTACTTCAACTGAAGCATAATAGATTCTTATCCAGACCTTCACTTTTACTCTGTGTATTCCTCTCTGCTTCAGGTGTTTCCTATAAACAACATATTGTAGGAATCTGGTTTTTGATCCACTCTGTTATTCACCTTCATTTTATGGGAGAGTTCATCCCATTCACACACTCACAGTTATAATTAATACTTGTATATTTCTTTCCATATTATTCTTCCTTCTGTTTGTCCTCTCTCTCCTTTCACCCTTTCCCTTTCCACCAGTGTTTTGCTTTTGTTTACCACCTTCCCTTATCTGTTCACCCTTCTGTCAGTCCCCACCACCCTCCTTTATGTAATCTCTTCCCCTTCTACTTCCCTGTGAGGTCAGACAGAGTTCTACATTCAACCTACTGTGTATATTATTCCCTCTTTGAGCCAATACTGATGAAAGCAAGGCTCAAGTGATGCTAATTGCCCATTCTCCCGTCTTCTCCTTCACTGTAATAGGTCTCTCACACCTCTTCATGTGAGATAATTTACCCCATTCCATCTCTCCCTTACTTCTGTACCTTTTGTACTCCTCTTTCTCATCCCTTAATTTTTTATGTCATTTCCTCAAGTTCATCATATACCTCATCCTCTGTCTACATACACATATATGTATATGTGTGTGTATACATATATACATATGTATTCCTTTTTATCTGTAATGTTAGTGATACAATTTTTGAGAGTTACGAGTATCATCTTCTCATGTAGAGGTGTAAACAGATTGCAGCCCAGATCTGAGTATGGGCAAAGCAATGAAATCCTGCCCATAGTTCCAGCAAAGAGACCCCTGTAATCTCCTTCTGACCAGTTGTTCAACCACCTTACTGTCTGTGAGAGTTTGGGAAACAGCAGTAGCTGATGCTGATTCAGTGACTTCAAAGTCCTGCTGGTTTTATGGGCCCTAGTCTGTCCTGGTGCAGCCTGCACTGGACTGAACTCCATTCTAATCCTGGTGCAATAGACCTTTCCTGTTGAACTTCCAAGTTGGGCTGGAAAATTGTTTCACTGTGTCCTTTTGTGGGTTTTGCCATTCCAGAATTTGTTTTAGGGTGTTATTTAAACATGTTTGGAGGGGTGTAGGGAGAGCTCAGGCAAATTCCTGCCCTTTTTCTGCCATCTTGGCTCTGCCCTAAATGCTTTATTTTTAAACTTATTTTAATTTTATTTTTTGTTATAGTTCACTCATTTTAGTATGTCCAACTCCTTGTTGGGGGTTTTCTTGGCAAAGATACTGGAGTGGTTTGCCATTTCCTTCTCCAGTACTTTGTATAGATGAGGAACTGAGGCAAACAGGGTTAAATGACTTGCCCAGGGTCCCACAGTTAGTAGGTGTCTGAGACTAGATTTGAACTCAGAAGAGGAGTTTTCCTGACTTCAGACCTGGTACTCTATTCACTCTTCCTAGTACCCCTAATTTTTACTTTATAAGAAGGGTATAAAACATATCACATTATAAGGGCAACAAGAAAACATCCATACAATGACCCAGAATTTTTCACTTCACTCCTATTCTGTATCTGCGAGTTCAATTTTTGATCATGCTCCTGAGTTAGAGTCACTGGGCTACTTGCCAGTGATAAAAACCCACCCTTCATCTTTGCTTATAGGTTAAATCTGTAATCCCTTACTCTGAATTAAGAATTTCCAGTTCATTTCTCTTCCACATTTCCTGGTCTGCTTACTTTCCTGTGGGAGAATTTTCTAATCTTGGGGTGTAAAAATCACACACACACACACACACACACAGACACACACACACACATAATTTCTCCACGTGGCTGCCTCCAGAGCTCATGGCCTGCAGATTGTAGGGGGACCAAGCAACCATGAAAAAATGTGTTGTTGTTGTTTTTTACATGCAACTGGGAAATAAGATATACAGGCACTGGGGTATAGAAATCCATCTTGCCCTACAAGAAAGTATGGAGGGAGCAGGAATGAGGGAGTATAAAAGAGAAACCAGATTGGGGGAAGGGGGATTCAGTAGGTTTGCTATTTTAGGGTGTGGGTAGGGGAAATATGGGGAGAAAAATTTGTAACTCAAAATCTTGTGGAAATAAATGTTGAAAAATAAATAAATTGAGGGGAAAAATAAATTTATATTAACTAGTTACATTGGTAGTTATGTAGTCAATCAGTGATATAGGAAAGATCTGAATTGTAGCAGATAATAAGGAAAACACACCATAATAAAGACATGAGTCACAAGCATTAGAATTATCCCAATCTCTCAGTTACCTCTGGAACATTTAGGAGAGATGTTGTAGTTTGCTGCCTCCTGGGTACTAGATTTGCTAATTCCACTTTCGAGTGGGCTTGCCTTTCCCCTATAGGATAATCCTGGGAATCTATGTGCTTTCCTGTGGATATAGGACTCATAGTCTTTTAAGTGAATTAGGAATCATATCGCCTTTACACATGCACAGGGCACCCACACACATCTTCCAAGGATTATCCTTTCATAAGATATTAAATTCTTAGTTGACGAATGGAAAATATAGCAGTTCCCTACATTCTTGTTTGTATTATTAATGTTGGGAGTGGATAGCAATTTGGGAAGAGGTCTTTGGACCTTTAGGAGACAACACTGATTTTCATGAGGTGATGAAAATGAGTAAAGGGATCAAGGAAAGGCTGTTTGGATTTCCATAAGTAGGAAAACTTATAAACCCATTCCATAATTATTCCTCTAGACTGGCACAAAAAGAGAACAAACCTCAAGCAGGGTGAAGACCAGGGAATTTTCAGACCATGGAGTTGCTATTTTAAGCTGTGTTACAGGCTATATCATCAAGCACCATAGCATACCCAGGATGGCTGCTAGCACAGGTTCTTTGATCTGCTTTACGAAAGAAAAGCTACTCAAGAGGGGTTAATATTCTTAGTTTAATCAAACATATGTCATTTATTTAGTTCAGGGTGGGGAGTCAGCACCCTGAACTTCAGAGAATACAAACAAAAGTTACGGGCAGACAAAAATACAGATAGAGAAAATAACACAATTCAACAGACCTGCAGACAGGGCTGCTAGCTGTCTGACCATCACATTCCTACATATTTAGTTACTAGAGAGAGAAGCACCAACATCTGGGTTTTCAAAGCTGGGGGGTTCAACAGCTATCCAGAGTCTCATCTGGCCAAATCACACAATTCTTCCCATAAATGAACCCCAAAGCAAAATCTCACATCAAAGGAATATATAGCCTTCTCCAGGGTCAGAGAATATCACAACCTTCATTACCCACTGCCTAATTACAAAATAACAAAAGGTGTGCCTTCCTGAAAAACAAGCCTCCCCTAAGCAAGATTCTCTTGTTGTGCTCCAAATGAGGCCCATTAAGAGGCAGGGAAGATCTTCAAATTCCCTAGGTCTATTATGGGGCAAGAAAGATCTTAAAATTCCCTTATGTTGGGGTCTAGCCACAGCTGAAAGTTCTCCTAGTACATACATTGTATAACTTAACTCTTTACCTCATTTACATAGGTTCTTCCTTCTCATAGAAGCATACCCTAATCTTCTCAGACATGATTTTTATTCAAATATGCTACAAATAAGAGAGGACTGACAAAGAATGGATGACAGAACTCTCTAAAGTTGTGAGAATGTGTTTGTGTGATTAAGCAAGTTGCTTCAACTAAGTTTCCTCACAAGTAAAAGTGAGATATCAACACTTGCACAATACACTTGGTATTTAGAAAAATCCCATTTTGTGTAGTACAAAAAATATGCAATGTTGTGTTTATATATTTGGATCAAAACATATAAGTTCTGTATATAAGACCTTCATTGGAAATAATTTTCAGGAAGACTTTTCCCCAGTTAACAACTCTTCTTTATTCTGTGTTTATGAACCTTTTAAAGTATTTTTTAAAATCCTTTTCAAATATATGTAATAAAGTAGATTACCTGTTATGATCATGGATATCCCTTAATTAGTTAAGAATTCTTTCCCTAACCATAATTCTCAGTCAGTCAGTAAGCATTTATTAAGCACCTATTAAGTGTGAAGTACCAGGGACGTTCATATATTCATATAAACATATATATTCCTCAATATTGATAAAAGAGAAGGAACATCTCTTATTGTCGTTTGTCTCTTATTCTAGCTTATACTACAGAAAATCATCTTCCCTTTTGGAATCACTTCTCTATCAATATTGAGCTCCACACTCAAGGACTTGGATAAGTATCACAGAAAATGTCCATATAGTTTTATAGCACCATCATAATTCAACATAGATATGAGGAATTAGCATTTAAAGGAATAGGTTTCTGTTGCAGACTGCAAAATATTTGGAATTCTGCTTTTTTCTCCCATTTCCCACTCTTCCTGTCATTTGTCAGAAGGTGAATGAGAAGAAAGTGATGAGGCAGGAAAAGAGGGAAGAGATGGTCACTTCTCTGAGCTACACTCCCAGGAAGGAGGTGCAAAGAACTTGTTCAACTAGCTTCTGAGTATCTCATCAACCACTCACCTTCTGTTGTTGCCTGATCTTCCCTTAGAAGGCTCTGATGAGTCCTGATCTGCCTAATCTCACTTCAGAACATAAATTCCCCTGCTTCCCCATTGATAGTCATGGGGTCAATCAATGATAGAGAGAAGATATGAATTGTAGCTGATTATAGTATTAAAGAGAACACGTTAGAATCATCCCCCATTATCTCAGCTTCACTGTTTCTATTAATGTCTGTGCAATAAGTAATAGCATTACTCTGCTTCCTGCTTAGCTGGCCAGTATGCAATATGGAGCAATGCCCTGGCTTTTCTCTCTATCTCTCCACATGGCTGCCTTGGCTTCTCTAAAGAGTTCTCTTTCATAGACACCAGAATTTGGAAGTACCTAAAACTTCCAGGATTGTCTACATACGTCTAGCCTTTCTGGTTCTCCCACATCTTTGTGACTATGTCTCCAAGCATGATGAAAGGCAAGTTATGCTCTTCCTGACCACCAGAAGTATTTTAGTCAATTGAAAAATGACGAGGTATACTTGACATCTACAAATGTGTCCCAAGCACCAAGATGACCAAAAGACACAAAATAACAAGGATGACTATCTCAACATTATTAAAATTATCTATAGTTCTATATACTTAAACAGTTAGTCTTATACAGTTCCATATACTTAAACTCTATCTTAGCATGTAGTGAACATAACACATTATGAAACATTGCTTGTTAGGCTGCTTCAGTGACTAAATGTCAAAATTACATGCAGGGAAATATATACACACATCATAGTAGTACAATCATATCAATAATACACAGCAAATAATCATGAAAGAGCAAAAAAGAAGTATGTTAATAACCAATAAAGTAATAAATGTGTATAAAATCAGCATATATGCACATAAACATTAAAACAACACAAAGCTAATAGATAAATGTGGCTACTTAGAATGTATTTGACAGTAGTGCATAAAGGAACTAGACACAACAGAAAAATGATTAATTAGAAACAACTTAGACGTATATAAAGTCTTCCAAATGAACATGTGTGTCAACATATATGAAATTATGTAACTATATGCAGAACTTCCATTTGATAGTTGAAATTAAGGATCTGTACTGTCATCTGGCTACATATGTGGCTATTACTCCTGTTTTTCTTGCAACATCAGGATAGTACGGTAACAAGTCCAATGGCTTTAGTCCTTTTGTGACCTATACCTAAAGTGCCAAATGGTAGGGTGAATTATCATCATCAGACTTTTCAGCCCACATGCCCCAACCTGAATTTGTTGAAGGTTTAGGTTGGCTATTAGCACTTCCAGGTTTTATGAAATGTCTCTGTAGTCTAAGAATCTCTACAGCTAAAGTTCTAGGCAAGAAAGTTGCTATTTCTGAGTTCTACCACAAGTCAGGAGAGTTGGCCTCTGCCCATTCTCCCCACTTTTATAACCTTTTGCCCTGCCTCTTCAGCAGTACCATGCTTCTTTGGCAAATACCTTATTCACGTATTAAAGTACCCATTTGGAGCAATTGTGAGCTGGCAGATGGTAGCAGAACAAGCCTCCAGTTCTCACTAGGCTCCTGAAAAAGAGGGTTAAATTTCTCCTGGTGGTCAAAAATTTTGCAATTTGAAGCTCAGTCTTTCTATAACTTGGGGTCATCTCTTTTCAGAGTCCAATGAGTTAACTTTTTTTTCCTCAGCATGCTTTTTTTTTCAATTTTTAAACATTTTATTCAAAGTTTTGAGTTCCAAATTCTATACCTCTCTATCTCTCTCCCCTCTTTGCCTCCCTGAGATGATAAGCAATCAGATATAGGTTGTACATGTGCAATTATGTAAAACATTTCCATGTTAGTCATTTTGTACAAGAAGATTTGAACAAAAGAAAAAGAATGAAAGAAACAGGAAAGATAGCATGCTTCAGTCTGTATTCAAACAATGTCAGTTCTTTCTCTGGAGTCAGGTAGTACACTTCATCATTAGTTCTTTGGTTTACCTTGGATCATTATATTGCTGAGAATAGTTAAGTCACTACTGTGTTAACTTTCAATCACTTCTTTCCTCTTGCTTATTAGAGTCTGACAAACTCTCCTATAGACAACAGATGTTTATGACAATTTGTCTTTGTAGTGCTCTTACTATTCTCTGAGGCTATTCTGTAACTAGGCAAGTTGTCCAGTTTCTTAACAACTTTACTTGGAGTAACTGTTAACTGATTTTCTAATGTGTGTGTTTGCTGAACACCAAGCCTTCTCAGGAAAAATCTGTCATGTTATTGGAGGTCATTCAACAGAGTTTAAAAATATAATCATACCATAATTTGTTTCTGATAGAGCTTTGGCTAGTTGGAAGACTTCCTTCAGTTTTTCTTGGCCAAGAAATGTACTGGTGAGTATTTACATGCTCTTCAATCTTATGAGACTACAAAGCAAGAGTAGCTGTTCCTCAAATATGGTGTATACATATGGGTGTAAAGTCTACGGTATCATTCCTGGTGGAGTTGTACATGTGTACTAGAAATACTGTATTTTGACTCCATTGAGATTTTTTGCTCAAGTTTCAGTATTCTTTACACTTTATTCATGTGCAATTGAAATGCTCATGCTGTAGGTCTCCTTGGCGGTGGTAAGCAGTAGTTCTAGGATTCTTGAGGAGCTGCCAGCATTAGTTTTTCTAATAGTGGCTTACCTTAAAGTCTATGTTGGTCAGAATGGATCTTGTTGAGGAATCCATACAATGAGAACTACTTGTCTCAAAATACATTAGCAACCATGGAAGTTTTCTAGTTCTATGTTGTTGTTTAACCAGTTGTTAAACTGTTTTTGTGTCTAACTCTTTATGACCTCATTTGGAGTTTTCTTGGTAAAGGTACTGGAAAAGTTTGCCATTTCCTTCTTTACCCCCATGACCCTAAGAAATGAACCTAGGGAATTTGTTTTCTATTGTCTGTTCTGTTTCATTTGTCCTCCTCAGCTTTGAGGTGCAGATGATAATCCCCAGAAGACCAGGAGCTTGAGCCATGACAGTTAGGATTCCAACAGCCAGTCCAACAGGGAAGCTCTGAGAAATCAGAGTGCCTGGAGACTTGAACTCAAGGGGATTTTGGACTTGGAACTTGGGACTGTGATATACAGGAACTGAACTAAACTGTGAACTTCATCTCTTTTTCCTCCCCAGAGGCTGAGATATAGAAGAGGTAGGAGGGGACAGTATTATACCTCCCAAATGTTGTGCATGTTTGTATTTGTTAGTATGCCTTTGAAATAAATATTCTTTTGTAAAAGCTAATCTGTGTTAGTGGCTAAATGGAACTAGGGTGCAGGAGACCCACGTCTTACAATCAAGAGAAGACTGTCTGTGGGTGCTAGAACCAATTGCAGAGAGCCTAGGTAGTACAAACCCCCTTAAGAGTACTGGAAAACCCTGGGGAAGGGGTAAAATGTAACATACCTGTCCTTCAGGCAGTGGGATTTTTTAGAGGAATAAGTGTTTATAGACAGATAGATAAATAGCAGGATAAATAGATGATAAATACTGAAAGAAAAAAGTTATAAATCTCTCTATATCTACAGATCTATCTATACCTGTGCCTCTCTATCTCTGTCCTTATCTTGGAAAGGAGATCTTTATCAGAGAAACTTGTTGCAAAGATTTTTCCCAATAAACAATTTCTCTTCTAAATTTAATTGCTTGGTATTGTTTATGCCAATACATTTAATTGTATGTACTCTAAATTATCCATTTCATCTTCTATGATTCTCTCTATCCCTTGTTTTAATCTTGCACTCTCCTTCTATCCATAGATGCAAAAATCAATTGTTTCCTTACTCCTTAATTTGTTTGCAATATAACATTTTATAACTAAGTCATGTATCCATTTGGAGATTATTTTGCTGCTGAACTAAACATAATTTCTACAGGATTGACCTCTAGTTTTCCCAGTAGTCTTGATGAAATAGTGAGTACACAGTTCAGCAACTGGAGCTCTGGGGTTTATTGAAAACTTGGATGTTAGGCTTGTTTGCTTCTATATGTTTTATGATTAAGCAATCCAATTGATTAACTTATCTTTTACCCAGTACTCAATCATTTTTAATAATTATGTTTTCTAGTATTTTTTTAGATCTAGCAAACCCAGGTTCTTAAGTATCCCAAATAATTTGAGAGACTGCATTCACTTGGTAGGGTCTATAGATGAACTCTTTGTTGGTAGTTTGATTTCTTCCTTTTATTGGTTTACTAGCCTAAATGACCCTCAAAGTTTCAAATGAAATTATTCCCCTACTGCCAAATTATAATTGTGTGCATGAGAAGGGTGTGGGGAATCCCTCTGCAAATACGGGTACGTTAAAGTCTAAAGAGATGAAGAATTTCTCCTCTTCTCATTTGCTTCTATGATCTCATTTTGCAGCTGAGAGCAGATGCAAAGATTGCGTTCTCATAGAGAACTTTCTGCCCACTGAGGAACACAAAAAAATACTTCCATAAAGCCAACAATCAAAGGCCATGCAAGGCCTGTGGGAGGAAAATAACTCAAGCTATAGATTTCTATTGTGGGTCTAGCCATGGAAGCTGTAGAGAACAGACACTATTAGCATTATAAGCTCCTGAAAGACAGTCTGTTTGAACTGCCAGCCTCTCCTGACTCATTTCTTTTATGCAATTAAATGTCTAAACAGTCTGTCTTCCCAAAAAGGCACAGAGGACACTTTATATACAAGGCTAAAGTGTAGAAAGAAATAAAAGATCAGCTTCTAGTAGGAATCAGTTCTGTGAAGTGTTTCTGGGTTGAAGTATGAGACCCTAATCATACCCCCAAACAAAATTCACAAATTCCTGCCTCCATGCTTTTTACCCATATCAATTTAATGCCATATGAACTTTTTAATCCCCATTTCCTATCTCTCAATTGGCATTTATCATTCTCTTCAAAGTCAGATTCAAGACTTAACTTCTGCTAGGATGGTTTCTTGGAATAGCTCCAGCGTAGCTAATACCTTCTGATTTATCATTCTTCTAACATTTTGTATATTGTCTTAGTCTTGGATCCCAGGCACTCCGAATTCTCTAGGTTTCCCTGACAGGCTGGCTGGCTGCAATATCCCACATGTAATCCTAGCTCCAAGGATTGAACTCTCAGGTGCAGTGGGGGTCATGGCATGTACCAGCTCTAATTTCAGAAAGCACTTAGAAAAAGCAAATGACAGTGAACTGAAACAAACACCCACTGGCTAAGGGGAACTTCATAGCCATGGGGTAAGACAAAAGCAGGGAAAGAATCTTCTCCTCTCACCAATTCAGTTTAACATGACCTTGCTGTGGGTGAACTCTGATCTTCTCCTTACTCTCTGGATAAAAGAGAAAAGAGAAAGACTGCCCCAATATGGCCAGTTTTAAACATTTTCTGGCTTTCAAACTTTCTGGCTATACAGCCAATTTGGATGGCTGGTCCTACCCACATAGAGGGAGATGTGGAGCACCTCCATGCTAGGTGATGGGAGCATGTCCAGATTCAGCTTTCCTAAACGAATAATCTTGATTCCTCTACCTCTCTGTCTCTTTGACTGGTTCCATTACCTTTTTTTACCACTTAGCTACAGACATTACCCAAAACCTTAAGCCCTGCTCTTTTTTTTCTGTGATATTTCTGTTAATATTGCTGTTTCTTTGTTTTACTTTCTCAATGGTGGCATATGCTCTGGAGTTACTCTCTCAAAATCCCGTTTGTACTGACGGCTTGGGTCACCAGAGGATAGTTAATATTTTTTCCTTCAAGGTTTGTATATTGCTTTGGGCTTGAATCTCAGGCACTGTGAATTCTCCAAATTTCTGTGTTAGGGCTCGGGGCTCTGAGAGGATGGGGGGAAAGGGTGTCCTTATACTACAATTCACAAGTCTCCACTCATTTTCCCAATGACTATTAATTGATATCAAGTTAAGTCAAACTTAATTAGTCTTTAGAAGTGATTATTAACTAAGGTAATATAATAAAAAGAGCTATTACACAATCTCCTACAAGTATATACAGTGTTTAGGAGAGAGTGGACTCAAGCTTAAAGAATTCTTGTAAGAAAGAAGGTAAATTCGCAGCTTGTGTTTGCTGGAAATCCTTTTCTCATTCTGTGGAATCCTCATGATGTTTCCCTTAAGTATAGTGTAGTTTTCATCTAGACCAGCAGTTCTCAACCTGTGGGTCGTGACCCCTTTGGGGATCGAGTGACCCTTTCACAGGAGTCACAGGGGTCGCCTAAGACCATTGGAAAACACATATTTCCGATGGTCTTAGGAACCAAGACACTGCTCCTCTATCTGTCTCCAGGTGGGTCCGCCCACATATGCGTATTAAAGGGTCAAAGGGTCAAGGCATTCGGAAGGTTAAGAGCCACTCCTCTAGACCCTTTGAAGAGATTTGAAGCTGCCTTTCAACTGTGAATGTAATTTGTCAAGGATTCACAAAACAGACCCAGTTATCAGCTATTTCTAGGATGCTAATAAACACTTTGAAGTTTTTAAGGTCTTCTTTTGGTCAGGGAAGGGAAAAACAGACAGAATGTCTTCTCCTTACCCTCCCCCCCCCAGCAATTTTCGTTCAGGCGTTTGGTTACAATGACTTCTGCCATTAAAATGGCCTGGCACTTGAATCCTGATTTCTTGAAGTGGCGTACTGTTTTTTTTAGTTTGTGTTGTTACTATTTGTTTTTTATGGCTTTTTTTTTTTTACTAAAATTACGGGGTACAACTCTTCAGCCAATACTAAGTTTACTTCCTGTGTAGAGTCATCTCATTTTACCCATTGACTCTTTTCCAACTTGATTAACTGGGGTTTTAAAGCTTAATTCAATGTCCTTAATTAATTGATTCAATGGAGATGTTATTCAGTGACACAAGTATTAGAGCTAGGGCATTTTTATAGTTACTTTATGTATGGTGGATGATGGATTAAAGTGACATTTGTACAACTATCATCTCTATGCTGATGACTCCCCCAAATGTCAACTCATCCTGATATCTCACTTAGGTTCCGATACCCATATCTCTAGTTGCCTGTTGGACATCTCCAATTGTATATTTCCTTTTTGCTTCAGACTTAATGTGGTGTGTGTGAAGAGACAACATGGTATAATGGAACAAGCACTAGACTGGGAATCAGTGTACCTGGCTTTAGTTTTAGCACAATGCCTGACATATAGTAAGTACTCACTAAATGATTTATCTAACCTCATCTAGTCCTAGCCATTAACTAGCTGTGTGATCTTGCACAAATCACTCTGAGCCTAGGTTTCCTCATTTTTAGAATGAGAGGGTGACGTGAGATACTATAATATGAAATTAAATGATTCTTTGGTTTTCAGTAATCAATATTAATAAGTACCTATAGTGTGTTTGGCACTGTACTAAGCAATGGACATACAAATACAGATAGGGCCTGCTCTCAGGGGAGACCACAAAATATATACATACTCAAATATATGTATGATATTACTCCTCGGGGAGGAGAAGCTTTTTTGCTTCGGTATCCTCCTCTGAAGATAAACCCCAGTCTTCTCTATTCCCATAGTCACTTTCTATGGTTGGATTTTTTTTGCCTTTGCCTGATCATTGTTTTTTATCCATAGCACCTCATTTTTTGTAATCACTTCTAGTTCTGAGGTATGGGAGATGGTGCCTCTGGCCTCAAATCATCCTTCAGTTTTTCCCTCTTACTTGAAACTGAAACCATGAACTCTACCCTCCTATAAGTGCCCACAGCCAGTGGTGTCCCTGCTCTGCTGCTCTACACTTACCAGACATGTGCTATTTTCTTTTCACCTAAGGTGGCATCTAGTCAGCACAGCAGCTCTGGCATTCCTTATCAGCAGTTCCTCTGTTCAGGTGACCACCTTTCCACACTGTCAAGGACATGAAAGTTTCTGTGGCTGGGGCTGAGGCTACCTCCCAACCCAGCTAGCCCCAGGGAGCCTGCTTGCTGACCATACTTCACAGGGACCAAACCTCAGTCCTAGAATTTTTCTTTGGATCTTCTGTGATTATCCTAAGAGGACCACTGTTCTGCCCCAACTCTTGTTTATTTCTACCTCTCTGTGTTCACCCAGAGTCACTATTCTATCTTGTTATTGGGGGAAATCTGGAGAACTTGGAATTTTCTTTACTCTGCCATCTTCCCAGAATCCTCTCCAAAGGTAGCTTTTATTAACAAGTGTGGCTTCAAATGAATGTCAAAATTCTCCAGGGACACAGTGTTTTTCTATCTTAGTCTTATACAGGGTAAAATTTTATTATTTAAAATTTATTCATTTAATAAATTAAAATTTATTATTTGAAATTTTATTAAGATTCAAAGTAATAACTACAGAAGTGTTTCTCTATGGGGTGGAAGTTAATAATTCATAGTATTGAACATTTTCTTCTCTTATAAATTAAGTAAAATTTGTATTTGCTTGTTCAAAGTTATCAGTGCTATTGACACAAAATAAAAACCAAATTTTTTTTAAAGTCTATTTTAAAAACCAATCATGTGAATAGAGCACTGGCATTGGAGTCAGGAGGACCTGAGTTCAAATCCAGCCTCAGACACTTGACACACTTACTAGCTGTGTGACCTTGGGCAAGGGACTTAACCCCAATTGCTTTGCCTTCCCCCACCTCAAAAAAACAACAACAATTACTTGGGTAACACTCTATTGGAACTCAAGGGAGAGACTAGGTCCAGTTACAGAGAGATCTGGGAGTAATCTGCACAGGGATGATAACAGAAATCATGGAAGTTAATGAGGTCACCCAGAAAGAGGGGTATGCCCATGGTTAAGAGTGTGGCATGGACAATCCATCAAAGAAAATCGAGAAGGTGCACTTACACAAATAAGAGGATAATAACCAAGAGAGTTGTCATAAAAACCTAAATTTAATTACTGTGAAATACTTCAGAGAGGGTGACAAATGATAAGGATTAAGACCATTGACTTTGGCAATTATGAGGTTATTGGTAATTTTGGAGAGATCAATTTCAAGTGAGTGATGATGTCAGAAACCATAATTCAGAGTTTTTCAAAGCATATGAGAAGAAATAGGAAAGCTTTTTAAAATGACCAATTCATGGGCCTTTCAGTAGTCAATTTGTGTACACATTTCTCCCCACGTCCTTGTCAAAACTGATCTTATCTTTTATAATTTTAATCAATTTCAAGGGTGTGAAGTGAGATCCCATTGGCTTAACTTACTTTTGTTTATTAGCGATTTTGAACACTTTTTAGATGATTGTTGATAGTTTATAGTGATTTTAAGAACTGTTCCTATCTTTTGACTACTTGCCAATTAGTTAATGGTTTTAAAAAGGTGTTTATTCCCTCCAAATTTTGTAGTGACTTTAATTAAAGAGGTTTTTATACCATCCTATAATAGTATTTTTCAACTTTGCTTTCCTCAGAGGATATGTGCCTTAAAGGCATGTTCCTGTTTTATCACCTACAGTGCCTAGCACAATAATAGGTACATAATAGACTACTCACTTCAAATCTGATATGTCATTATAAACTAGAGGAGTCTGGTCCAATTCTCTTACTTTACAGATTAGGAAACAGAAGCTCAGAAGTAGGTCATTACCCATGATCACACAGGTAGTAGTAAATAACAGAGATGGGATTTAAATTTAGGTCCTGGGATTCCAAGTTCATGTTCTTTCTACTACACAAGAGCAAACTTCAGGGAAAGATATATTTTTGCTGAGTCTTAAAGGAAAAAATAAGATTTTGATGGAGAAGAGGCTAAGGGAGGGCAATTCAAGTAAAACAGCATTGATTTCCTCCAAACAACCTCATGAGATAACAGAGTGATGTGATATTTCTAGATAAGTTTCTTAAAAAGGTTAAATGACTCATCTGCAATAACAAAAAAATTCAGTTAGGAATCAAGACCAGTTTTCTCTAGTGAAGGAGGAAGGAAGGAAGGAAGGAAGGAAGGAAGGAAGGAATCATTAAGTACTTAAAATATGCCAGGCATTATGCTAAGCCCTGAGGATAAAAATAGAAGCAAAAGAAGACAATCTCTGCCCTCAAGAGGTTTATTAGACAAGAAATCTAATAGGGAAATATGACACCCAAAAGGGAGGTGGAATGGGCAGGGAGTCGGGCATGGTTTAGAAATCTAGAGAAAGTAAGGAACAAGGTGGGGAAGACAACAGTGACGGTCTAGCCTCAGCCCCTCAATACAATGGAGATTCTTGAGGTTGGGAGAAGCTGAATAGACCTTGTAAAGGAACATTCTGAGGCAAATGGGTTGCAAGAGTGACAGTCTGTTCCAGGAAGAGGAGGTCCTAAACACTGTTGAAAGTTCCAGAATATGCAAGAAGTAGAGGAGGCATGGTTTTGACTGGTGTGCTTAGGAGGATAGTCGTATTCTCAACAGTCTTAGAGAAGTTAGAAACATTGGATTTCAGAGATAGTGAAGGAATCGATTCTGGCTGGAGGGTTCTAGTATGACTAGTTAAAATAATAAAAAATAATAAAAGAATCAGAAAGTGTAACACCATGCACGAGCAGCTTCCCAAAAGAATGCTACTGTGAACAGCTTTTAAGGTTCTGATTACACAGTATGGTAAACACTCCATTTATTCCATAACAAATCAAAGCAAACATTCACAACAAATCACAATATAATATTCACAACATTACATCTTATCACAGAAAATCACAATATAGTGTTCACAACAGCTCAACATTAGAATGGCCACATAATTTTCACCAAAGTGGCCACAGCATTTAGAACAAAGAAAAGAATAATCATCTGGTTTCCCCAAGGGGGAAACCCTCCTTACTTAATCATTCAATCATCTCACAATACAATAATCAATCTTCCACTCATGGGGCAATCATAAGTTAACTTAATTGGTCACTTATCCAGATTCACAATTACTAAGTGTCATTAATCACTAAATACAGTCATTAGAAAAATCACACAAACCCTCCACCCCTTGGTGTCTAGTAAACTTCAATTTCATCACACGTTCAATATCCAAGGAGGGGCCTTTTCTTCGTCTTGACTCAGGGTGGTCTCTCAGATTCCCTGGATCCCCATCCATGGTTCTAGCTCCTGCCTGAATTCACCAAACAGTCACCTGGATTCAGAGGCAGACAGCTCTCAGGTTCTTATCTAGTCCTCTCAGCAGTTCTTGGTACACACTGAAGTTCACAGGGTCCAGCACATCTCAAAATCTTCACTACTTCTGTTGCAGGGAGTTCAAGGATCAACCAAGCCACAAACAAAGTCTTATCCTGGTCATGCTTCTTCAGTCCTCCAACAGTCCAGGTGGCCCTAGGACCCAGAAGAAATCTCAACCTTCCAGGTGACCTCCTCAGCAGCAACTTCAGCCTTGACCAGATTCTGGTCTCATAGAAAACTCCAACTCAGTTCTCAGTCCAGTCTAGATGCTGTGAAAATTCTGCTCCCTCCACCAGGAGCCACCAGGAGGAAAATTCTTGATTCTGATTCTCTGTGTCTGGAACTCCTTATATACACACACATTGGCTTCCTGTCTCAGCCAACCTCTTCCTGTTATGTCAGCAATAGGAGACAGAGTTCACACCTTCTGTTTCTTTCACACAGGAGACAGAGTTCAAACCTTCTGTTTCTTTCACAGAAATACTTAGCCCTTGAGCTAAGTACCTGCTAAATTAGTTACCTTACAGGAAGACAACCAGCAGATTATTGTCATAGTTCAGGTGTGAGGTAATGATGGCTTGCACTAGGATGGTTGCAGTGTCAGAGGAAAGAAATGAAATGTTACAAAGATGGAAACTGTGTGGGGTATGGGGACCCCCAAAATCCCCAACCCAGAAAAATTAAAAGTCAGAGGTACCTTGAGGAAGGAACAGGAAGTTTTTATTGTCTTCCCCCCAGGGAAGAGGGCAGTCTTCTCCATGGCAGATCAGAGAGAGGAGGAGTGTTACAGAAGAGGGAACAAGAATTTATACCCTAACGCAGTCAAGCCCCCTCCCACCACTGTCCTTTCTCCCATTGCCTGAGAGTAGCTGGGAGGCAGGCTTACAAAGAACAAGGAAATAGGGGATAGCCAATTCACATGTACCTAGCCTTATTTGGCAAAGGCCAAAGTGAAGAAGGGAGGGGTTAAGAGCTTAATGCTGATTAAGAGCAAAGGGAAAGGGGGAAGGGTCCTAAAGCAAGGGAGGGGGAAAAGTTTGCAAGCAAAGGTGGAGGTTGAAAACTCCTACAGGGCCTAGTGCTAATAAGGGTGTGGCAAACAAGGGTGGAGGTCAAAACACTCCTGAAGAGGTCTAATGCTGATGTGGCAGTAGTAAAGAAGAAAAAAAGAAGGGGGAAGCCAAAGCTTGGTCTTGCTCCCACAAGAAAACTTATGGGCTGAAAAGTTTTAACCTTTCCCATTCAAAATGAAAGGATTTGATTGGATAAGAAGGGATAGAGTTTTTTTGAGGATAGGAGAGACATAGGCATGTTTGTAAGCAGCAGGGAAGCATAGAGAAGAAGCATGCAGAGAGAGATGAAAGATAAATGAAAGAGTGGGAATGATAGAGGAGGCTATCTGCTGAAGAAAACATAATGGAAGATTAGTTATGCACGTAGTTTTTGGCCTTGGCAAGGAGAATAGCCATCTCTCTCTCTTCTTGTAAGACAGAATGAAGATAGTGGCATTAGACATTTGAGTGATGTGAGAAGAAGAGTAGGGGAGAAGAGGATGCCCTTGAAAAATGACTTCTATTTTTTTTAGTAATAATAATAGCTAACATTTATGCAGTGCTTAATATGTCCCTTCAAGCATTGTGCTAAACACTTTACAATTAGTAGATGCTATTATTATCTCCTTTTTATAGATGAAGAAACTGAGGTGAATGGGTTAAGTGACTTTCCCAGGGACATACAGTTAGTAAGCATCTATGGCAGAATTTGAATTTCAAATATGCTTGATTCCAGGCCCTGTGCTAGGAGTGAGACCTAGTTAGCCTGAGTGTAGGAAGAAGGGGAGCCATAGAAAGTTTGAGGAAGGATGGAAAAGTTTGGAAGAACCACCATGGTGAGTGAGATAGTGAGTTAATTAGGGAGGCATAAAAGGATTGCCTTGCAGTGGTGAAGGCCCAGCTAAGGCCTTAAATAACTTAAATTTGTAGTCAGAGGAGAAGAGGGAGTTTTTGGCAAATGGCCTAAACTTTTTCAGTGAAATATGAAATAAGGTTAACAACTGAGAGGTTGGGGGTGGGAAGAGCCTAGAGGCAAGAGGACTAACTCATGAGCTGTCACAGTAAGTCAGTAATCCAGGTGCAACATGACAATGGTCTTGCCCGGGGTTTGATATTTAGAATAGAGAGGAGGAAAAAAACAGATAAGAGACTTATTTCAAAGGAATAATAAGTAAGGCTTAGTGAATGAACATATTTAAGGAGTGTAGATGTGTGATGAATATTCTCATAGCAGTCATAGTTAATATTTTATTAACCATGCAGTTAATTACTAGTAATTACTAGCAGTAATAGTTAAGGTCTTATTTGATATTCAAATTTTGTCTAGATGACCCTTGTTCCCAAATCTACTGTTATGCCTACATCCTTAAAGCTCACAAATATCTTCCTTCAGGAAAAGAGCATGAAAAGAAGCTGTTTCTGGCCGTACTTTCTTCCCTCCTGGCAAATAATTGGGAGGAAGGTGGAAAGAAGCTGATACAGTTCTTCATTGGAATAAAAAGTTAATCCCTTAATGGTAAAGTTTGAGAACTACTTACTGCCCCACGGTTTTGAGCCCTTGTCTTGCTTTGTGATCAGGGGTAAACTACTTCTCCCTTAGAGTACAAGTTTTCACCTCTGGAAAATGACAGAATTGTATTAAATGTTCTTTATGGACTCCTCTTGGCATAATAGTCTGGTATTCCAAGAATTATGGCTGAGTAACTAGAGCTAAGTTCATCTCACCCACCATTTTTTTTTCACTTTCATCTGTTAAGTTTATAATATGCAAATTCACTAAAGTATCCAAGGAGAAAGAAAATGGAGGAGGGAGAAAAAAAGACAGAGAAGCTTGGCAATTGATGATGTCACAATCCTCTAACTCAGCTATAGGCAGTAAGATAGTAATAGAGGCCACAGAGAGGAGAAGGAAGCAGACAGGTTAGAAGAGCATAAAGGGGGAAAAGAGAAACTTCAATGGGAAAGTGGAGAAGGGAGAAAACTATAAAAAAAATATTAAATGATCACAGGGCAGTAGAAAGAAGAGAAGAAACAGAAACAACATGGTGATCTTTAGAAATGTCACAGGTAAAAGTGCATTATTTCTAATATTTCAGGTCATCATCTTTCCAAATAATAATGCAGATCATAAACCCATCCCTTAGAATATTTTGACAAACAATTCACTGCCTGGTATCCAACTTTCAGGTGTATTCCATAGTTCTTCAAATATTAGTGTTTTCCAATATAGGAAAGTCCACAGTATAATAAGTCTTAAATAATTATGAAATTATTTAGTCATATCACAAAAGGATTCTTAAATTGATAAGATTCTTTGAATCTTCAGTTCTTTCAAATTCCTGGTGAACATTAAAGTGTTTTCAGAGGTTTCCTCCATTTCTTTTATAGTTGATCAACTGATAGCCTTGGAAGGGCTGAGAAAGTTAGGAAAAGCTTAGACAAGTAGGATAGTATAGTACCTTTGGAGTTTGAGGACCTGGGTTCAAATTCTACATCTGACACATTACTTATGTACTTACGGAGAAATTCATTGATCTTCTCTGATCTTCACTCTTTTCAAAATTTGTAAAATGAGGTTGTGGGGCTAGATGATCTCTGAGATCCCTTCCAACTCTAGATCTGTGATCCTATGATTGCTTTACTCCTAAGGGCCTCTGATCTGTTAGGAGAAAAGAAATTAACTGACAGCCACATTTACCCTTTTTCTCTTCTTGGAAAAATATGAAACATTTAAATTCAACAAAAACATGAACAAGTACTTATTAAGCATAGTTAAAGGATAGTCAGATAAAGTAAAGGACATTTATGCTTTCATCATTATCTCTTCCTGGAATTCCTTTCCCTCCTGACAACACTCATTCTTTTTACTCTTTTGTTTATCTAAAAGTGTCATATACTTTCTTTAAGGTCTAGCTCAATTGGTTCTTACTCTATGAAGTATTCTCCTACTACACCAGCCTTCAACTTTCTAGTTCTGAGCCCCTATAGCAACACTGTTTATTCATTCCAGTCTTTTAGCCCTAAACATGTGCTACCTTGTAGTTCTGAGCCCCGATAGCAACACTGTTTATTCATTCCAGTCTTTTAGCCCTAAACATGTGCTACCTTGTATAGCTTCCCCTATGAGTTACTCCTCCATAGAGAATTTAGGTCTTCAGAGAGTAGCTGCTACTTCTATGTTCTAGAGTACACCATGGGTCTAGGAACTCCATGGTTCATGAATTCCCTAGGAAGCTCTGCTAGGCCAAGCCTCTTTGTTTGTTTATTTATTTTGTTCCCTTACTCCCTTCTGACTCAGAGAAGTGTTCACACTTTGTAAAAAGAATAGCAGGATGCTAATACCTTGTTAATACATTAAAACTTCATAGAATCATGGGATCATAGATTTAGAGCAGAAGGCATCACTGAACCCAAATATTTTATTTTACATATGAGGAAACTGAGACCCAGAAAGGTTAAATGACTTACTCAGGGTCAGGCTGCAAGTAAATAAATGTCTGAGTCATGATTTGAAACCAGGTCTTCCTCCAAATGTTCAATATTATAAGCACTAGCCTCTCTTTGAATATATCTGTGAATAGTATATTCTATGAACCCTTTCTGTATACTTGTGTTACTTTTTATACAAATGATCTGCGTCTCCCTGCTACTGACTTTGTCCTTCTAGGGCTAAAACTGTGTCTAATAAGTCTTAGTTCCCCTAGGACCAAATACATAGTATGATGCGTCCTATGTGGATAGTTTTTCTTTTTTTCAAGGTGTCTTGAAGCAGCTATAGCATGTTACTATCTATGAAAACCACTGGGTAGTACTTGAAGCTTAGAAGTGAGAACTACTTCAGACAGAGATTACTCTTTAGCAATTAAGAGTTCTTAATTTTTATAAAACATTTGACAAAGGTCAAAGAAGGACTTTCCATAGTTGCCTCAACTCTTGTCTTGGATAATTAGTACAAACATTTGCTTCTACAGTTCTTCAATGAGCTAGCTTTGGGAAATTCCTTAAAGCTGTCCACATGACCAACTTTTTTTTCTCCATGTCTCCTCCCATTATGTTGCTTGATGTGCACAAGAACTTGAGAGTGATCCACCAAATATTTTATATGGCCCTTTTAAAAGTCCATTCAAACAATGCCATCAGTACCAATCTTCTGATGTTGTCCTGTGTTAGTCCACTTGAGACTATTCTAACTGCACTTCTGTCTTTCTTTGGTGCTTAAGGGATAGAGTTAAGGATTAGACCTGTGATTTCATTTATATAAATAAAGAATATAATATATATGTATGTACATATATATTTATAATATAAGATGAGACAACTCATTTTACTAATGTAGAGTGGCACCTTTATGCAATATGAGGTTTTAGAGAGCTTCCTAGAACATGGAGAGGTTAGGTGACTTACCCAAGGTCACAGTGCCAATATGTGTCAGAGGCAGGATTTTACCCAAGGTCTTCCTGACTGTGAAGTCAACTATCAGGTTCTTTAGTAATTTAAAACTATGCAATTTAGTTATAAAGAAATGTGAAATATAGTCCCTGACTTCAAGGAGCTTACTATTTAATGAGAGATGGACAAGTACACACATTACTAAGATATAAGGAAGATTGAGATAAAGGGCAAAAGAAAGATACATCAAAATGGTATAAAAATTGAGGAAAAAGTTATCACTTTTACCTAGGTGTAGGGGTAGAGGTGGGAAGGGAAAACTTCATAGAAGAAGTTTTGAAGTAAATGGACTTTAATTCTATGGAAATGAATAGGCAGAAGCCATTCCAGACTTGGCTCATTGATTTAGAACTGGAAGAGACCTTAGAGGTCATCTAACCTAATCCTCTCTGAAGGCAAAAGGATAAGAGTATGGCAGAGGTTGAGTTGGATAGATAATGTTATGGAAACAATGAATGTGAACTTGGAACAGACTTCAAGAGATAGTGGAGGATAGAAGGGCCTGGTGTGCTATGTGATCCATGGGATCATGAATGAACAACTAAATTCCACTCGCCCCCCCCCCCCCAAAAAAAAGTCTAATCCTCTAACTTTACAGATGAGGCTCAGAAAGATTACAGGCATACTGCAGAGATATTTGTGGGTTCAATTCCAGACTACCTCAATAAAGCAAATATTGCAATAAAGCAAGTCACATGAATTTTTTTTGTTTCTCAGTGCATATAAAAGTTGTGTTTACACTATGGCTGTAGCCAATTAAGTATGCTACGTAATATTACGTCTAAAAAAAGACAAACTTTTAATTAATTGCTAAAAAAAATGCTAACCTTCATCTGTGCCTTCAGAAAGTCATAATTTTTTTGCTTGTGGAGGATCTTGCCTCAATGTTGATAGCTACTGACTGATCAAGGTGATGGTTGCTGAAAATTGGGGTGGCTGCCGCAATTTTTAAAAATAAGACAACAATGAAGTTTTCTGCATCATTGACTCTCACTTGAATGCTTAGAGGTCACAATTTCAATATTGTGTCTCACAGAAGAGAGAAGCCTGAGGACAGGAAGAGAGATAGGGGAGCAGTTAAGTCTGTGGAGCAGTCAGAATACATACAATATTTCTTGATTAAGTTAATGTCTTATATGGACATGGTTCATGGCACACCAAAACAATTACAATAGTAATATCCAAGATCACTGACTGTAGATCACCATAACATAACAATGAAAAAGTTTGAAATGTTGCAAGAATTACCAAAATGTGACCCAGGGACATGACAATTTGAGCCCATACTGTTGGAAAAATGGTGCCAATAGACTTGTTCAATATTGAGTTGCCACAACCCTTTACAATTTGTAAAACACAGTATCTGCAAAGTGCAGTAAAATGAGAGGTATATCTGTAAATGATTTGCCTATGACTATGCACGTAGTAAGTGGCAAATTTGAGATTTTTACTGAGGTTCTCTGACTTCAAATCTAGTACTCAATATGTCCAAAACAGAACTAATTATCTTTCCCCCCTAAATGCTTCCCCTCTCCTACCTTCCTTGCTATCGTAGGGGTAACACCATCCTCACAGTCCTTCTGGCTAGCAACCCTGGAGTTGTCTGAGTTTTCTCACTGTCTCTTTTCCCTACATTATTCAAGCTACTACCTATGTTGCTCAAGATTTTGCTCTGTCATCCTGCTAATTGTTATAAAAGATCCTGTCAGCCCTCACTCAAGGTCTTTGGTCATTAAGAGAGGCCACTGACCCAATTTATTGGTTACTACTAGCCTAACCAATAAATTGATCATGCTCAGAATTTTGTAGCTCAGTTTACCTTAATTTGTACTGTAACACCTCTCTCCTTTTGCCCTGCAACTGCAAACCCTTTTTTACCTTACTTTTGACTTCTAGTCCATATACCCCTCCCATACGCTGATTATATACTCTCTTCCCTTACCCATCTTGACCCCTTAAGTGAATCATTTCAACTCTACATTGTCCTTTTCTCTCAAGACCTTTTGTCACTTAATCCTATCAAAGATCCTTCCCTTGTAAATGCCAGCCTTGGCTTGTTCCCATCATGTACTGCCTTCTTCCTACACATGTAGATATAGATGACGATCTCTGATGGACAACACTGAAAAAAAAATCCTAAAATCATGCTGACTTGGTAAAGTACAAGTTTATGTTACATAATATGAACTAAGCCCTCACTAGGACAATCATTTTACATCTCTATTCACTATTTATTCACTATCCCAGCTGCCACAGCAGCTCTTCCATAACTTTTCATTCCTTCTCAAACCTTACATTGTTCTCTCTCTCCCTACAATCTCAGCTAGAGATCTTCCTTTATATTTCACTGAAAAACTTGAAGCTGTCCTCCATGAACTCTCTCTTTTCCCTTCTCTTTCATCTCACATCATTATGACCTTCTGCCATTTTCTCCTTCACCTCTCTTTCACATGAAGAAATAACCCCTCTTGCAAACCCTTCTATGTGCACAACTGATTCCATTCCATCTACTCTGTCTGATTGGCTCCTTTATCATCTCTACTCTCTCTAATCTTCAGTCTCTCCCTGTCTATTAGCTGATTCTCAAATACCAGAAACATGCCCATGTCTCCCCTATTCTCAAAAAATACTTACTTGATCCATCCATCACTACTAGCTATTGTCCCATATCTCTTTTCCCTTTTGTGGCTAAACTCCTTGACAAGAACATCTCAAATTGATACCTCCACCTTCTGACTTTATAATTCAATTTATTAATTGCCAAATCTAATGAGGACCAAAAAGTCCTCATCCTTCTGGGTCTCTCTGCAGCCTTTGTCATTATCAATTCCCATTTTCTTGATATGCTCCTATTCTTTAGGTTTTCACACTATTCACTTCCTGGTTCTACTCTTTGTATGACTCCTCTATAATGTCTTCTCTTTCCAGGACTGAAAATATTATCTTTCCCTCATTGGTTTGACTTCACCACATCACACATTCCTCACTATTCCTCTCCTACCCCACTACCTTGCATGTGCCCTGACATGTTACAATGTAGTGTGAAAAAATAAAGCCCAAAAAACATTGATTCACTTGTAGATTGGGGGTCACCAGGTTCCATCCATAATGTTCTCTATTTGCTTCTTCACTATTACCTTTATCAGATTTCCACCTTCGTCTCTGTCTCCTTGTGCACACTTAGAAATCTCTTAGTGGTCTGTCTGCTGTCACTCTATTGTTGCTGTCTTTGACTGCTGCATTTATTCACTTTTACTGCATTCCTTTTGTTTGGGATGTTTTAGAAGCAAATAATTTCTTCAGTTCTGGTTTTCCTTCTAAAAATATTTCCAATACCTCTTTACTATTGAATATACATCTTTTTTCATGTATAGTTCATCTCAGATTTGCAGGGTAAATCATTCTGGACTGCATCCTGAACTCCATTGCTCTTTGGAACACATTATTCCATCCCTTCCTCCATTTTTTCACAGTTCCAAAATAGTCTTGGGGTATTCAAATATCCTTGCCTTTGGATTTGAGGGTCTTTCTCCTGAGTGCTTGCAGAACATGTTTATGGACTGAATTGTTAAATTGAACCATTATGTGTCTTAGAGTTTGCAACCTTTTTTTTTTTCTGGAGGTGATTTTTAAAATTCTTTCCATTGGAATTTCAATGTTCAGAATAATTGGGCAGTTCTTTTCTATTTTTTCTTTCATTATAATGTTAAGGTTTTTTGTCTTGTCACGTTCTTCAGGGATAACTATGATCCTTAGGTTGAATCTAGACATCCTGTCTTTGAGATTAGTATATTTTGCTTGTAAAGTGAGCATATTTTCTTTTAATGTTCTTGTTTTTTGCTTCTCTTCTTTTAAATTTATCCTTCAAATCTGTGCATTTGCATTTTTACTCTATTGTTCTAGTTTTTGTTTCTTTGATGAAACATGGAAAATAAGAGATTCCAGGTTTTTTATTCTGCCCATTATTGTTGCTGTGCAAATCATGAATTCTGTTCTCAAAAATTCTCGTATCACTTCTGAACCATTCAGGAACAGTGTGGTGTGGTTCCATGTCGTCCTCATTATACAAGATCCTCTGTCTCTTCAAGAGATCATTTTCCTTTATTTTGCAATATTTATTCATACATAGCTGAACTCAATTATTAGATCCAGAGACCATATCTCCTTCTGTTGTTGTTGTTTTCTCTTTTGATTTATTTCTTTATGTTTCAAATCTTTGAATTTTCTTCTTCCTAAAATCTTTGGTAATTTCAGTCTTTCTTTATTTCCCCTATCCCTCATTTTCTGACTCCCTGCTCATTGATTGTGGTTTACATGGGGACTGGATCTCCAAGCATGTCAGCCTACTCCCACACTTCTCTATTCACAGTTCACCCATCAAAGTCTCTGTCCTAAATGACTTTTAGCTGGTCAGCATTGGCCTCAGCTGAATGTTATACTCTTTACCTCAGACTTAGTAGAGTACTGCATCAGGGTGCAGGGATGGATTTTGAGGTAGACCTCAGTCATATGCTAGGACAGACCCACTACCACAGTGGTTCTCAACCTTCCTAATGTTGCAACCCTTTAATAGTCATATGTGGACGTGTCTGCATGTGGGCACGTCTGCATGTGGGCAGACCTGCCTGGAGACAGCTAGAGGAGGTTCCTAAGACCATCAGAAATATGTGTTTTCCAATGGTCTTAGGTGACCCTGTGAAAGGGTCGTTCAACCCTAAAGGGGTTGCGACCCACAGGCTGAGAACCACTGCACTACCAGTACCATGAGAAGTGGTAGAGAGGTGCTGAATGAGCTCAGGGTCAGGGAGTATCAGTTTATGGGCTTGGAATTTTTTTTAACCTTCTTTTGGATTCTGAGTACCCTTTAATTGTCACAGAGACAACTGAAGTTGCTTAATCTTGGTCCATAATTTTCTGTTTTGAATAAGTTTAAAAGGTTGTAGGGCTCAAAGAAAATGTCTAGTCTATTTTGTTGTTCACTTGACCCTATACATTGCTTTTTAGAAGCACATTAATTACCATAAGCAGAAAATGTTGGCAATCCATAATATATAATTTCTATCAATCAGTCAAAAAACATTTATTAAGCATGTATTTTGTGCAATGACTGTGCTAAATGTTGTCACACACACAGAGAAAATGTGTTACAAAATTTTTTGTGCAGAGTCATAGTTCAGAGTTAGAAGAGTAAAGAAATGCAATATAAGGAGAAAGCCTAAAGCTGGAAGAAAGGTAACCTTTTCTTTGAGCCACAGAGTGGCTTTATGTAAAATATATAATGCATGAGGCTTTTCTTCTCCCTTTCCCCATACTTGGAGCCAAATAGCTGAATTGCTTTTCTGAACTTAGGCCTTGCAATGTACAGACATTTGTACATAGAATGTACAGACATTCTTTAAGGATGAGTGAGGGATTCCAATATTAATTTTGAACAATGTTTTCCTGTAAATGAGTCCATTAGATGTTAAATTCTTCTAGATTTCTGGTTGTATGTCATAACCATAAATACCAGACAGGTATATAGCAGGTAGCAAGGGTAAAGCTGTATGATGCAGGCTGCTTCTTGTGCCCAGAATTTTCTTATAAATGAATGTGGATGATGAGATTATTAGTGCAAGCTTTATGTATCAATTTTTTAAGGAGTTTCACGGCAGCCCTGTTAGAATAGGGAAGGAAATATTCTATCAAATACATGATGTGGCCATATGTTTTCCTGGGGAAGAAAGGCAGAAAATCACTTACTAAACTTGAATCAGAATTTTTTTTCTGCTGATGTCTTGAACTTGTTTTTTACGTATCTTTGTTCTACAAGTTAGGAGACTTGGGTGCTTAGTCCTGGTTCTGAAACTGGCTGCCTATATGACCTCTGTTAACTCACATACCTCCTCATCTCTAAAATGAGGGAGTTGGACTAGATCTCTATATAGCTCTAATATTTTGTATTACTGATTGTGTAATGTGATCTGAACCTCTGATACTGAAGCAGATTGGCCAGCTGCAGCTTCTAGCTTAGCTCCGTTGGTCCTTCTAGTGGTATCTTGAAAGGCATTTTGCCTGTCCTGCTGTTACTTATCCAGGGGGATGACAGGATTCTGAAAGATAATGGAAAAGGATTTGGCTTGTGAAACTTTATTGAAGAAAAACAAATCAATTACTAATTGATCAGTCATTCCTTGACAACTAGCATCTTTTATTCAGCCCTATACTAAACAGTATATTGGAAGATAGATTAACTAATAGCTCCAGGCCTCCTAATAAAATTTAAAATACAAAAGTTCAAGACTCTCTTTTGTAATACAAAGGGGTGTTTGACTTCCAATTTCCATTCTCTGTAGAAAAAGGACAAGTCATTTCTTTATTGACAGACATAAAATACATCATGTTTTCTGTTCTACCGATGCTAGTTTTCCAATCACATCAGTTATAAAGCATAAAGTGTATCATGAAACCTCAAATCTCTAACAGTGGAAGACATATCTGTTTCAATATGTGTATGTATGTATGTATATATACATATATATCTTTTGGTCTTGATTTTTAACATTGTCAAAATTTCCTCCACTATCCTCCCTCTTCTAGAGGGCCATTCCATATACCACTATTTTTAGAGAGAAAAAGAGGGACAACAATCAAGATAATCAAGAAAAAAATTAGGCAATGAACTGTGAAAATACACATGGGAGGTGTGACAATAAAAAACTTGGCCAGTGAGTAAATCCACCTCCTTTTTCATTTTGGTTGGGAGACTGAATTACACAGAATGAGCAGGTGTGTGTGGCTTGAGATTTTATTTCATTATCATTCCCTACTAAACCCTCCTGCCTTCCTAACTTTCTTATACTGCTGAAGGAACCACCAACCTCTCGGTGTCTTAGGTGCAAAAATAGTAGTGATCCCTCTCTTCATTCTCTCTTACCTCCCATCTCCAATATACTGCCAACGCCTGTTGATTTCTTTTCTTCCCCCACTTAATAGTATTTTATTTTTTTCCAATTACATGTAAAGATAGTTTTCAACATTAATTTTTATAAGATTTTGAGTTTCAAATTTTTTTCTCCCTTCCTCCCTCTTCCCTGACCCCAAGACAGAAAGCAATCTATCCATGTACAATCATATTAGATATGTTTCCACATTAGTCATGTTGTGAAAGAAGAATCAGAACAAAAGGGAAAAATCATGAGAAAGAAAAAGAGAGAGAGAAAATAGGATCCTTCAATTTGCATTCAAACTGTATAATTCTTTCTCTGGATGTGGATAGCATTTTCCATCATGTGTCTTTTGGGATTGTCTGGGAATTGTATTGCTGAGAAGAGCTAACTCTTATCAAAGTTGATCATCCCAACATGTTGCTACTACTATGTACAGTGTTCTCCTGGTTCTGCACACTTCACTCAACATCGGTTCTTTCACGTCTTTCCAGGTTTTTCTGAAATCAGCCTGCTCATTATTTCTTACAGAAAAATAGTATTCTATTACATTCATATACCACAACTTGTTCAACCATTCCCCAATTGATGGGCATCCTCAATTTCCAATTCTTTGTTACCACTAAAGAGCTCCTATAAATATTTTTGTGCACACAAGCCCTTTTCCCTTTTTTATGATGTCTTTGGGATACAGACCTAGAAGTGGTATTGCTAGATCAAAGGGTATGCACAGTTTTATACCCCATTTGCCAATTTTGTCAATTTGTCAGATGTGAGGTGAAAACTACAGTTGTTCTGATTTGAAGTTCTCTTATTAGTAGTAATTTGTGCATTCTTTCATGTAGTTATTAAATAGTTTGCTATTGGGGTGGCTAGGTGGTGCAGTGAATAGAGCACAAGGCCTGGAGTCAGGAGGAACTGAGTTCAAATTTGCCCTCAGACTCTTAACACTTACTAGCCATGTGACTTTAGGCAAGTCATTTAACCGATTGCCCTGCCTTCCTCTCTCCCCCCTCAAAAAAACAACAAAAAAAATAGTTTGCTATACTGTCCTCCACCTCAGTGAATGACCATATTTTTCCCTGAAACATATTTCACATTGCCTTCTATTTTTTCATTTGTTTGCATCTGTTTAATAGTATCTTGATTTCTCATAAAGTCATTTGCTTCCATTTGCTCCACTCTAACTCTGAAGGAATTATTCTCCTCAGTGAGCTTTTGAGATTCTTTTTCCATCTGGCAAATTTGACTTTTTAAGGCATTCTTCTCCTCATTGGCTTTTTGGGCCTCTTTTGCCATTTGAGTTAATCTATCTTTTAAGGTGTTATTTTCTTCAGTCAGGTTGTTGACTCTCATTTCATGATTTTCTTGCATCATTCTCATTTCTCTTCCCAATTTTTCCTCCACTTCTCTTATTTGGTTTTCAAAATCCTTCTTAAGCTCCTCTATGATCTGTAACCAGTTCACATTTTTCTTGGAAGCTTTTGGTGCAGGAGTTCTGACTCTGTTGTCTTCTTCCTGTTCTATGCTTTGGTCCTTTTTGTCCCCCAAAAAGGAATCTAAAGTTGGATTGCTGAGCTTGGTTTGCTTCCTTTGCCTGCTCATGTTGCCAGTCAATTAATTTGATTTTTGAGCTACAGTAGAACTCTGCTTCCAGAGGGGAGAGCTTTGTCCCAAATCACTGGGGTTTTTGCAGCTGCCAGAGCTATTAGGAGGCACAGTCTCTGCAGCCCCCATCAGTTTTGGCTCACTGAAAACGCACCTCAGGACCACCACCCAAGACTGGGATCTCAGTCCAGGAAAGGCAAGAGCACTTAGTCTCTGAATGATCACTTGGCCCCCCTGCAATCTCCAGGCCATGAGCTCTGAAGCAGCCATGTGAAGGTGGCTGCAGGGCCGCCACTTCTGCTACTTTCTTGCCTTTGGGGCGGATGTCCAGACCCGCTTTTCTCCCCCAAATTTAATTGAGTTCCACTGACCTTTCACTTAGTCCTTGTTTCTTATGGGTTGATAATTCTGGAAACTGCCACAGCTGCTGGGGATCCACTCTCTGGAGCGCTCCAGTTGTGGCTTGTCCTGGGTGCCCTGGGGCTAAGCCACAGTTTCAGGCCAGGCTGGGCTTGGCTCCCAGCATGCTGTGATGACACCTTCCCATCCCACCTCCTGGGCTGCCCCCAGTGGGAGATTTGTTTTTCTGTACTTTTGTGGGTTCTGGAGCTCTAAAATTTGTTTATAGTCGTATTTTATAGGTATTTGAGGTGGCTATGGTGGGAGCTGCGGACTTCTGCTTCTACGCTGCCATTTTCAACAATGATTTTTCTAATCAGCTTGCAGCTTCTTACAGCAAAGCAGATGAAAAGCTTATCTTTCTTTCTTATCAAATCAGAGAGAAAAATAAAAGTGTTTCTCCTCTCTCAAACTATTAATGAAGCAGAAACTTAATGCAGGGGCAGAATTCAGTTCTCTCCCAATGACTTTTTTTCCAGCTAATAAGCAAAGCAATACCTCTCTTCCAATCAGTAGTTTCCCAGAACATAAGCTGAAGCCTTTCCATCAAATTTTGCTATCACTTTCATCTATACTCTTTTGCTATCTTCCTCAAACTCAGCTTCTCCACAGCTGACATTTCTTCCACTCTCCTGCTTACTTAACTGCCTTTAATGCCACAAATCCAATTCTCCTAATGGCTAGAAACTCATCTTTATCATATGAGGTATAAAAATAAAATCCACCCTTCTGTCAGTTATGAAACCATCATGACTTATTTGACCTTCATGGTAGCCTCCAAATAGTTGTTTTTAATTAGGTCTATTTTTGCTTTTACTTTGTCTAAGATCAGGATTGCTACCCTTGCTTTTTAAATTTCACCTGAAGCATAATAGATTCTGCTCCAGCTCCTTGCCTTTGCTCTGTATTCTTCTCTGCTTCAAGTGTGTTTCTTGTAAATAACATGTTATAGAATTCTGGTTTTTGATACATTCTGTTACCTGCTTCCATTTTATAGGACAGTTCATTCCATTCACATTCAGTCCTTTAATGTTGCATCCACCAAGTCCTGTTGTAATATTGATTGTGACTCCCCAATATTTGAATAGTTTCTTTCCACTTGCAGTATTTTTTCTTTGACCTGATGGTTCTGAAATTTGACTATAATGTTCCTTGAAGTTTTTATCTTGGGATCTCTTTCCTGTGGTGATCAATGGATTCCTTCAATACCTATTTTGCCTTCTGGTTTTCCTTGATAATTTCTTGAAAGATGCTATCCAAGTCTTCCTTTTCATTTTTGCTTTCAGTTAGCCCAATGGTTTTGGTAGTGGCTCTCCCAGATCTATTTTTCAGAAAAAACAATTGTTTTTCCCATGAGGTATTTTATATTTTCTTCCATTTTTTCATTCTTTTGAGTTTGTATGAGGAATTCTTGATGTCTTATAGGGTATTAGCTTACACTTGCCCAATTCTAACTTTTTAAGGTGTTGTTTTCCTCAATTAGTATTTGTACTTTCTTTTCCATTTAGACAATTGTGCTCTTTAAGGAGTTCTTTTCTTCATTGGTTCTTTGTATTTCCTTTTCCATTTGGCCAATTCTACTTTTTAAGCAGTTTTTTCTTTGTCCAGACTGTTGACTCTTTTTGCATAATTCTTTTGCATTTCTTTTCCCCATTTTTCTTCTACCTCCTTTATGTGATTTTTAAGCTCCTTTTTGAGCACTTCCATGAGTTCTTTGTGTTTTTCTTTGGGGTTTTGCCCATAGGTGTTTTGAGATTGTTTCTTCTTCTGAGTTTGCGTCCTGATCTTACCTGTGATCATAATAATGTTCTATGGACAGATTCTTTTGTTGTTGTTGTTGTTGTTTTGCTCATCTTTGTTGGCCAATTTCCTTTCTTTTAAATTTGAGCTTTGTTTCCTGGTTAGTAGGGGCACTGTCTCAGGCTTCTTGTGCCAGCGGCTGCAGACTCTGCCTGTTTTCCTGGCGCTGCACTGATGCTACCCTGGAGCCCACTCAGGATCCCTTGTCTGATGCTATGCTGAGGAGGTGGTGTGGAGAGTGGCTGGTGGCAACTGCAGGGGTCTGGAAGCTTACCCAGTGCTGAGCTGGGGTCTCAGTAGTCTCATCTGAGGCAGATGGGGTGTTTCTGTGTTTCCCAGGGGCTACACTAAGGCACCTAATGGTCTGGCTGCTGGTGACTAACTGTTTTCCCAGAGCTATGCTGAAGCACATGGCACAGGCCTGCCAGCTGCCTGTTTGCTTAAGTATCCATAGGATTGGCATTCATCTATATGCCTGAGGATACAATGAAGCACATGGAGGTCTGGCTGCCTGGGGTCTCTTTGCCTGGGGTTATGCTGAAGCATATGACAGTTCTCAAAGCTGGTCTTCCCATTCTCCCAATTATGCTGAGGTAGATGGGGGGTCCTGGTGTTGAGATTTGCCTGCTCCACAACACTGGGACTGAGGTTCTACTACTGGTTTGCTGGGGGTGAGGATTAATGCTGCCTTGCTGGTATGATTCCTCTCCTGTCCTGTGCTCCCTTTTACCCAAGAGACACTGACTTTTTTTTTTTTGCCAATCTTCAAAGTTTCTTGGGCTCAAAGATTGTTCGTACTCCCCACATGCCCTTGTCTTTTTGCTGCTTCTGCTATTCCAGGATTTTTTTGGGAGCACTATTTTATAGTTATTTAGAGAGGAGTTTGGGAGAATTGTGGCAATTTACTGCTTACTCTTTCATCTTGGCTACTGGAAATCGCATCTGCAAGTCACTTTCTTGAGCTCCTGACTTGGTCACTATGGAGGAAAGTGGCAATTTATTCTTTTAACTTTGAAGAGTATCCTTTTAGTGCCTAATTAATGACATTGGTTTTAATTGGATTTTATATTCTATGACTTCTTTGTAAATTTTTAAAAATTACTTATTTTTATAAGAATTTATAATCTCTCTCCCATGGCTCCACCCCAGATTGAAAAATTTTTTAAAAATTAATTAATTTATTTATTTTTAGTTTTCAACATTCACTTCCAAAAGATTTTGAGTTCTAAAATTTCTTTTCCCCTTCTCCTCCCCCCACTTCAAGACAGTGTGCAATCTGATATAGGCTCTACATATGCATTCATATTACACATATTTTCACATTTGTCATATTGTAAAGAAGAACTAGAACCAATGGGAGGAATCAAAAGAAAGAAGAAACAAAACAAAACAAAAGAGAGAGAGAAAAAAGTATATTTCAATCTGCATTCAGACTCCATAGTTCTTTCTCTGGATGTGGATAGAATTTTCCATCATGAGTCGTTAGATCCTCACATTGCTGAGAAGAGCTAAGTCTGTCAAAGTTGGTCATCATACAACATTATTGTTACTGTATACAAGGTTCTCCTGATTCTGCTCACTTCAGTCAACATCAGTTCATATAAGTCTTTCCAGGTTTTTCTGCAGTCTACCTGCTCATCATTTTTTATAGCACAGTAGTATTCCATTACATTCTTATATAATAACTTGTTCAGCCATTACCCAATTGATGGGCATCCTCTCAATTTCCAATTCTTGGCCACCACAGAAAGAACTACTACAAATATTTTTGTACATGTGGGTCCTTTTCCCATTTTTATGATGTTTTTGGGATCCAGAAATGGTATTGTTGTGTTAAAGGGTACACACAGTTTTCTAGCTCTTTGGGCATAGTTCCAAATTGCTCCCCAGAATGGTTGGATCAGTTCACAACTCCAACAATGCATTAGTGTTCCACTTCTTCCACATCTTCTCCAACATTTACCATTTTCCTGTTTTGTCACATTAGCCAATCTGACAGATGTGAGATGGTAGCTCAGAGCTGTTATAATTTGCATTTCTCTAACTAATAATGATTTAGAACATTTTTTTTTCATATGACTATGGATAGCTTTAATTTTTTCCTCTGAAAGCTGCCTATGGTAACCTTTGATTATTTATCAGTTGGAGAATGACATATTCTTATGAATTTGACTCAGTTTTCTTTACATTTGAGAAATGAGGCCTTTATCAGAGATACTGACTGTAAAATTTTTTTCCCCAGCTTTCTGCTTCCCCTCTAATCTTGGTTGCATTGTCTTGGTTTGTACAAAAGCCATTTAATTTAAGTAATCAATATTATCCATTTCGCATTTTGTAATATCCACTATATCTTGTTTGTTCATAAATTCTTCCATTCTCCACAAGTCTGACAGGCAAACTATTTCTTGCTCTCCTAATTTGTTTATAGTATTGGCCTTTATATCTAAAGCATGTACACATTTTGACTTTATCCTGGTATATGGTGTAAGATGTTGGCATATGCCTAGTTTCTGCCATACTATTTTCCAGTTTTCCTAGTAGTTTTGTTAAAGAATGAGTTCTTATCCCAGAAATTATTATTGTTTCCTGTGTACCTAACCTATTCTGCTGATATACCACTTTATTTCTTATCCAGTGCCAAGTAGTTTTAATGATTACTGCTTTATAATATAATTTAAGATCTGGAATGACTAGTCTACCATCCCTTGTAATCCTTTTCATTAATTCCTTTGATATTCTGGATCTTTTGTTTTTCTAGATGAATTTTCTTATTGTTTTTTTATAGCTGTATAAAATAATTTTCTGGTAGTTTGATTGGTATGGCACTGAATATAAGTAAATTAATTTAGGTAGAACAGTCATCATTTTTATTATATTAACTCTGCCTACCCATGAGGAACTGATATTTTTCAAGTTATTTAGATCTGACTTTATTTGTGTGAAAAATGTTTTGGAATAGTGTTCTTGTAGTTCTGGGTTTGTCTTGACATGTAGGCTCCCAAATATTTTATTCTGTCTACAATAACTTTAAATGGAATTTCTCTTTCTATCTCTTACTACTATGCTTTGTGGACATATAAATAACTGTTGATGATTTCTATGTTTTTTTTTATATCTTGCAACTTTGGAAATTTGTTTATTTCAAGTAGTTTTTTAGTTGATTTTCTAGGATTCTCTAAGCATACCATTATATCATCTGCAAAGAGTGACAGCTTTGTTTCTTCTCTGACAGTTCTAATTCCTTCAATTTCTCTTTCTTCTCTTATTGCTAAAGCTAACATTTCTAGTACAATACTGAATAACAATGTTGATAATGGATATCCTTGTTTCATCTCCAAGCTTACTGGAAATGTTTCTGGCTTATTTCCATAACATATAATGCTTGCTGATGGTTTTAGATAGATGCTACTTATCATTCTGAAGACTATCTCATTTATTCTAGTAGGAATCAGTGTTGTATTTCATCAAAAAACTTTTTCTGCATCTACTGAGATAATCATATGATTTCTGTTAGTTTTCTTGTTGATATGGTCAGTTATGTTGATAGTTTTCCTAATATTTGAACCAGCCCTGCATTCATGGTAAAAATTCTACCTAGTCATAGTGTACTATCCTAGAGATAAATTGTTATACTCCCTTTGCTAATATTTTATTTACAATTTTTGCCTCAATATTCATTAGTGAAATTGGTCTATAATTTTGTTTCTCTGTTTTGATTCTTACCAGTTTAGGTATCAGCACCATATCTGCATGATAAAAATAATTTGGTAGGATTCCTTCTTTGCCTTTTTCCCCAGTAGTTTATATAGTATTCAAATTAATTGTTCTTTAAGTGTTTGGTAGAATTCACTTGTAAATTCATCTGACCCTGGAGATGTTTTCTTAGGGAGTTCATTGATAGCTTGTTCAATTTCTTTTCCTGAAATGAGATTATTTAAGTATTTTACTTCCTTTTCAGTTAATCTGGACAATTTATATTTTTGTAAATATTCGTCTATTTCACCAAGATTGTCAAATTTATTGGCATACAGTTGGTCAAAATAGCTCCTAATTATTGTTTTGATTTCTTCTTCATTGGTGATGAATTTATTTTACCCTATTCATTTTTGATACTGGTAATTTGGTTTTCTTCTATTTTTTTTATGTCAGATTAACCAAAGGTTTTTTCAGTTTTATTGGTTTCTTCATCAAACCAGCTCTTAGTTTTATCTATTAGTTCAATCATTTTCTTAATTTCAGTTTTGTTAATGTCTCCTTTGGTTTTCAGAATTTCTAATTTGGTATTTAATTGGAAATTTTTTATTTGTTCTTTTTCTAGCTTTTTTAGTTGCATGTCTAATTCATTGATCTCCTCTTTGTCTATTTTAGTCATATAAGCATTTAGAGACGTAAAACTTCCCCTAAGAACCACTTTCAAGGGCAGCTAGGTGGTGGAGTGACTCCCTTCCTGTGACTCCCTTAACTTCTCCTCTAAGAATCTGGATGCTATACCACTTGGTACATATATGTTTAGTATTGATTTGCTTCATTTTCTTTGTTGTGTTCTTCTGGTTCTATGTTTCGATCTTCTTTGTCACCAAAGAATGATTCTATAGTCTAATTTCTCTTCCTCCATGTACTCATTTTGCCAACCAATTATTTGACTTTTCAGCTCTTTGCCATGGTAGAACTCTGCTTCTACGCTCTTCTCTGCACAGTTGTCAGAGCTACTTCTAGGCATCTACCTCAGAACTGTGAGGAGGATTCCCTCTCCACAGCCAGCACAAGCTCTGCCATACCAGGGCTCCTGCTCACCCTAGGACCACCACCCAAGACTGCAACCCAGATCCAAGGAGGGGAAAGTAAGAGAATCCTGCCTCAGCACCAGCAAAGAGATTTCCTGTAGTTTCCCTCTGTTTACCTACATGGTCCCCCCATCATCTGTGGTCCTGGAGCTCTGGAAGCAGCCACCTGACTGCCGCAGTCATCACCTCCACAACCCTGGGGGCAGGGATCAGACCACGCTCTGCTCACCCAGGTCTTACAGAGTTTTTCCACCAATTTTTTACTGTCTCATTGGCATTAATGGGTTGAAAAAAATCTGAAAACCACCACAGCTGTCAATGATTCAGTCCCTTGACGTCTGCTTCAGCTCGTCTATGCCAACAGTCTATGCCAGCTCAGCCCATGTCAGACTGTGCTCCACTCCCAGCTGGGTGTGATAGACCATTCCTTTTTTGACTTGCCAGGCTAACTTTCACTGGAGGTGTATTTTACTCTGTCATATTGTGGGTTCCGTAGCTGTAAAATTTGGTTAGAGTGATTTTTTACATGTATTGCAGGTGGTTAGAGTGCAAGCTCAAGAAAGTTCCTGCTTTTACTCCACCATCTTAATTCCTACTTCATTGTCTATGATACCTTTTAGCAACATGTAGTTTCCTTCCTTATCTCTTTTACTTATATCTATGTTTACTTCTACTTTTTCTGAGACCAGGATTGCTACCTCTGCTTTTTTATTTGTTTACTTTAGCTGAGGCACAATATATATTCTACTTCTTTTACCTTTACTCTGTGTATCCCTGTGCTTCAAATGTGTTTCTTATGGGATTATGGTTTTTAATCCACTCTGCTATTTGCTTCCATTTTATGAGAGAGTTCATCCCATTTATATTCACAGTTATGATTACTATCTGTGTCTTTCTCTCCACCTGATTCCCCCCCCCATTTATTCTTTCCTTTCTCCTTTCTTTGTTTCTGTCATCACTAGAGTTTTGCTTTTGAATACCACATCCCTCAATCTGCTCTCACTTCTATCCACCTCCTCCCTTTTCTTTCCCCTTTTCCCTTCTACTTACTCTATATGGTAAGTTAGATTTCTATACCCAAATATCTTATTCCCTCTTTGAGTCAAATCTGGTAAGAGTAAAATTCAGACAAAGCTCATCTCCCTCCCTTCCTTCCCTCTACTATAAGAGGTCTTTGCAGCTTCTTCATGTGATGTAATTTACCCTTGTTTTTTTCCTCCTTTCCTCTTCTCCTGGTACAATCCCTTGTCACCACTTAATTAGATTTTTTATCCACATCAAAGTCAACTTATATCTATGCCCTCCATCTACCTATACCCCTTCTAAATGCCATAATAAAAACACAGTTCTCAAGGGTTTACAAGTATCATCTTCCCTTATAGCAGTGGTTCTCAACCTTCCTAATACCGCGACCCTTTAATACTGGTATGTGGGTGTATCTGCATGTGGGCAGACCCACCTGGAAACGGATAGAGGAGTGGTGTCTCAGTTCCATCAGAAATATATGTTTTCCTATGGTCTTAGGCGACCCCTGTGAAAGGGTTGTTCGACCCCCAAAGGGCTCGTGACCCACAGGTTGAGAACTGCTGCCTTATAGAGATGTAAATAGTTTGCCCTTGTTAAATAACATGTTGTTTTGTTCTTTCCTTTTTACCTTTTTATGCCTCTCTTGAGACTCATATTTGAAGATCAAATTTTCTATTGAGCTTTGGTCTTTTCATCAGGAAGGTTTGGAAGTCCCTCCTATTTCATTGAATGTTCATCTCCTCACCTGAAAGATTATGCTCAATTTTGCTGGGTAGTTGATCCTTATTTGTAATCCAAGCTCCTTTAACTTATGGAATATCATATTCCAAGCCCCTGATCTTTTAATGTAGAAACTATAAGGTCCTGACTGTGGATTCTACAATATGTAAATTGTTTCTTTCAGTAAATTTTTTTCTTGCTGCTTGACCTGATAATTTTGGGATTTGGATACAATATTCCTTGGTGTTTTCAATTTGGAAACTCTTTCAGGAGATGTTTGGTGGATTCTTTTGATGACTAATTTACCCTCTGGTTCTAGGACCTCAGGGCAGTTTTCCTTGATTTCTTGAAAGACTCTATCCAGGCTCTTTTTTGATCATGGCTTAAACCAATTATTCTTAAATTATCTCTCCTGGATCTTTTTTCCAGGTCAGTTGTTTTTCCAATGAGGTATTTTACATTTTCTTCTATTTTTTCATTCTTTTGATTTTGTTTGACTGATTCTTGATGTCTCATAGAGTCATTAGCTTCCACTTACCCAATTCTAGTTTTGAACCAATTAAGTCTTTTTTTTCCAATTAGCTCTTGTACCTCTTTTTCCATTTGGCCAATTTTACTTTTCAAGGAGTTGTTCTCTGCAGTCCATTTTTGTCCTTTTTCTAAACTGTTGAGTCTCATTTGGATACCTCTTATTTCTTTTCCCAATTTTTCTTCTAACTCTCTTATTTGGCTTACAAAATCCTTCTTGAGCTTTTGGGGCTTGAGATCACTTCATGTTTCCCTTTGAGGTTTCAGATGTGGCTGTATTGGCAATGTTGTCCTCTTCTGAATTTGTGTTTTGATCTTAATTCTTTCTATGATCCCCATAGAAAGAATATATGTTTGTTGTCCATTTCTGCTTTTTGTTCATGATGTTTGCCTATGTCTTGGCTTTTAAAGTTGAGTTCTCTTGCTGGAGCATAGAGGGCACTATCCCAAGCTTGTACTGTGGCCCAGGAAGCAGCTGGTCACTGACTTTGTGTGCTAGGGCTTCCGCTACTGGAAGCTGGAGGCTGTAAGGGTCTGTCAGCTTCCCTGGTGCTGAGCTGGGATACTAATGGTGATGGCTGGTCTGCACTAAGGCCAGGTGGGGTTTTTCTGTGTTTCCCCTGGAGTTACACTGAAACTCTCAGAGTGTGTGTGTGTGTGTGTGTGTGTGTGTGTGTGTGTGTGTGTGTGTGTGTTGGGGAAGCAGGGGGGAGAAGGGTGTCCCTGGTCCCTGGAGGCCACTTGCTCATCTGGGCTGCTCTGGAGCATGATAAGGTTTGCCTGTTGGAGGACACCTTGCCTGTCTGGAGTTGTGCTTCCTGGAGTTGTGCTGATACATGGGGAAGTTTGGGTACTGGAGGACTCCTGCCTGCCAGCACAAGTGTTGCTTTTCCAATCTTGAGTCTACTAGTTCCCCTGCCTGTGATAAGGCACTCAGGGGTCCTGGTATTGGCACTTGCCTACTCTACCACCCTGAGGCTCAGGATCTCCTGTTGGTTTGCTGAGGTGGGCTTGCTATTGGCTTGCTGGGACACCTCCTGTCCTGTTCTGGTACTGTTCACCAGAGCAAGAGAGACCTTTCCTATTTATCTCCTGGGCTAAAAGACTGCTGTATCCCATATTTCTGCTGGTTCTGCTGTTCCAGGATTTTTCCTGGGGTTTAATTTTCTGGGTTTTTAGAGGTCAATAAGGGAGAGTAAAAGCAACTTACTGCTTACTCTGCCATCTTGGCTCCCAGAAGTCCTTCTTCCCTCTAGGAAAAAAAAGAAAAACATTTTTAAAACTCTGATTACACACATGCATAATCCAACAAAATAATTTCTCTATGTCTGAAAATGTATGTCTCTGCATTTTAAACTCCTCCACTCTCTGACAAGAAGCTCAACAGAAAGCTGTATTTATAGGGAACTTAATCAGGCATTTATGAAAGGAGAAAAGACTTTCCAAGGCCAGAAACTGAGAGCTGCTACTTGGCCATACTGTATATATTCTCTACATTTTACTGTCAATGTACTTTAACTACATTTTGCTTTCATTGTACTTTAAGCTTAAGTCTATCATTCCTAGGAACCATATGTACACAAGGGGATAATAATCCTCCCCTTCCCCCAGGAAGATTGGAGGAGTTTTATACAAACTGTTTCTTATCAATATGTCACAATGGGTAATATTTTGTTATGTTTTTGTAACTTTACTAATATGTTATTTACTATTTTTGTATAAATGTTCCTTAGGAATATTGGTCTATAGTTTTCTTTCTGTACTTTATCTTATTTCCCTGCTTTAGATATCAAGATTGTATTTATCTTGTATAGAATTTGGTAGGATCCCTAGTAAATTACATAATGTGGGATGAATTATTCATTAAATATTTGATACAATTCACTTATAAACTCATCTGATCATGACTTTTTTTTCCCCTCTGGCAAGCCTCCATTTCTGCATGCTGGCTTGTTAACTTGTGGTTTTACTGGCTTCCCTGGCATAATTGTTCTCCCCAGTTTCTAGCTGCTTTCCCTAATTTGCATGGGATTTCCCAGGTGTAAACTTTCTTTCTGCCTTTGTAGGTTCCCTTGTTTATTTGCAGTTTCTCTGTGAGAATTCATCTCTATTGTGAAGTTTTTAACCAGATCTCATTTACTTTGATCCTTTTTTGTTTTCTATATCATTGTATTTTCTGGGCTTCCTCAGATATTTGTTAGTGTTTATCTGGTGAGCTGGATTTGCATAAAACTTTTTACATTGTCATTTTTTAAAAGTCTACTTCATTTTTTTTTTTTAGCACTGAAATTTTTAATGATAAATTACGGCTCCCACACAGGGCAGATAATGCTACAAGAGGTGGATTGTCTGGGCTTGCATTGTGTTGATGGTCAGCTTAGGGGCTGGGATTTTGGGCCCAATGCCATGTCTTCCCCAAAAGCTCTCAGCCTTGGTTAAAGGCGATCTGGGAGGGCAGCAGGGCCTTTTTGTTGCAGGGGAAGCCCGAGGGTGACTCCTTTAAACATAGTGCTGCTGTTGCTGCTGCTGCTGCTTCTTGGTGGCTGCCTTGCTGGCCAGGTCCTTGGCCTTCTCAGCAGCTGCCAAAGCAGTTTCCTTCGCCTTTTCAGTTGCTTCCTTAACTGTTTTATCAAGTGTCTTAGAAGGAGCTTCACCTTGCAATTTGGCCAGGATATACTCAAAGTTTTTGATGGTCTTGATCATATCACTTTTGAATCTAGCTAGGCCAAACTCCTGTACAGCTCTGGAGACCTCAAACAAATTGGAGGAGACCCAGGCTCCACCCCCCCACCCCCCACCCCCCAGCGGATTTCAGTCCAGCCACTGTTTCCAGGATTCACACAGTAAACACATCTTTCTTCCACCACCCCTCAGCCGGGCATGGTTGATGTTCCAGGTGAAAGTGGTCATGGTCTGGTTCTGTGGGTCCACAATAGAGTCCTCGAGGATATACACCGAGTGGGCTACATTGGCAGGAAAGAAGCGCTCAGTCCAGCAGGGCATCCTGTTGGTCTTCATTAGAAGCTGCCTGGACAGCAGCTTCTGATCAGGAGTTACCTCCTGGTGCACAATGTCCTCCGTCAGCACATGCTTGCTGTAGGGGATTGGGGTAACGCTGCCAAAAGGCAGCAAACCTTTGGTCCCAGGAGCCCAGAAGCACCCTCTGCCCCAGCAAATACTTCACCATCATCCCGGAGGGGGTCGGGGTCACGGCAGTGTGAGGGGGCGCACAGCATCGGGGGTTAGGGGGAGAGATGGGTGGCTGGGCTTGCACTCTCAGTCACCGTCCCAAAGCCGCCCTCGCCGCCACCACCATGAGGGGGTGTCTGACCACTCCAAGTCTACTTCATTTTAAACCTCGTTTACCTTATCTGTAAAATGAGGATGTTGTAAGGGTGTATCATCAATGCAATATGAGCAGCTGCTATGAGTGTGAGTATATGAGTATAATATAATATAATATATGAGTATAATATATAATATATATAATATCTAATGAGTATAAATACGTATTTGAAGGATCAAATTGCATAGTTTAATAAGCACTCTTCACTCAAAACTAAACCAGTACATTTATTCTACACACTACGACAAGATAAAACATCATTACAAAGTATAGAAAAACAAAGGTCAGCAGATCTTAGGGTTTTCTTTATTATTCTGAGGTCCCTAAGACAACCAGGGCACTTACCCCTCTGGCTTCCTCTCACCGAGTGTCTACTCGGTCCTCAGCTGCAGCTGGCTCCAACCCACGGGTTAGAGAATGCTCCCCACAGAACGACACCAGCCTCGGGCAAGGCGGCTAAGTAACTTTTATTACAAGTGATTACTATTGTGCAAGCTTAAGCAGCCCTACTCTGCCTTGCCCGTTTCGGTCTTCTCCTGGATCTTCTCCCTGGGCGGAATTCTCTCTCCCCCCTCGCCTCACTCCTGATATCTCTGTTCTATACTCCATCCCCTTTTGGGGGGCCACAGTCCAGTGGACCTATCACGTACTGCCCTGAAGCTGAGGAGGTATCTCTCGTACCATGCCTGTCACACCCACTGCCTTGCGTGCCAAGCCCAACTCTTATGGTTGGAAACTTGCCACATCAGCGGTTTCAAGACATGCGAGGACCTCGACCCTGGCCCCAGGCAGTCATGCTAGCGCCCCCAAACTTGTGACCGGGTAGATGGAATGGAATTTTCCTTACAAGCAGAGTAACAGAAATATTTACACACATCACCAGACTGGGGAGCACTGAATCTGCACAGTGGGGGGTGGGGGGGGGGTGTGAGGGGTCCCCTTGATAAGGCCTAGGAAGGTATCTAATCCAGGGAATCAAAAAGTTCGCAAAGTCCTTACCATAAGCAAGCCCCCAAGGCAATATCAATCTTCCAGAATATATGTGGGTTTTCAAAGACTCAGGCACTCTTTTTACCCAGTGCCAAAAAGTGTGAGAACCAACATGCCCCAGAACTTCATTGGCTCTGTGCCAGGGCTTTGTGTGACTCAGAAAGGATGTGTCATAGCTGTGAACTGGGTCAGAGTTCAAAGGAACAAGATATCCATGATTGATAAGGCAAAATACCTGTGTACCTTTAGACTTGGGAACACAGCCTCTGTTCCAAGGAGAAAAAGGGAATACGTGATCACATAGGCCTATAAATGTACAGGGAAGATCTTATATTCCATTAACCCTCAGGAGGTTGGGGGAAGGGCAAGTTGATCATTGTAGCTTGTAAAAGGAGTGTAACTTTGAAAAGCTTATTCAAAACTGGACTTTCCTGGGGGGGGGGGGGGCAGAGAAAATGGGATACCTCAGTGAGAGTTTTAAAAATCTGAACTAGCCCTACTAGAGAGAGTTGAGAGGAGAGTTTATCGTTTACTTTTTCCCTCATGCTTTTGATTATAGAACTTTAAATTCTAAATTCTTTCTCTTCCTCCCTCATCACCCACTCCCACTGGAAGGACAAGCAAGGACAGGCTGAACACGTGTAATTACGCAGAACCTCTCCACAGTGGGCATATTGTGAGAGTCTGATTACATGTCCCTTCCTCCTATCCCTCCCCCATCCACTCTCTACCCTGTCCCTGTCCCTGTCCCTCTACAAAAGTTTGCACTTTCATCAACCCTCCCCACTCTGCCCTCCCCTCCCTCACCCCACCTCTCATCCCCCTTCCTCCTACTCTTCTATGTGGCAAGATGCCTAGTTTAGAGTTTATGTCATTCCTTCCCTAAGCCAGA
>CM053584.1:190696335-190724480 GCA_028627135.1 Pseudochirops cupreus | reverse complement strand
AGACTGGGGGAGGGGGGAAATACTGGGATGGCTGTTTTGGGGTGGTGGGCGGGGGAAAGACGGGGAGAAAAGATGTAACTCAAAAAAATTTAATAAAGAATCTCATATAAAAAAAAAAACAGTGGGACAGAGTTTGCACCTTCCACACTTAGCTAAGTGCTAAGTATCCTGCTAAACTGATTACTATTACAGTAAGGAAGGCAGTGGTCAGAAACAAAACATGTGTTGGAGGAGGGACAGGATAAACATAGAGAGATAAGGATAAAAAGAAGAAATATAAAATGGAAGGAAATGCACAATTAGTAATCATAACTGTGAATGTGAATGGGATGAATTCATCCATAAAACAGAAGCAGAATAGATTAGAGATCAGAATCTAACAATATATTGTTTACAAGAAACATACTTGAAACAGAGGGTGACACACATTGAGGGTTAAAATGCAGGACTGGAGCAGAATCTATTATGCTGGAATAAAAAAGGCAAGACTAGCAAGCATGATCTCAGACAAAGCGAAAGCAAAACTAGGCCTAATTAAAAAAGATAAGCAGGGAAACTACATCTTTCTAAAAAGCACCGTAAACAATAAAGTAATGTCAGCACTAAATATATATTCACCAAATGGCATAGCACCTAAATTCTTAAAAGTTAAATGTAGAGAACTTCCAGGGGTCTCCCAGCCCCACTAATGAAATGTTCCCCTCTCCTATACAAACTTCTGTAAGGTTTTTTCACTTTTTAAAGGTAAGCACATAGCTGATCAAATCCTTGTGGGATCATTAGACTTAGCAAGGGAATCCCATCATAGATTTCACCAGTCAGCTAGAACGCTTGCTTGGACCTTCGATATCACTAGAGAACAAACTGGACAAATAGTTAAAAGTTGTCCGTCATGTGTTATTTGCAGTCCCTCTGTACCCAAGGATGTAAATCCCTGTGGACTGTGGCCCAATGAAATTTGGCAGTCTGATATTACTCATTATTCTGTTTTTGGGAGGGTGAAATATATACATGTAACTGGACACATATTCGGGATTTACATGGGCAACTGCTATGTTTGGGGAAAAAGCCTCTCATGTTCAAGAACATTATTACATGCTTATTTATATACAATATCCATTTATGTTTATTACCTGCTTTGCTGCTGCGGGTGTGCCAAAACAATTAAAGACTGATGATGGCCCTGCTTATACCTCAAAAAGCTTTGCTGAATTCCGTCTTCAGTGGGGTATTCACCATATTACAAGGCTTCCTTATAACCCCACAGGTCAGGATATTGTTGAAAGAAAAAACCACACACTTAAAACTGTTCTTCAAAAACTAAAAGGAGGGATCTGGTGCATGGGTACCCTGAGACTAATTTTGGGGTTATCACTATATGTAATGAATTATTTAACATTAGATCATGAAAATAAAATACCAGCTGAAAAACTTTGGGGTGTTACTGACCATACAACTGGCAATTCTAAAAGATCACTGTCTCAGACAACTGCAGTTACTGAATGGGTGATGTGGAAAAATGATAAGGGACGCTGGTGCAGTCCACACAAAGTAATAGTGCATGGCTGAGGCTTTTTGTATGTTTCCACAGATGATAAGGAGGAAGTCTGGATACCAGAAAGGAGAACAAGGACTGTGTCAACAAATGCAGAGACTGCACATTCAGCCCCTCCGCCCCGGAACCAGAACCAGATGAAGCCCACAGTGGAGGAGGAGCCAGAGCCAAAAGGAGGGCAAACGGATCTTCCATTTTTAAATTGTAGGACTGACATACCTGTTTGCCATCAGGTGGAACAGCAAACCTACGTTTCCTGGCACAATGACACAAACATTAAACACAGATATGGAGGGTAATGAAACAAAATTGGTTTGGACACTTACAGAGAGGAAACCCAGAAATATGGAAAATCCCTTTGCTGTGCATCCCAATAACAATGGTTTTTGCTATTTTTGCTCCTAATAGAACATACTTGAGCAAGACTGACCACAGCTTTCTGAGCGCTTGTTTAGGAGGGAGGTATGCATTCATGTGGGGAAATCATAGCAATTGATTTAACTAAAATTGATAAGCATTATGATGTCACGTGTTAATTGTAAGGTTTCTGATGTCGTGATGATACTTGTTTGGGACAATTGCTATTTGTTGTAAGAAGACCTAGTATGATTATGAAACCTGTAGAAAGTGAGCATTGGTTTTACTCCCCTGCTGATCATTCTATTGCTCAAATCAATCAACAATTGGGTTTTAATCAAAAAAAGAGGTGTATTTCCTGTAGTGTTGTTGGGATAATTGCTTTAATTACTACTATAGTGAGCAGTGTTACTGTGTCTAGGTCTATCAGTATTGTACAAAATCAGATGTACAAGCTCAATTTTTGCATGAATTGTCTGTCAATGTTTCATGAGGATTTTTGTTACAATAAGAAATCAATAAGGGTTTTTATAAAGCAGTGACACAGCTCAGAGATGATATAATTGCTATAGCTGATGAGATTGAATTAATGCAAGTTAGACAAAGGTTAATATGTGATTATAGATATATGTATTTCTGTATGGTAAACAAACACTATAATGAATCAGAATATGACATAATTCAAATTAGAAATCCTCTTAATGGGCTATGGGGTGACCATAGTGACATAAATGATTTAGAAAATTTGGCTTACCTCAGGCATCATGAGAGTTGGCAGTCACTGCTACCAAATCCAGAGGCACAAAACGTAGATTGGACAAAGAGAGCTCAGGGAATATTACCTGGACAAATATAGCAAATAATAACCTTCCTAGGAATAGGGGTGGTACTACTTGTTTTATGTACCTGTCTACCCATCCTTATTTCCTGTTTTTCTCGTATCATTCAACAAATCGCATATAACGTCCAATTGCATGATTCTGCCCATAGCCTTTTAAATAAAGAAAATGGGGGAGATGTAGAGAACTTCCAGGGGTCTCCCGGCCCCACTGATGGAATGTTCCCCTCTCTTATACAAACTTCTGTAAGGTTACAGGGCAGATAATCAGGAAGATGTGTAGTCTTGTTTGTTAATGCCTCTAGACATGGTCTTATGATAAAGCCCTGATAAATAACTAAGGAGGTTTCAGGGTAGATAATCAGCAAGACAGGTAGTCTTATTTGTTTGTGCCTCCAGACGTGGTCCTAGGATAAAGCCTTAAAAAATAACTAGCCTTAAACTAGGGTAAAGAGTGATCAAGATCAAAGGAGGGTGCTTGTACATTGTCTGCATTTTTTTCTGGTTACGTAGATCTTCTGCTGAGGAACATATAAACTTTGTGAGCTCCTTGTATCATTGGCTCTGTATGAAATGGCTCTGTAATAAACACACTATTGTTTACAGCCCCGTCTCTTTATTCTCACCAATTGCTAGCGCACCAGACTGCACTGGCTGCAGCAGTTAAATGAATTACAGGAGGAAACAGACATGAAAACTATTCTAGGGGAACACCTAATTTTGTCCTTCTCAGAGCTAGATAAATCTAACCATAAAATAAATAAGAAAAAAAAAGTTTAGGAGAGAAACAGAAAGTAACTTAGAAAAGTTAAATATGATAAATCTCTTGAGAAAATTGAATGGGACTAGAAAGGAGAATACCTTTTTCTCAGTTATGTACAACTGATCAACCTTACTAAAATAGACCATGTCTTAGGGCATAAAATCTCATAAGCAGAAATATTAAATGCACTCTTTTCAGTCAAAAAAATTGCATTCAATAAGCAGTTGTAGAAGCATAGATTAAAAATTAATTGGAAACTAAACAACCTAATACTAAAGAATGAGTGTAAAAAAGTAAATGAGGGTCAAAGAACAAATCACAAATAATCAGTTATTTCACTTCTTTAGTGATTGAAAACAATGAGACAACATACCAAACTTTGTGGGACATTGGCAAAGCAGTATGTAGGAGAAATTTTATATTTCTAAAGGCATACATCAACAAAAGAGAGAAAGAGCAGATCAATAAATTGGACATGTGACTCAATAATTGCAGTATTTGCTGCAGAAGCCAAGGAAAAGTACCCCAGGAAGGGGATAAAAGGATTTCCATCAAACAGAAGTTGTGTTATCCTTTGGCACATATTCTATTTAAGCCTAAAACCACTTTCACCTGGACTCTACATATACAAGAGGACAAATGTGTATTACAGATATATGTGGGGATATTTTACATCAACTGTAGTTCCATACCACTTTAGTAAATTTCCTTTTCTATAAGCCATATAAAGCTATCTGTCTAAATAATGCTCAACTAGTGTTCCTCATAGAAAGCACACTAGTGGAGGCTTGAGCCAATGGCACAAGAAAATCATACCTGACCCTTTAATGGTGCGTCTAGAAAACCTCAAGAACTCTCAAGACAAAATAGAGTCTAAGTTTGGGTTCTTGACTAATTTGTTAAAGTAGAAGTTGGAGTAAAGATACCCAGAGCTATGCTATGAGCTATACCAGCATAAGAATTCTTGAAGAAAACTGATCTGGCACATTCAGTAACTGAAGAGAGAACTTTTAGTTCAGGATGAGAAAATAAAAACTGAGGGGTTAGCTGACAGATCTGGGAACAGCACAAGTGAATAGGGTGATTCTAATGAAGGTGGGACAAATTGCATTGAACTTTAGCTATGGGTTTCCCTTTACACATAAACATAGGCAGAACAACTGGTGAAATTTGAATAGGGCAGCAGTGGCAATCAAAGTTCAAATCTATCTGTGAAAATACATGCTCTGGGGTTGAGGGAAGGAGCTTTGGGTATGTCTCCTGAAATATAGGATTGATAAGAAAGCAATAACTAACCTACAAGGGTACTAATAAAACTGTACTGTGAAATCCAATATAGAGGTAATAAACTCCCTTCACCCCCACCTAAGTAAGGCATACCTTAAAGCCTTAATCCTATTTGAATGCTAAGGATACTACATAACGGACAACAAAAATACTGACATTCCAATGCACCATCATTGGGTCCATCATGGTACCCCAGTTTCTATATTTTATTTTAGAGGGCAAACCAGCAAAAGAAGGGGAATTGTGAAATTCTGGGAGTTGTAACCTGTATGAGCCCTTTCAAAAACCTCTATGCAGGTTATTGTGGCTAAGGCCAAACGTGAGCTTTAGAAGTTGACCAATTCATTCTGTATGGTTAATACCAAACAATATCGGATTTCTGGGGATGTGAAAGATACTTCTTTGATAGTGATAGAGGCTTGAGTACTTTGTTACATCCTCTTCCCTTACAACTCTATGTTACCCAGGAGAAAGGTGGATGCCACCTAGAGGCATTTAGTAGACTACAGGAAAATGAACCATACACCTGTCTACAGTCATAAAGGGTTACCATGTCCATCTTTGCAGCCATTCCTGTCCTTGTCAATGTAGTAAACCACACACCCTATACCCAGGATGAGTGGGATGGACTTACCGACATTCATAATACTTTTAACCCTATTCCTATAACTGAGGCTAGTTAGGAGTAGTTTGATTTCACTTAGGTGAAGGTTCAGTATAAACTAACTGTCCTTCCCCAAGGCTACTGAACTCTTTCTAATATTTCCACATTCTGATAGGACCTGAAAGAGGTCCTCTTTTACTGAGGGCATTTTGTATACCAGTATAGTGATGAAATAAAATTAGCAAACCTAGATGAAACTTTGGTAGCAGAAGCCCTAGATCAGATGTCAGCACATATGAGTATCAAGTGATGGGAAACCAACTCTAAGAAAATCCTGAGTCAAACCTGTTTGGTGAAGAATTTGGGAATAACCCAGATGATACTGAATAGTCTTGAAAAATCTATTGACACATGTTTCCCCACAATATAAAAAGAAGAATCCCAGAGGCTTAGTAGATTCTTCAGGAGAGCTCACATTCTTCACCTGAAGATAGGGATGCTTATGTTTGCTAAATTAGTCTCTTTTGAGTGAGGCCCAGAGCAAGATACAACCCTGGAAGATTTAAAGCAGGGGGCTCTTAACCTAGGATACATACATTTGTTTTGTTTTTTGTTTTTGAATATATTTATGTGTCTTGTTTTTTAAAATACATCTATTTATTTATTTTTGGTTTTTAATATTCAATTTATATAAGATTCCCTGCTCCTTTCCCTTCCCCCTCCATAAGATGGCTTGCAGTCTGATATAGACTATACATGTACAATCATATTAAACAAATTTGTGTGTTAGTCATGCTATGGAAGAAGAATCAAAAGAAAAGGGAAAATCACAAGAAAGAAAAAACAAAAAAAGAGAAAATAGTATGCTTCACTATGCATTCAGACTCCATAGTTCTTTCTCTGTATGTGGATAGCATTTTCCATCATGAGTCTTTTAGAAATCTTATTTAGAATTTAGAATTCAATTTGCATTGTTGAGAAGAGCTATATCTATTAAAGCCAGTCATCTCACAATGTTGCTGTTACTGTGTACAATGTTCTGGTTCTGCTCACTTCACTTAGCATCAGTTCAAGTCTTTCCTGGTTTTTCTAAAATCAGCCTGCTCCTCATTATATTTATATAGGACAATTTGTTCAGTCATTCCCCAGTTGATGGGCATCCCCTCAATGTCAAATTCTTGGCTACCACAAAAAGAGCTGCTAAAAATATTTTTGTACACGTGGGTCATTTCCCCTTTTTAACGATCTCTTCAGGATACAGACTTAGAAGTGGTATTGCTGGATGAAAGGGTATGCACAGTTGTATAGCCTTTTGAGCATAGCTCCAAATTGCTCTCCAGAATGGTTGGATCATTTTACAACTTCAACAATGCATGAGTGTTCAATTTTCCTACATCTCCAAAATTTACCATTTTCCTGTTTTGTCATGTTAACCAATCTGATAGGTGTGAGGTGGTACCTCAGAGTTGTTTTAATTTGCATTTTCTAACCAATAGTGATTTAAAGCATTTTTCTCATATGACTATAGAGAGCTTTAATTTCTTCATTTGAAAACTTCCAGTTCATACCTTTTGATCACTTATAAATTGGGAATGACTTGTATTCTTATGAATTTTACTCAGTTCTCTCTATATTTTAGAAATGAGGCTTTTATCAGAAAAACTGGCTGTAAAAATGGTTTCTCAGCTTTCTACTTCCCTTCTAATCTTGGTTGCATTAACTTTGTGCAAAAGTTTTTTTAATTTAAGTAATCAAAACTATCCATTTTGCATTTCATAATGTTCTCTGTCTCTTGTTTCATCATCAATTCTTCCAGTCTCAATAGATTTGACAGGTAAACTATTCCTTGCTCTCCTAATTTGGTTATAGTATTGGCCCTTATGTCTAAATTGTGTACCCATTTTGACCTTATCTTGGTATATGGTGTAAGATGCTGATCTATGCCTAAATTTTGCCGTTCTATTTTCCAGTTTTCCCGGCAATTTTTATCAAATAGTAAGTTCTTATCCCAGAAGCTGGAGACTTTGGGTTTATCAAACAGTAGATCACTATAGTCATTGACTACTGCGTCTTGTGTACCTACCCTATTCCATTGATCTATCCCTCTGTTTCTTAGCGAGTACCAAGTAGTTTTGATGATTGCTGCTTTGTAATATAGTTTTAATTCTGGTAGAGCTAGAGCACCTTCCCTTGAATTTCTTTTCATTAATTTCCTTGATATTCTGGGCCTTTTGCTCTTTCAGAAGAATTTCATTATTATAATTTTTTCTAGCTTTATGGAATAATTTGTTTGTAGCTTGATCGGTGTGGCAATTTAGGTAGGATTATCATTTTTATTTATATTACCTCTGCCATGAGCAACTGATAATTTTCCAATTATTTAGATCTGATTTTATTTCTATATAAAGTGTTTTGTAATTGCATTGATATAATTCCTGGGTTTGTCTTGGCGGGTAGACTTCCAAGTATTTTATAAGGTCTTATAGTTACCTTAAATGGAATTTCTCTTTCTACCTCTTACTGCTGGGCTTTGTTAGTATATATGGAAAAGTCAGTGATATGTGGGTTTATTTTATATCCTGCAGCTTTACTAAAGTTTATAATTGTTTCAAGTAGTTTTTTCCTTGATTCTCTAGGATTCTCTAACTTTACCATCATATTATCTGTGAAGAATGATAGCTTTGTTTCTTCATTGCCTATTCTGATTTCTTCAACTTATTTTTCTTCTCTTATTGCTAAAGCTAACATTTCTAGTACAATATTGAACAGTGGTGATTATGGACATTCTTGTTTCACCCTGATCTTATTGGTATGGCTTCTAGCTTATTCCCATTACATATAATGCTTACTGATGGTTTTAGGTAGATACTGCTTACAAAATAAGGAAAACTCAATTTATTCCTATGTTCTCAAGTGTTTTTTTTTAATAGGAATTAGTACTGTATTTTGTCAAAAGTTTTTTCTGTATTGAAATAGTAATAGGATTTCTGTTAATTTTGTTGTTGGTAGTTTTCCTAATATTGAACCTGCTTTGCACTTATGATATAAATCCTACCTGGTCATAATGTATTATCTTTGAGATAAGTTGCTGTAATCTCTTTACTAATATTTTTATTTAAAATTTTTGCATCTGTATGCATCAGTGAAATCAGTCTACAATTTTTTTTCTCTTTTTTGGCTCTTCCCAGTTCAGGTATCAACATCATATCTGTATCATAAAAAGAGTTTGGTAGGACTTCTTCTTTGCCTCTTTTCCCGAATAGTTTATGTAGTATTGGAATTAATTGTTGTTTAAATGTTTGATAGAATTCACTTGTAAATCCATCTGGACATAATTTCTTAGAAAGTTCATTGATGACTTGTTCAATTTCTTTTTCTGAAATGGGATTATTTAAGTATTTTACTTCCTCTTTGGTTAATCTGGGCAATTTATATTTTTTGTAATTATTCATTCATTTTACTTAGGTTCTCAGACTTATTGGCATATAGTTGGGAACAATAGTCCTTAATTATTGTTTCAATTTCCTCTTCATTGGTGGTGAATTTACTCTTTTCATTTTTGATACTGGTAATTTGGTTTTCTTCTTTCTTTTTTAAAATCAAACTAACCAAATGTTTATTTTGGTGCTTTTCTCATAACACCAGCTTAATTTGTTTTCATTTATTTATTAGTTATTATTTATTAATTAATTTGCTAATTTAATAGTTTTCTAAATTTCAATTTTATTAATCCCTCCTTTGGTTTTCAGAATTTCTAATTTGGTATTTAATTGGGGATTTTTAATTTGTTCTTTCCCAAGCTTTTTTTAGTTGCATGCCCAATTCATTGATCACCTTTTTATTTTATTCATGTAAGCATTTAGAGATATAAAATTTCCCCTAAGAACTGCTTTGGTTTCATCCCATAAGTTTTTGTATGTTATTTCATTATTGTCATTCTCTTTGATGAAGTTACTGATCATTTCTATGATTTGGTGTTTGACCCACTCATTCTTTAGGATTATTTCATTTCCAATTAATTTTAAGTCTATCTTTCCATGTCCATTTATTACATGCATTTTTTATTTCCCCATGATATGAACAGGGTGCATTTAATATTTCTGTCTTTCTGCATTGGATTGTGAGGTTTTTATGCCATAGCATCTGGTCAGTTTTTGTGTAGGTGCTATGTACTGCTGAGAAAAAGGTATTTTCCTTTCTATGCCCATTCACTTTTCTCCAGAGGTCTACCATGTCTAATTTTTCTAAAATCTTATTTACCTCCTTAACTTCTTTCTAGTTTATTTTGTGGTTAGATTTATCTAGTTCTGAGAAGGGGAGGTTGAGGTGCCCCACTAGCATAGTTTTACTGTCTACTTCTTCCTGTAACTCACTTACATTTTCCTCTAAAAACATGAATGCTATACCACTTGGCACATACGTTTAGTATTGATATTGCTTCATTTTACTTCATTGTCTATGGTACCTTTTAGTAGGATATAGTTTCTTTCCTTATCTCTTTCACTTAGATCTACTTTTGCTTTTGCTTTGTCTGAGATCAGAAACCTGTTTGGTTTTTTTTTTTTACTTCAGCTGAAGCATAATGTATTCTCTTCCAGCCTTTTTTGCCTTTACTTTGTGTGTATCTTGTGCTTCAAATGTGTTTCTTGTAAACAGCATATTGTAGGATTATGTTTTTTAATCCACTGCTATCTTCTTATGTTTTATGGCAGAATTCATCCCATTCACATCTACAGCTATGATTACTAACTATGTCTTTCTCTTCATCCTGTTTGCCTACTTCTTTATGCTTTTCTCCCTCCTTTCTCCCATTTCCTCTCCTCACCAGCCTTTTGCTTCTAACCACCACCTCCCTCAATCTGTCCTCACTTCTTTCAGCTTCATCCCCCTCCCTTTCCTTTCCTCTTTCCCCTACTACTTCCTATAGGTTAAGATAGATTTCTATACCAAATTAGGTATAGAAATAAACACTAAATTGAGTATTTATGTTATTCCCTCTTTGAGCCAAATCCAATGAGATTAAGGTTTGAACAGTGTTTGCCTCCCTCCCTTCTTTCCCTCTACTGTAACAGGTCTTTGCAGTTTCTTCATGTGATATAATTTACCCTTTTCTGTCTCCTCGTTTCCTTTTCTCCCAGTACAATCCTTTTTTCACCCCTTAATTTTTTTATCATCACATCAAAGTCCACTTATACCCACAGTCTCTCAATATATATTCTTTTTAAATGCCATAATAAAGATACAGTTCTCAAGAGCTAAAGTATCATCTTCCCATGTAGGGATGCAAACAGTTTAACCTTATTGAATGTTTTTTTCTTTCCTGTTTACCTTTTTATGCACACACACACACACACACACACACACACACTCTCTCTCTCTCTCTCTCTCACTGATGATTTACTTCTCTTTTATTTAGGCATTTAAAGATTTCATTCTTAGAAGGGGCCTTTAGGCTTTACCAGACTAAGAGGTCCATGATAGAAAAATTGTTCAGAGCCCCTGATCTACAGGGTGCCAGAAGTTTGTGATGTCTTTGTAACATTTTTAATCCCAAAGATATCAATCATCTTATGCCACCAGAGCACAGTGGGCTTTTCTGGGCCTAGTTCAATTTCTCAGAAACACTGTCACAATTCACCTGAATCTCAACCAGGTGAGACTTCTGCTCTCTGACCCAGATAACATGGCAACATTTTTTCACACTGAAGTCTTTGTCCAGTTGTTTCTTGCCATCATCATCTTGCCTTCAGTTCTTGGTGAATGCCTTTTTCTTAGATTCGTACCACTTACCGTAGAATTTTCTCATTCATTCATTACTAATGTGCTCAGCATAGATGATTTTAAACTCTAGAGGCTACAGAGGATGTGCATATAGCCCACAAAGTAGATAATCCCAGTCTTAAAACTCAGGAAGGCTGTGAGATAGATGGTTTGGAGGGATGATCTTTGGGGAAGCTCTTCACCTTCCTGTGGTAGCTGCTACTTCTCTTCTGAAACAGGAAGCACAGAAATTCATGCCCAAGAATGGAGTATTTCTAGTGATATACGCTGCTATTTCTGTTGAGGTGATAAGGGAGAAAGATTATACCACTTTTAAACAGAAGCTGGGCAAAGCCAAGATTCTGGAGTAGCAGAAAGCAGCACAGTGAACTTTTATGCCTCTCTGCACAGAAATTCCTCCAAACATACATAGAAGATCAGACTGAATCATGATGAGAAAATTTAAGATAAAATTAATGAGTTATTTTTCCACTCCGTGTGTGCATAGGTACACAGATAGAGAGGTCTGCAGACACCATAATGATGTCTGGCCAGGAGATACATGGTGTGGAGCATTCTGCTGTTCAGGGAGAGCTATGTACTGGAGCAAAATAAGGGCAGAGTCTCACACCAGGGCACTCCTAGTTCCACACTGACACACCAAGATGGGAACACACCAATATGTGAATTGGTATTTTGTAGCCGTTATTCAGTCCTGGCCATAAGTGCAGGGTGAATTGAGGATAAGACCTTTACCTATGCCCCATCCCCACCCTTCCAGTGTAGAGCAGTTTCAAAAGCAAGCAGTAGTAGCTTTGTGGCTCAGAACACAGGCACCAAGAAGGGACTCAATTCCAGTTTCTAGCCCAGTTCAAATCCCACAGAGGAATAACCAAAATAGAATTCCAGACTAGTAGAAGTATTTTGTCACTGAATCAATAGAACTGTATATATTAAGTAGCATTATACAGCCCAGCTGGATGATAGTGTCTCACTATACATATTAATAACAAGGATTTTGTTTTTTTTTTCATTCTCATTTGGGGGGGGTGTACTGAGTAGGAAAGGTGGTAAATTTTTGCCAATTAAATATATATAGTGTATATATCTATATACACATACATGTGTATATGTCTATATGCACATACATATATGTCTATATGTCTATATGCACATGCATATATGTGTGTATATCTATATACACATATATATGTGTATATATACATATGATATTTTTTTTTAAAGGAAAGAAGTCGCTTATCACTTACTGAGCTCTAGATCCTACGATGCCATAAACGTGATTACCTTTGATCCAGAGTTGTCCATTATCTGCTGGGTGGTGAAAAATGATCCCTCTAAAAATATGATTAGGACACAGGGGGCTTTTGCCATTATTTGGAAATGGTATGTTCAAAATTGAACTCACCCAGGTCCTCAGGTGCTAATGCCCTTCACAAAAAAAGTATGACTCTTCCAGAGGCTGAGGTCTCTAGTACTAATCTCAACATTCTACCTCCTTTTCAGGACTTTCTCAGCTTTGACTTGGATTAGCCTAATGGACTCCCATTTATGAGAACATTTCTCTTGACTGATATGTGAAAGTACCTTAAGGATTCCTGGGAGGTAGCCATAGGTTTGGCAAAGTGGTCTGGGACCTGGAAAGAACAAAATTGGACAATTGGACAATCAAAAGCTTTCCCCTTTGGAGTCAGTAGCAATGGAGAAATTTTATTGATGCCACTTAATATACATGGCTGTTTCTGAAGTTTTCCAGCATCTATCAGAAACACATGTCTTCTACTGAAATAAATAACCAGGTTGAAAAAAATGACTGAAGAGAATTAAGAGAATGGCAGAGATTTAAGAGCATGTCCAAGGATAATCTGAACATGGGGACCATGTTGCTGTGTTGTGTAGGGTATGGGACCACATGATCCCACTACAGAACTAAGCAGCTACTTTTGCCTTCTGTTTCTCCTCATGCCAATTGGGGTGCCAATTATACTACATGACTCTGAATTTGCACCCAGCTGAATAAAACTGACCCTCTTGATCAAGTGATTTTCCTCTTGTAATTAAAAGGTTTATCATATTTCCCCTGAATATCTAGGGTCGGGTATTCCACCTCCCAGAAGCCATATCTGTGATGAGTCAGTGTCATTTGAGGTAGGGGAAGGGCACTCCAGTCTTTTGATCCAACTTCTAAGAAGACTTATCTGATAAGATCAGACTGATCTTTGACATAGTTATGTTTGACCCTCTTTAGTTTTCCTTTATTTCTTCTCCAGAGAAAAGTTTACTTGGGCTTTGAGGTATCTGCTCACTTGGGGAGATCCATACACTTTGGATCAGCAGGTCTCCTTTCTCCCAGAGTGATTCTAACAACTTCCCTTAAAAATGAGTAGGGAAGCATAGCCAAGATGATGGAGTGAAAACAGGAACTTGCCTGAGCTCGTCCCCCAAACTCCTCAAAATTTCTGAAAAAGAAACCACACCGACTCTAAAGAAATTCTAGAGCTAACAGACAGAGTGAAACCCATCTCCAGTCCAAGACAGCCTGGAAGGTTGACAGGAAGGGTCTGTTGCACTGAGCTGGGAGCGGAGCACAGTCTAGTGTGGCCTGTGCTGACACAGATAGTCCAAAGCAGGCCTCAGGGGACTGAATCACTGGCAACTGTGGCTATTTCTAGACTTCTCAACCCACAAATGCCAAAGACAAAGTAGAAGATCAGTGGAGGAAACTGTGTCAGACCTGAGTGAGAGAAGAGCACAGTCTGGTGCCAGCCCTGGAGTGGCAGAGGCGATGGTAGCAGCAGCAGCAGCAGTTGCTTTCAGAGCTACAGGCCCACAGATAGTAGGGAGACCAAGTGGCTGATCAGAGGGTGAATGGAGAGATCTCTTCGTTGGCATTGAGGCAGGATTCTCTTGCTTTGCCCTGCTTGGATCTGGGTTGCAGTATTGGGTGGTGAGGAGGAGTGCTGGCATGGCAGAGCTTGTGGTGGTTGTGGAGAGAGAGTCCTCCTCACAGTTCCAAGGCAGAAAAGAGTGCTTGTAGTCACTCACAGTCCAGAGCACAGGCCAGGAGAGGAGTAAACACCTCTCTTTTGATCATACCATCTTAGAAGAACTGAAAATTTACAGGTGCCTAAAAGTAGCTCTGACAATAGCTACACAAAACACTAGCAAATTGGGACAGAGCCCTCTTCATTCTTAAAGCAGAGTCCTACCTTGACAAAGAGTTCAAAAGTCAAGTAATTGACTGGAAATATGAACAGTGCTCAAAAAAGTCAGACTAAGAATCTTACTTTGGTGACAAGGAAGATCAAAACATACAACCAGAAAAATACAACAAATCAAAGCTCCTACATCCAAAGGAAAATTCAAATTGATCACAGGTCATGGAAGAGCTCAAAAATGATTTTGAAGATCAAGTAAGAGAAGTAGAGGAAAAATTGGGAAGAGAAATGAAAGTGATGCAAGAAAACTATGAAAAATGAGTCAACACCTTGCTAATGGAGAACCCCTAAAATACTGAAGAAAATAACTCCTTAAAAATAGATTAATCCAAATGGCAAAAGAATTCCAAAAAGCCAATGCAAAAAAGAGTGATTTCAAAAGCAGAATCAGCCAAATGAAAAGGAGGTCCAAAAGCTTGCTGAAGTGAATAATTCCTTCAAAATTAGAATGGAGCAAATGGAAACAAATGACTCGATCAATCAAGAAATTATAAAATATGAATTGGGGGACACTGGGTGGCATGATTCAGGGGTGCTTTACTTTCTAATGGAATGGGGAGGTGAAATTATGAATTTGTTTGGAAGAAAGAGGATCCCTTAACAAACTTGGTGGTGGTCATGAGTTCCTGGATAAAAGTGCGAAAGAGTCCTTATTTAGCTCCTGTAAAAATAGGCATAACCTCATCAGAGGCCTCTAAAAAGACAAACCTAAGTATCATCCTTCTGATAGAGTTCTTAGGGAGCATAAGGTTTTGGTTGATGGGCCAGTGAACATGGAATATGTACAGCACAAGTCTTAGTATTTTGGGGATAGGAGGAGCCTGGCATAAGCAGTACTAGAAGGAAAAGATGGGAAAAAAGCTCAATAAAAAATATAACAAAAGCAAAATAAACAATACACAAAAAATAATGGTTTTTCAGTAAAAATGACCTGGAAGAGAACAAAAACCAGAAATCTCATGCTTTACCTCCCTTTCACAAGAACCAAGTAGTGTGGTTCTCAATGGTCTGGTCTTGGTCTCAAGTCTTCATATCACCACCAACACTGGGACAGTCTGTTTAAAAGACCTCTTGATTTCCTTATGTAATGAATGAAAACCGTGAGTGACAGAGTTTCTGGGTAATTAATAATCAATTTATTAATTAGGCTAGCCAGCAATCAATAAATTGATGGTCATCAGTTTCTCTCAGTAACCAAAGATGCCAAGGGAGACCTTGAAACACCTTAAATCTCTTCTGAATGGGAATTCTCCTGACAAATAAAACTCATTCATGATTGGTGAATATTTAACAGGGAAGTGAGCTATTTTTTTCCACTCCAAATGTTCATATGGACTATTTGTGCCTGATCTGTGGTAGAGCTTTCTAAAGTCATATTGGTCTGATGAATTACAGTTGAACACACTGTACCTTGACTCTAATATAGTGATGTCATTTTGTTCCTCTTCAAGAGGAACTAAGGTGAGCTAGAATTAGAGTGTCTTGACCATGAAATATCCCATATTTCAAGCATGAGATTTTCAGAAGAGCAAGATTGCCTAGCAAGCTAATGCTCTTAACCTTAGCTTTTTCGTTCCACAATTCTCTTAAAGGGCTTGGTTCCTTCCAATAGAAACTTAATTCTGTGAGTTATGATTCTCCAACATGTTGCCAAAATTTTCATGTCTCCAGACTAATCTGCAGACTTGAAGTAATCAAGTAATGGTTATTTGTCTAATAATTACTAATTCTGGGATTTGTAATTCCCACTTTTAGAATTCTAACTTTTTGCTGTTCACCAATGTAAAGGTATGCCTAGAGGTGGGTGGGAATTGTGGGTATAGAGACCATCTTTGTCAAGGAGGAAAGATTTCTACAGCTCAACAGCATTCCAGGCCTTTTCATATCCAAATTCTGCCACTCAATGTTTGAAAAGGTCAGGATATAAAAATATTTATATCAAAAACAGGTGAAGATAATAATCTTAGTTAATGCCTATGTTGTCATCATGTTAATAATAGATTAACCTAAACAATAATAATAAAAATAGTTTTAATTCAGAGAGCACCTACTCTTCCAAAAATTCAATATATTTAACAGAAAATTCAATATTTTGTTTACCCTCACTTTCCATTGTATACATGCAAACATTCCTAAAGGGCAGCATAATATAGGGGAAAGAATGTTGGAGACCTGGGATTAAATTCTGTGACACTTGTACCTGTGTGACTTTCTTCTTGGGTCTTAAGTTTTCTGATCTGTAAAATACAAAGTTGGACAAATTTCCTTTCCAACTCTAAATATATGATCAAAGAAACCAAAGAAATTAATTCCAATTAGATGAAACTGTCATTGAGGCCATGTTCACACATGCTTAGTGGACCCTGATGCAGTAAAAATATTTGTTTGTTAAGAATCACTACAGGGGCAGCTATATTGAGCAGTGAATAGCACCAGCCCTGGAGTCAGGAGGACCTGAGTTCAAATTTGACTTCAGACACTTGACATTTACTAACTGTGTAACCTTGGGCAAGTCACTTAACCCCAATTGCCTTGTCTTCCCCCCTCCAAAAGAAAAAAAAAATGAATCACTGTGGCCTGTCTATCCTGTAACCTAAGTGAAAGAGATCCAGAAGTACTGAACTAATCATGTAGCCATTCCTTACACAAAAGACCCTAAAAGGACATCTTTCAATTATGAAAGTGCTTTCTAACCAGAGGGCCAAGTGTATCTACTAAAGCTTGTTGGGTAATGAAAGAAAAAAGGATGAAAGATATGGGAAGGGAGAATAGAGGGCTCTTGGAAATATAAAGAAGCTGTGGGTTCAAGTCCTGGCCCTGTCATTTAATAGTCATGTGACCTGAGCAAGTCATTCAACCCCTTAGAGCTTTAGTATCCTTACCTGTAAAATGAATGTAAAATACTTTTGCTGTAGGACTGTTAAAAGGTACAAATAAGATAATGGATATGAAAGAACTTGAAGACCACAAACTACAATATTTATTATATTTGTCACATGTTATTATTAATAAAATAAATAGCACCACATGTATATTGTACATTTGACTTTTCTAAAGTACTTTCATACCTATTTTTTCATTTTATTTTAAACATATCTATGAGACAAAGATAACAGTTATAATCCTTACTTTACAGATGTAGAAACTAAGGCAAAGGATGGTTAAATTACTTGTCAAAGACCACCCAGTAATCTAGTCACAAAATCCAAGTCTCATTAAAGTCTCTCATTTTACAAATGAATAACTGAAACTCAAAGAAGTATCTGAATTCCCTAAAATCAAGTAAGTCAAATTTAAGCCGAAGTCATCTAATACAAAATTCAGCATGTTTTCATTGACTCCTAGTCTGGTCTTTCTACTGCCTTACATTTGATAGTTCAACAGCCCTGAAAAGGGCTCAGTAACCCCTCACACCAAAGATATTTAGTCTTCCCTGAATACTCCACACAGTCCACCTTGGGTGTCCACCTATCACCCAACTCTCACCTGTGGCTCCAAGAAGCTGTAGCATGCACAATGGGCACATCCTGGTAAAATCGTCTCAGCAGACAGGCTAAATCAGGTAACTGATAGGCCTCAAACCCATTGCTAAATTAGAGAGATAGCTACCCTAAGTATGTGAAGACATCCCTGTGGAATGGGGAAATGATTACAATTTGTTCCAAAGGCCATGAAGGTGACTGAAGCAGAAATTGTGGCACAACTGAGTGGTTGGTCAAACATCAAAGATGCCAAGGTCATCCACTGCATCCTAGGTCATCTACTACAACCTGGGCCATTTCCAGTCATCTCGACTTTTGTTTTTCCACTAGACTTTGATCACTCAGGAAGAGATAGTGAGGGCTTACACTTTGTGAAACTCTGCCTCACTTAAATCCAATCCATGCACAAGTCAACTACTTTGGTAGTTGAGAAAAGTTAGGTAATAAAAACACATAAACAATCAGACTCACAAATAAAAAATAACCATGGAGATTAATTAAAAAATACCGCCATCCCCTAAATTAGAACCCAGAAAACTATATCTCACTACTAAATTATGAATTCTATGTGAGAAGAGGCCATGTCTTATTTAATCTTTGCATCTTCCCCAGAAACTAATACACAATAGATGCTTAATAAATATTGAAGCTGAAGTTGTCATTGTAGTTTGTCTTGTGAGGAGGCATTCTCTAACATGATGAACACTAATGCTAATATGAGGGAGCTCTAAGAAAGTAGGAACATTGACTCTTTGCTGATGTCTGAAAAGTAACAACGAGTCTTCAATTAACCAGTTCTACTACTCTGTCTCTGTAGGGAGCATCAAAGTACACTGAAAATACATGGGAGAAAAAACCTTTCCCACTCATGTCAGTGAGAAACTACCACTTTTTGCAGCTTCTACATTACAAATCAAAGACCAAGTCATGAGTCAATAATAATCTAACATTCAAGGGAATACGTGTTTGGATAGACTTCCTTAGGAAGCACAATTCTATGGGAATGGTCAGGAGAGGAAATTATTTTTCTCTGCCCTACAGGTTTCTTATAACTGGAATGGGCTAGAATATACACTTGAATACAAGCTCTTATCTGTTTAGGTTGCGGGGTAGAGAGTAGGAGTGAGGGAAGGAGGCATATTCACAGAACCCTGGGGCCCAAATTCTTATCTAAGTCATCTCTTTCATAATTGTTCTAACTGAGTGTTGAAATCAGACTTCCAGTCTAACTTCCACATAAGCAATCCAGCGCAACTTTAAAGAAAATGAGAGAAATTGCAGAGAGAACTTAAAAGCAGTATTAAGCTGGTAGGGGTGACCTACAGAAAACATGATGTCTAACAAACATTTGTCTTTCTCTCCTTGCTATCTGGTCGGGAGCCATACAGGAAAATGTGCATCATGGGTTTTCGGGAAAAAATGATCTTGTTGCAAGCCTCAGTGGGACCTCCTCTCGAAGCCATCTTGGGAAATGTGCCATTCACATGTAATTCATGCTGGGGGGGTGCCAATGAGGAGTAGCTGCCAATAACTTGTACTGATGTTGTGGGCTGCTCCTTGTAAGTGACATCAGCAGAGAATTTGTCAGGCTTTCTTGACAGGTGGATGAGTCCTGGTTTATTGTTGTAGTTTTCCTCCCATCTGTTTTCCTGTCTAGATTTTTGGTATTCTAATTGTTTCAGTCTTTCTTGCTCAATGAGTCTGTCGACAATTGGGGATGTATAGGTGACATAGGCTGGCCATGGCTCATGCTTGTTAATCAGGTTGAGTGGAAGACCAATGTTGGCTGAAGGTCTGATATGGTGATCTGAAGGCAGATAGTAACCAAGACGGCTTTAGATTAATACACTCCTCTAAGTTCTTGCTAGAATTGGGGTATATTTTACTGCCAATTTTACGTCCTCCTTTGTCACACCAAGTAACCACAAAATTATCAATATTTTACTCAATGGGATAAAGACTAGGAGCTACTGCTACTGTTGCTAAAATAACAAAAGAAAGAAAATTCTGGAGGCCAGGATAAATAACATATAGTGGGGAAAATTCTAGATCTGGAGTTGAAAGACATTTTGAAAATCAATGCCCTGACACTTACTTTGACCTGTATGGACCTAGTTTTCCTTATTTGTATATCTTTCCTTAGATCTTGGAGATCACCAATTCTTAATTTACAAATGAGAAAAGTGGGGCTGTGAGAAGGAAAGTGACTTGTCTAAGATCACACAATGAATTAATTGCAGGGTCAAGGTAGAATATAATTCTTCGGGTTCATAGGCCAATAGGTTCATAGGCCAACTACAGCATTTATTGCTTCCATTACAACCTGTAGAGAAAGTGATCAGTACTGCAAGTATTTAATATGCTAATAGTAGACCTAATGGAAATAATTATGAATATTACTTTTACATGCAGAGTTTAAATTAATATAAGAGCTTATTTTTAATGTACTAAAAACCCAATTCAACTAAAATAAATAAAAATTAACTTTAGAGTTCATTATAGTTAACATGTCAGCTGTATGGTGTACTGAATTCTTTCTTACAGCATCATTTGTATTTCATTAACAGAATATTAACTAATTTTATTGGCATTTTCTCTAGAGTAAGGAAGAAAGAGTTAGCAGGCAAGATAACACTAACTCAATCTCTTCCTATTCTGTGAGTGGTTAGTTATAGTAGAAGAATTCCAATGTTTTAAACTCTCTTTTTTGTTTTTTTTTTTTGAGGGGCAAGTGGGGTTAAGTGACTTGCCCAAGGTCACATGGCTAGTAAGTATTAAGTGTCTGAGGTCAGATTTGAACTCAAGTCCTTCTGACTCTCTATTCACTGTGTCACCTAGCCACCCCTGTTTTTAACTCTTTCCCTTAGAAATATCATTTTTTCCAAGAATCATGAGTAGAATGTTTAACCAGAGCTAAAACAAATGTCAGAGACTCATTCTGCCTTTTAGGTCTGTCTTTCCTATTTATACATTCTATTAAATGGAGGACATGTGGTCTTTAAAAGGAAGAAAGACAGAAAATTGTGGTCATGTTGCAATCTAAGATGTATGTACCTAAAAGTTTGGAGAAGGGAACGGGAATGCAAACTATGTATCTTTTTTTTTTTACTTAATTGAAAGATATTATCCGAAGTTTTTCATTCAGCTATAAGCAAAGCCAACATCAGTGAATTGAACTGGATCAAATGTATTAATCAATTGATGTGTTGTATTCATCTCTTCATAATTTTCTTATAGTTCTCTTCCTGAATGATAGTATAGGGCACTGGAATGAGAAGTCAGGAATCAGAAACTGGTGGAAGATTTAGGGTTTAGTCTTGGTTTTGGCATTTACTAATTATCTCAATAGCCCTGAGAGGGAGGTAGGACAATTTTCATTATTCCCATTTTACAAGTGAAGAAAGTGAAGATCAAAGCATTAACCTGTTTCAAAGTGAGGATAATAATAACAACCTGCTCTGTTTACTTCACAGGGAAACAATAACTGAACATTTATGTAGTGCTTTACCTATCTATCTTATTTGAGTTCCACAAAAAAAATCTTGTGAGGTTAATAATGCAGATATTATTTTTCTGTTTCACATATATAATAAAACATAACCTCAAAAAGGTTTCCATCTTACCAATGATTATACTAGAAAGTCTCAGAGGAAAAAAATTGAACTCAGAGATATTTCAGTCCTCACTCCAACTTCAGCACTTTTTCCTTTATCTTTCCCTGAACACTATATTATCTTCCAAAAGACAAAACATATAATAGCGGTTCTCAACCTGTGGGTTGCGACCCCTTTGGGGGTCAAAAAACCCTTTCACATGGGTCACCTAAGACCATCGGAAAACACATATTTTTGATGGTCTTAGGAACTGAGACACCGCTCCTCTATCCGTCTCCAGGTGAGTCTGCCCACATGCAGATACACCCACATATGAGCATTAAAGGGTTGCGGCATTAGGAAGGTTGAGAACCACTGATATATAAGAATAAAAAAAGTAAGATAATGTATATGAAAGCATTAAAAAAGCCTGTAAATGGTAATACATGCTATGATATTCATTATTGGTATTATTATTTATATTCTCAAATCCGAGGATTTGAAAGGACCACAGAGTAGAAGGGGAGACTCTTTTTATGTTGGGTAGCTAAATATCTGTGTTTCAGACTTTCCATTTCTGCAGAGGATTCAGTGTATTTTTCATTACTACATAGATGGAGAAAGTATAACCTGGAATGTAAATTAATATATATGGACTACTACTTAGGATCTGGAGTTATAAGGGTCTTTTGTCAAGACCATTTAGTCAAACTCTTTCATGTTACAAATGAGGAAACTCAGTACTTAAGATATTTCCAAACATGATTTCATTGGTTGAGATGTTTCCTCCAACAAAATAGATCATAACCTTTCAGTTACACTAATAGAAAGTTTCATGTATTGCTATGGAAAAGGAAGAAAGAAAGGAAAGAAGGAAGAAAATAAAATGCTGGTAGCTAATCTTTTACTGATTGATAAAATAAAAGAGCACTGGATTTGGAATTAACTTGAATTTGCATCTCATCTCTGCCACTTAATAGATGCATGAATTTGAATAAAATTACTTTGCCTCACCAGACCAAATGAAATTAGACAACACATTCCTCATGGCTCTAAAATCATATGGTGAGCCTGTTTGAACTTAACTAGGAAGGAGTTTGGATGAGATTTTATTATTAAATCCACACTAAAAATCTCCCTAAAATTGGTAGATACTATTAATGCTTGTGTCATTGTGTCTTGGAGAACCCAAGGTCAACTCCATACCGTGATGAGACATTAGAAGGGGACTTTAATTTAAGAGATAGTATAATGAGGTGTTTAATAATATGAATTTACTATAGTAAAACATACCCGGTGTATTCTGTTCAGTAATGTTCAACTTAACTTCAATGGCCATTTTTCAGCCCCTTGAAAGCATCATTTACATCCCCACTCCAGATCTGGTTGCCTGATTTGACAGAAACTCACCCATAGGGGTCAAAGTTATTCTGTGTGGACACTCAAGCTGGATGTATGTGCATTGAAGCAGAGATGGGTGGGCCAACAATTCAGTGGGTTCAGTTTTCTGTGTATGGCTTATGAAGAGTTCTGTACAAGTGGCAGAGACTTCTACTTCTGGGTTCCCTGCTAGTCAGGGTGCAGTGTAGAATCACTTCAGGGAGTCAGAGCAACAGGTCAACATGGGTAGCTCTGAATTTGCCCTAATGCAGAATGATGATCTGGAAAAAAAAAAAGAGGGGGTGGGGAAGGGTGGGAAGAGATGATGAAATGCCCACATTTGCATGTGACAGCAATTCTCATCAACCAACGTTCAATGAGCACCTTCCCAGAAAAACCAAACCATATTAATAGAAAAATGATCCTGATAAATAAATACAAAAAGGAAATTATAGCTAAAGTGAAGCAAGATATTCTTCTTAAAGAATCAAATAATCACCAAAGTAATAGGAAATACCATTTTATGAAACACTTGGTTACCAGTACATTGAGAGCCACATAAGCAAAAAACTTGCCATGAAGTCTTTATGTGCCAATGTCTGTTGCAGAGGCTGAAGAAAGAATGGAATACAATGAAGAATTTGACAAGATGACCCAAACTTTAGCAAATGTTGGTAACAAGGAAAGATACATTGTACACATTGTAAATTGGTAAATATATAAAAAATCAGTTGGGAAATATGTAGACAAACAAAAATTAATAATCCCAAAGGAAATAAGAAACAGTAGAGATGACAGAAGTCTAGAATTACAGGGTCTCACATTTTTACAAAGGTATAATAATTTTAAAATATATATGATGGGTTAAAGAATCAAAAAACTGGTCACTGGAAAAGAATAAAACTCAGAAAGTAAAACTCAGAAGCAATCAAACTTAGCAGCTTAGTGCTCCCTTTCTGATGAGAACTTTTGGAAAAACTAGAAAACACATTGGCAGAAATTAGATTTAGGTCAGAATCTATACAGTAAGAAAGTACAGATTGATTTGGAGTACGTGGATGGGGTGGGATCCTAGCCATTCATTTGTGTGTGGAAATTCAAGATAGAAACTCCCTATAAAGACGTAGAGCAGCAGCTCATCTGCAACTTACTGGCTCTGGGAGCTACCTGGAGCATTGAAAGGGACTTGCTGTGAACTGGTCCAACATTCTGGGAAGCAATTTGGAATTATGTTCCAAAAGCTCTGACCTGGCAATACTGCTATTATCATCTCTACCTCAAAGAGAGCAGAAAAAATGTAAAAAATCATAAGAATATGTATAGAGCTCTTTTTATGGTGGATAAGAACTGGAAACTAAAGAGGTACCCATTCACTGAAGTATAGCTGAACAAATTTTGCATGTATATGAATGTAATGAAATACTATTATTATCTAAAAAATAATGAAGAGGATAGTTTCAGAGAAGTCTGGGAAGATTTATGTGTAAAGTAAAGTAAGCAGAGCCAGGAGAATAATTTATACAATAACAATAAAAATTGTAGAGATGAACAAGACTTAGGAAATTTGATCAAAAATGACCATCACAATTCCAGAAACATGTTATTGTATTGTTCACATCCAGATAGAGAGAGATAATGGACTGAAAATGCATTTATATATTTCTTCATATTAGATAAACACACACAGTCACACACATAAATGGGGAAACATGCATATTTTTAGGCAAAGACAAAAAACTACTAGATAGGTGGAGACTGATGTTATGGGAATTTCAAATTTCCTTTTATTATTCAGAACTCAGGACCATTCCTCCTGCAAATTTTGGTTAACTAAATGTCTATCTTAATATTAACCTCACATGGTTAAAACCTATCCATGGGATGTGAAAATTTAGTTAGCGACTTAAACATTCCTTAGATAAGAAGTCAAAGGAAGAATCTCAATTGTTCCTGACTCCTTGATGACATGTAAATTCTCTTCTTCAGTCAGTTTATAACTCCTCTAAATGTAGTTGAACCTGTAACCTGTAACTTTTATCTGTTACCTAACTATAGACTTTGCTTAACAAAGTTTGTTTCCTTTGGGGATGTATGAGATTGCAACTCTGTTTAAATATGACGTTGAAGGAATGATGGGATTATGAATTTATCTTCTCTTTAACTTTTATGGCCAAATAGGAATGCATAAGATTGCAATATTTAATAATTATTTCTCTGTCACTTTGATATAATTTTGATATGAGAAACTTTGTTAGAGTCTTAATCAGGATTCAGGTGTTCTCTGAAGCCTAAATCTATGTTGAGCATAATAATAAAACCGAGGTTTTTACCTCTGTAATTTCTGTGTTGTGGTAAATACATATTTGGCAGCAGTTACCCAATGTATGAACTCAGGAGATAATTCTCCCATAACACTGAAGATAAGAAACATAAATATGATACTGGGGGCAATCTGCTGGAAAAGATGAGGGAGAAGAATTACGGTTCATATAGAGGGGTTGATGAGGAGAGAAAGGTCACCTCTACACCAGAGATTGAAGTAGATGAGGAAATGGTAGCTAATAATATTTTGAGGTAAAGGGGAAGGAGAAAGGGAGAAGAGAATTTTCTTAGTGAATAGCCTGTTTTTTTCAATTAAGTATGAGGCAAGAGCCTAAACTGAGAATATAGGGGAAAGGTATAATATTGTTTGTGGCTTGAGAAGCAGAATTTTGGATCAGCTATTGTGTAAGATATAAGAAGTCATATGTAACTGGGAGAGAGGTTTTTAGGCAAAGTTATCTCCCACAAATAGTCCACATGTACAATAAACCATTTGGGAGCAGGGCTTCTTAGGCCTTGTGGCATTAGGATGGAAGTTGTTTTGCTTGAACGTCTCTAGACTACAGACCACAAGGTAGTGATCCTGTATTGCTTTTCTCCCCTTAAAGTCCTTCATAGGAACCAGAAACTTTTTCCTCCATGCACTGGAAACACTTGACTCACCTGATTTCTTTGTTTTAAATGTCTTGTTTACTTTCATAAATACTGTTAACAGCCAGCATTTACTAGTGGGGTATATTTATTCATTATAAAGTTGGGAGGAGGAAACTTGAGGGAAAGCATCTATCCTTAGAGAAGAGATAGAAACTGAGCTAACTACTGAGGTGGTTTTTTTTAAGTGTATGGTGGTACATCTTTTTCTTTCTTCTTTCTTTCTTTCTGGGAGTAAAGCAGGGCAATTGGGGTTAAGAGACTTGCCCAAGGTCACACGGCTGGTAAGTGTTAAGTGTCTGAGGCCAAATTTGAACTCAGGTCCTCCTGAATCCATGGCTGGTACTCTATTCACTGCACCACATAGCCGCCTCAACATTGAGGTTTTTGGTCAGAAGTAACTCCCAGAGGCTTAAGCTAACAAAAAGATGAAAATCATTGTAGATTCTCTGATACTAAGTCCCAGAGTGGGGAGGAGCATTTGTACTAGTAAGCCCTTCTGGACAACAAGTCAGCAGAAGGGTGAGTGGTTCAAAAGTCTTGATCTGTAGCATTACTACAAGTGGGAGCTATTTTTTTTTGCACCACATTTTATTTTTTCCTTTGCTTTAGGAGTTCAAACACTACTTTAATTCACCTTTCCTGTTTCTCATAAGCAGCATTTTCTACCATTACTGGTCTTTTTTGTTGTTGTTGTTGTCTTTTAGTCTCACAAGTAGTTGCCTCTTTTTTTTTTCTTTTTTTCCTATTCATGCAGTTTCAAAATATATTGACAATGCCAAATATCAAGTGTGTGAAACATCACAATTATCCTAATAGAAGAACACATTTCACTTTAAATCAGACCACAGAATTATTTAGTTTTAGGGTAAATTTGATCAAATCAAATCTGGATTTACAATCACAAATGGTTTCATTCAAAATCTCAATTTTCTCAAGGGTCATTAGCTGCCAATACTCCAAATTAAAGAGCCCATTGATTTGAATTAGCTCAGGTCCAAAGATTATGATGAGAGTCTCACATTTTCATCCCTATCTTTTGGGGCTCATGAAACTTTAAAAATTGGGAAACACTTCTAATTGTTTTTCATGGATAGGGTTTTAGTATACTATACTTAAATAATTCCTATCCTTATTCCTAATTTATTTCTATAGTTTCCATTGGTAAACATTCTTATTTGATAGAATATTATGTATCTTAAATTGCTAACAAGTATTTCTCCAACTGGTGTCCATAAATTTACAGACACAGGAAGTTTCTCATATCTTTTTTTATCTCAATGAGATTAAAAAAAAACAAACCAATGTCCTCAACACTCTCTTTCCATTACTCCAAATCTTTTACTTTCAAACCCTCTATTCATGCTTTCAGGGCAAATGAACTCCAACTTTCTTTAACTTTTCACCCATTCTTTTCTTACCTCTACTTGATTAAACCTCTCTCTTTTCTCTTCCAGTAGACTTTCTATTGAACCTCTCCTGTGGAAATTTTTAAAATTTAATTAATTAATTTATTTTCTTATTTACATCACTCATTTCCATGAGATTTTGAGTTACAAATTTTCTCCCCATCTTTCCCCTATTCATCACCCCAAAACAGCCATCCCACTGTATAGCCCTTCCCCCAATCTGCTCTCTTCTATGTACTCTTCCATCACCCCTCTGACTTTCCAGTACAGAAGCATGGGTCTCCCTACCCCAGTGCCTGTATATCTTAATTCCCAGTTGCATGTAGTTAATAATGATAATAATAATAATAATAATAATAGATATATACATATGTATTTTTAACATTTGATTATAGAACTTTAAATTCTAGATTCTTTCCCTTCCTCCCTCATCACCCACCCCCACTGGAAAGGCAAGCAATTCAATACAGGCTGTACATGTGTACTTACGCAGAACATCTCCACAATAGACATATTGTGAGAGACTGATTATGTGTCCTTCCTTCCTATCGCACTCCCCCACCTTGTTCTCTTCTCTATCCTGTCCCTGTCCCTTTACAGAAGTGTGTACTTCCAGCAACCTTCCCCCCAACCCTGCCCTCCCCTCCATCATCCCACCTCTCATCTCCATCCCCCCTACTCTCCTGTGTGGCAACATACCCAGTTTATGTCATTCCTTCCCTAAGCTATATTCAATGAGAGTAAAGTTGACCCATTCCCTTTTGCCTTCCTGTTCTTCCCCTCCATTGTAACAATTATCCCTTGTCTCTTCTATATGAGATGATTAACCCCATTCTGTCTCTCCCTGTATCCTCTCATTCTAATCTTCTCCCACCTCAGAATTTCACCTTTTAAAGTATCGTCCCTTC
>CM053584.1:190676795-190695835 GCA_028627135.1 Pseudochirops cupreus | reverse complement strand
GTTGTCTTCCTCCTGTTCCATGCTTTGATCCTTTTTGTCCCCAGAAAAGGAATCTAAAGTTGGATTGCTATTCTTACTTTGCTTCCTTTGCCTGCTCATGTTGCCAGTCAATTACTTGACTTTTTAACTCTGTGGAACTCTGCTTCCAGAGGGGAGAGCTTTTTCCCAAATTGCTGGGGTTTTCACAGCTGCCTGAGCTATTAGGAGGCTGCTGCAGCCCCCATGAGCTTTGGCTCACTGAAAACGCACCTCAGTGCCACCACTCAAGACCATGATCTAGATCCAGGCAGCTTAAGGCAAGACCACTTAGACTTTGAATGATTGTTTGGCAGCCCTGCAATCTGCAGGCTGAGAGCTCTGAAGCAGCCACGTGGAGGTGGCTGCAGGGCCTCCCTTTCTGCTGCTTTCTTGCCCTGGACACGGATGACCGCACCTGCTTTTCTCCCCCAGATTTAGCCAAGTTCCACTAACCTTTCACTTAGTCCTTGTTTCTTATGGATTGATAATTCTGGAAACTGCCGCAGCTGCCAGTGATCCACTCTCCTGAAAGCTCCAGCCACAGCTTGTCCTGGCCGCCCTGGGGCCAAGCTGCGATTTCAGGCTAGGCTGGTTTCAGCTCCCAGCAGGCTGCGATGAGCCCTTCCTGTCCCACCTACTGGGCTGCCTTCAATGGGAGCTTTGTTTCTCTGTACTTTTGTGAGTTCTGGAGCTTTAAAATTTGTTTAGAGTTACATTTTATAGGTATTTGAGGTGATTATGGTGGAGCTGAGCAGTTTTCTTGCTTCTACACTGGCATCTTGGCTCTGCCTCTGGTTCTGTAGCTTTAAAATTTGCTTAGAGTCATTTTTTTTTACAGATATTGGAAGTGATTGGAGCTGTAGCCCATGCCAAGTTTGTGCTTTTACTCTACTATCTTGGCTCCAAAAATGAAAACTGCTAGCAATATCATAGTCAAAATTCTGAGATTTCAGGCCAAAGAAAACACTATTTTAAGCAACCAAAAGAAAGAATTTAAGTACCAAGCAACCATAGTCAGAATCACACGTGATTTAGAAGATATCACTATTCAAAAGTGGAGAACATGTAGTGTGATATTCCAGAAAGCAAGAATATGTAATGTAAACTGATAGGTTTACAGTCAAGAATAACAACCCAGCAAAACTGAGCAGAATATTACAAGGGGAGAAATGAACCTTTAATGAAATAGAAGACTTTTAAGTATGTTTGATGCAAAAACCAGAGCTGTGTAGAAATGTTGAAGTTCAAACACAGAAGTGAAGAGAAACATAAAAAGGTAAACACAGATGAAGAACAATAAAGGATGAAATTATATTCTGATATGGGGAGATGATATTTGTGTCCTTCCTGAACCATATTATCATAAGGAGTCAGAAAGTAAGTCTAAGTAGACAAAACCTGGTAGTGTTTCTGTTATGTCTTGTTGATCTTAAGAGAAGAATGGAAGGAAGGAAAGAGAAATACACTGAATACTGTAGGGAAGGGAAAAGAACATTGGTCAAAATTATCTCATATAATCAGAATGTTTAAGGAGACATCTATACAAACAAGGGGAAAGGGATGAAGGGAGCAATTGACATTTCAACATCACTCTTTGGCCAGTGGAAGGAAGAATACATATACTGCCATAGAGTTGGGTACAGATACATTTAACTACACAGGGAAAAAGAAGGTAAAGGGAGAAGGTGGGAAAAGGGAGTCAAAGGGAAGGGAAATCAAGGTAGGAAGTAGTCCTAAGGAAAACTAACTAAGGATGTACAAGAATATTAATAGCTTTTTTTGAGATAGCAAAGAATGCCTATCTGAGAAAGTCTTCATCAACTGGAGAATGACTAAAGAAATCATTTTATATAAATGTGATAAAATGTTATTGTGCTATAAGAAATGATGAAGGGGCTGCTTTTAGAGAAACCTAGGAAGATTTGTATGAACTAATGAAGAGTGAAATGAAAAGTACCAGAAGTACCAGAAGAAAAATTTATAAAATGACAACAATATTGTAAAGACAATGTTAGAAGAATTAGGAATTCTGATCGTTATAATGACCAGCCACAATCCTAGAGGATTAATGATAAAACATTTCACCCACCTCATGATAGAGAGGTGGGAGACACAGAGTATGGAATGGCATGCATGCAAGCACAAATACATATGTATTCTTTAAGCAACCAAAAGAAAGAACTCAAGTACTAGGGAACCACAGACAGGATTACACATGATTTATCAGCTACCACTATTAAGGAGTGGAGATAGATCGACGTAATATATGTTTGTATGTATATACATATGTGCACATATATGTATATGTGTATATATAAGTATATGTGTATATATATATATATCTTGCATATACATATTTAGGCATTTTTTTCTTTTAGACACATATATTCTTTTGCATATGGCCAAAGCAAAAATTTTGTTTTACTTGAGTATACATGTTTGTGATGGAGGTTTTGTTTTTCTTTTGTTCTCAATTGGTGAGGACATGGAAGTAAGAGAAGGCAGATTTTTCTTTGAAAAAAATTTAAAAGAAAATTAAATCATCCTTTGATCATTTATTGGGGTGTGGTTCTCAATCTTATACTTTTGAATCAGTCTCTTATATTTTGAATATAAAACTTTTATCAGAGAACCTTGCTTCTGAGGCTTTTCCCTAGCTATTATAAGAGAATTTCAAAAAGCTTCTAATATAATACAGTTGATAAGTCTGTGTCTTTCCAATGATTTTATGTTAAAAAAGAGTAATTCCTGATGTTCTGAATAAAATAATATGTTTTAAATCATAAAATGTCAAACTTCATAAAGTTTTATCCTTTGTGAAGGTAGCGTTGATGGCAATTAGAAAATATAGGGAGAGTGAATTAAATTGTAAAAAATGGTATCGTTTTATGGGGAGTTGGTGGTGAAAATGAGTTGTGAAGTCAGTAGATTTGACAAGGGTTAAAAACTATTTTCAACCAATTTTGGTATTGGAATTTGTCCTTAGCTCTTACCCCTATTTTTTCCAATGTTACCCGAGTCCCAAAATCCTTTGCTATGAGATTCTCTTAATTGATGGAGTTAGGGAGAACAAGAGAGAGAAGTTCATTCTCTTTAAGCTCAAGAGTCTCTTTGGGCTCTGCACTCAATTTAGGCACTTCTGACCGACTGCCAGCTTCAAGAGGCAGAAGATGCCAATTTCATTCCATGTTGTTGAAGGAAAAGATTCTAGAAAGAAGTCAACATAAAAGTAGCCAGCAGTCTCCATCCTGTCCCTATGTCCCTATACCCAGTTTGCTACATTAAAGATTTCAGGGAACTTCCTCTTGGATGAGATCTGGTTCTCTCTCTGATTCTGTGTCTCTATCTCTCTGTGTTTCTCTATCTTTTGGTCTCTGTCCCTCTGTCTCTGTCTCTATGTCTGTCTGAATCTCTCTTTCTCTCTCTCTCTCTCTCTCTCTCTCTCTCTCTCTCTCTCTCTCCTTCTCTTCCCCCTCCCCCATCTCTCTCTCTTTCTCTCTCTCTCTCTCTCTCTCTCTTTGGTTTGTGAATGCTGTTACCTCATTCTCAATGGAAGAGCTCCTTCACTCTGTTACCTGATGTATACACACACATATGCATATATTCTACATACATATTATCATATGTATGCATGTGTGTACACACATACACACACACACACATATACATATTCTCCAATATATAGTTTCTGTTGATTTTCGTTTTGCTATTGCCTTGGATAAATGGATTTCTTATGACACCATGGAGCTGGTATTTGGTAGGAAGGGAGTCAAACCCTAGATATATAGTTTGTGGTCTTGTTTTCTCCCAATAATGAATTGTAATTAGAGGTTTATTTTGAACTTGAAAACCTCATTCCCTAGACTAATCATATTTAAGGGAGCAAATAGAGAATGCTAGCCTGGTACTCCCTCTCTTTGAGGAAAACAGAGAGACCAAGCTTTTGACCCTAACCTATTGCCTTCCCTTCCTGGCAGGAAATAAAATTTCTCTTGGAGAAAGGTGGGGGAAGAAGTAGTTAGTGATCTCTATTCTGCCTCCCTTTGCATCACACAATGTCATCCTCATGCTACTGGTGGGGAACTGCCCTTACTAAGAACTTTAAAAATCTCATTGAGTAGTTCTTTTATTATCTTAAAACATTTATCCCTCCAATTTGGTGAAATAGATTAAACACTTTAAAACTTGCTAATGACCAAAAGCTCATTTCAAGGTTCAATAGGGGCAGAATGTTGACTAGGTTTGCATGAGTTCAGAGTTGTGGGATGAACTAATTCTTCTCTTAAGAAAGAGAAGAGATGGGGTGGCTAAGTGGCCAGTGAATACAGCACCAGCCCCCGAGCCAGGAGGACCTGACTTCAAATCCGACCTCAGACACTTGACACATTTACTAGCCATGTGACTTTGGGCAAGTCACTTAACCCCATTTGCCCTCCAAAAAGCAAAAAAGAAAAGAAAAGAAAAGAAACAGAAAAGGTTTATAGTTTTTAAGAACTGATGTCCTTCCAGTTTCAAAGAACTTAGGATGAAAGATAGAACTGATGAACTCTGAGTGTAGATTGAAGTATAATTTTTTCACTTTTTTATTGCCTTTTTAATAACTAATTAATACAGAAATATGTTTTCTATAATTTTGTAAGTATAATTTATATTATATATAATATATGTCATATTACTTGCTTTCCCAATGAATGGAGAAAAGGTTGGAGGGAGGCAGAGAATTTGAAACAAAAGATTTCCTATACATTTCATTTGTATATTCTAATACCAAGAAAAGAAAAAGAAAAATGAGGGAAAATCAGCAAAATTGATCAATACATTTAAAAAATTCAAAAATATGTGTAATGTGCAATACCTATGGACTTCCCACATCAACAAAAGTGATGGGATGGGTCTTATATCTCCTCTTTTGAACCATGCTATAATTCTGCAACTTTTACTTTTTTTTTTTTAATGTTGTTGTTCCTTTCATTCACATTGCTGAAATTATTGTGTATATTGTTTTCTTGACTCTGCTTACGTCTGCTCTGCTTACTTCACTCTGAATTACTTGTAGTTCTTTCTAGGCTTTTCTGCATGTATCACATTCATCATTTCTTACAGCATAGCAATATTACATTACATTCTTATATCTCAATAAGCATTGTTTCCAATTCTTCACTGTTTACAAAAGGTGCTGCTACAAATATTCAGTTGTATAGCAAGGTTGTCTTCTTATCAGTGGCTTGTTTGGGGTATAAGACAATCAACAGAGTCTCTGGGTCAAAGGGTATGGACATTTTATTCACTTTATTTGTGTGATTCCAAATGATTTTCCAAAGTGATTTTATTCTTTAACAGCTCTACCAACAATACACCAGTGAGTCTATCTATTCACAATCCTCTAACACTGACCATTCTCAATTTTTGTTATCAGTCAGTTTTCAATATGAGCTGAAACATTAAGTTATTTTGATTTGCATTTCTCTTACTATTAATGTTTTGGAGCATTATTTGATGTGGTTGTGAATACTTCAAAATACTTTTGAGAATTGTTTGTTCATATCCTTCAAAACTTATCTATTAGGGAATAGCTATTGATCTTATATCTAGCTGTTAGTTGTTTATAGATATTCACTGCTAAACCTTCATCAGAGAAATTTGTTGCAAAGATTTTTTCCCTAATTCAATGGCTTCCCTTCTTATCCTAAGATAAAAATTCTCTTAATTGATAAATATTAATTTTGTGCAGAATCTTTTTAGTTTTATGTAATCAAATGTGTCTATGATATCTTTTGCAATTGTGTCTATCTCTTGTTTCATTAAGACTACATTGTCTAGAAATGAATAATTTTGTTTACATTAAATTTAAAAGGTTTTACACAAACAAAACCAATGCAGCCAAGATTAGAAGGGAAGCAAAAAACTGGGAAGCAATTTTTACAGACAGTGTCTCTAATAAAGACTTCATTTATAAAAAACACAGAAAACTGAGTCAAATCTATAAGAATACAAATCATCCCCCAAATGATAAATAGTCAAAGGATGTGAACAGGTAATTTTCAGATGAAAAAATTAAAGCTATCTATAGTCATATGAAAAAATTCTCTGAATCACTATTGGTTAGAGAAATGCAAATTAAAACAACTCTGATGTACCATTTCACACCTATCAGATTGGCTAACATGACAAAACAGAAAAATAGTAAATGTTGAAGATGTGGGAAAATTGAACACTAATACATTGTTAGTGAAGTTGTTATACTATATTAGAAAAGGTTCTAATGTATGTCAATTGCCTATGATGCATATTTTCTGTTTTATATACTTCTATGATATTGAAACATGTCCTGTTATGCCTTTGCTTTGTAAAGTTTTTATAAAATATTTGTGTTATGCTTTGACAAAAGTTTTTTTTTTCCTGCATCTAGTCCTAGGCTCTCTTTTCTTCTCCCTCTATTGTTGTGTTTGTTCTTTGTTTTCAAAGAGGACTATGACATCAAGGAAATGATGACATGACTTGCAGTTGACTTTGATTTGAGTGAAAGAGAGCTCTACAAGGTCACCAGCCTTACTTTCTGCTCCAGAGCCATCTGGGTCCAGTGGCCAGATATTCCACTTCATTTGGTAGTTTCATCAGATCCCAGTAGATTTAATTGACATCTTTATGTTGATGACTCTCAAATATATATTTCCAGCCACAATCTCTTTTCTGACATTCAATTTCACATGTCTAACTGACTTGTTAGACATCTTGAACTGGATATCCAGTAGACATCTTAAACTCAATATATCCAAAACAGAATTCATTATCTTTCTCCTAAAGAAGTACTTAGTGTCTTGTTTCAACTATTTAATTATTTAGCACCTTGTTTCAGTTCAAGTTTCTTCTGAGCCTTGCGCATGATTATATCAAGTCTTTATTAAGAAATAGAGTTTATGAAACCCACAGTAGGAGGAACTTGCTGATGCAACAGGAAGAGGCAGAACATGGAGGAGCTAATGACCATATATAAGGAGAAGCCCAAGCTGGGAGACATCAGAACTGAGAAGGGGAGCTCTTGTGGAGCCCAGCACTCTGTTTATCTGTTCTGTCTGTGTTGACTTTTGTTTGTGATTCTTTATACAGAAGCCCTGGGACCTTACTGGAAGCCCTGAAAAAGGATTTTCTTGTTGTCTGTTTACAGAAGTCCTGGAGGTGGGTTTCAGAGGTCCTGGGACCATACCAATGATGTGTGTTGAGTTCTCAGACCTTGTTGGTGGGTCTATGTTGATTTCACAAGCAGATAGTGAATTGATGATGGTACCAGCAATGTGCACAAATGTTATTGTTGCTCTGTTAAGCTTTGTCTTCCCAGAAAGAGAAACTGTGAAGGACTTGAGGTGGACTGTGTCATGGGCCACTTGGGTACCAGCCCCAAGTGTGAGTGGAGGGGTGAGAGAATTAACCAGCTGGGTAGTTTGTAGGAAACAACTCCATTTAATGATTCTCTGAGCAACATTTTTATACAGAAAGATGAAAGGATTCAAGTTTTACTATCATTGTCTTAAGCCTGTTAGTTCCTGGATGTAACAGAATTTGATAAGGAATATGTTATCTAGGTGTAATCATTGTCTTTAGTCTGTTATATCCTGGAACCAACACAGAATGGATAATTTGATAAGGGACATATCTTTTTTGGTACCTGAAGTCTGGGGGCAAAAGGCTTTGATAGCAGGATCTCAAATAAAAGTCCTTTTAAGTGTAACCCCAGGGGGTCCCAGAGAGCCAGCGTTATGCAAGAAGTTGCTAGGCACATCACCAAAGGGTCCTAATTAGGGTACACTATCAAGATCTTTATCTGAGTCCTGGATCAGGCCTCTTTGGCTCCCCACAGGACTGGACACTATGAGCTTCAATATGGAACTGGACAAGGAGCTGGACAAGGAGCTGAGAACTGCCTACCTGTGAATCCAGGTGGTGATTGGGTAGATTGAGGCATGAGCTAGACCCATGGAAGAAGAACCATGGAATCTGAGAGCCAGTCTAGAGTCCAGATGAAAAGACCTCCTTGGGTACTTAATGCTGACTGAGAAGATTATGACTTACTGTGGCCTAGGGGTGTGAGAACTTTGAACTCTGTACTTTGTACTTCTTAAGGATGATTAGAAATAAATCTCCAATCAAGAATAAAGAAGCCTCCTACCTTCCCTCTTAGTATCGATGGCAATATCATTCTCCCAGTCACTTAGGCTCACAATCTAGGAGTCATTCTGAAGTCCCCACTTTTTCTCACCATCCATATCCAATCAGATGCCAAGACCTATCAACTTCACCTTTGCAACATCTCTCTGATACTTCTCTCCTTTGACACTGCCACCATTCTAGTACATGGTCTCATCACCTCCCACCTTGATTATTGCAGTACCCTGCTGGTGATTCTGCCTCCCTCAATTTTCTCTCCATTCTAATCAATCCTCCATTAAGCCACTAAAGTAATTTTCCTAAAATAAAGATGAGATTATGTCACCACTACCACCACCACCTCGCCCCACCCCTCTTGGAGTTTAAATCTCAAAGGCACTGGAAGGAAGAGGGGTGTGTGTGTGTGTGTGTGTGTGTGTGTGCGCGTGTGCAAGCACGCGCACAGGAATGCATGTGTAATGGGGACCCGATTAGATGGTGAGTTGTAAATCCATGTAGAAACTGGTTAACAAGTCATATGACCTGTTGTAGCCTTGCTGAAGGGAGTATGGTAGACAGTGGGGTGCTGAATGAATAGTTATTATGGGGTTAGAAAATATTGGACTTCTCTGCTATTAATTTTTCAAGTTTTTACTCACTTTGGTTTCTTGGTGCCCTAAACCATTGAGACAAACGAAATTACTTTATCTGTGGTACAAAATTACTATTCTCAAGAAGTTTGAGAGGTTATAAAAATCAGAGAAAACATGTAGTCCTACATTGTGTTGTTCACATGACCAGAAATTTTTTTTTTAAGTAGCGTATGTGAAGCATACTTGTGTTTAGGATTAGGATTAAATTATGTTAAAATGAAAATTAATTAAATTGAAAGTTGGGTCTATCAACTATTAATAAAAAAGAGAACAAAAGGAAAAAGGCACAGTTAGATCATAAGGCTAGAAAGAACCAGTGGTTCTCAACCTCCCTAATGCCGCGACCTTTTAATACTTATAGGTGGGTGTATCTACATGTGGGTGGACCCATCTGGAGACAGAGGAGTAGTGTCTCGGTTCCTAAGACCATCAGAAATATGTGTTTTCTGATGGTCTTAGGTGACTCCATTCAACCCGCAAAGGGGTTGTGACCCACAGGTTGAGAACCGCTAAGCTAATAAGAAAATTCATTATCTCTTTGAATTCAGACATTTAGACAATTAAACGATCAGACAATTAACAGGCATCACCTTCTAGATGCTATGGTCCTTTTCAAGAGTGAAGGACAAACAACTCCTGAATAGTACAATCTGCCCCACTGGTGACCCAACTGGTCAGTTCCAGCTCCTCTTCCTCTCCTTCTCCTTCTCCCTCTTTCCACATAGGGTATAATACCCTTACCTGCAGGTGCTCTGCCCAAAGGAATATAAATTTTGATCACTGAAACCTTGCAAGATATCTAAGGGTTTACCTGCTAGATTTCTTTCTTAAACCCAGATCACTCTAGCTCTCACAGATTAGACAACACTAGGTCCCAGTCTAAGCCCCATCTGGTCATTGTTTGGGCCCAGATGGCTAAGAGTGAATGTAAATAGTAACTGTTTCTGTTTTGGTCAGAAACCCTGAGAGTCTTCCTTTCCCAAATGATTTTTTTTTACTAAGCGTAGCACCAATGCCATATTCACAGCACCAATGGCCACTATAAATATGCTGGCATAGTGCTAGATTACAAAATATAATAGACTCTCTATATAGAAGACAGCAGCAAAACATTTATTCAAACACCAGAAAACCAAATCCCAAAACCAGTAAGCTGATTCCATCATAGTAGCAGAGAAGTTAATAAGCCAAAACACCACAGAAAGCCATGGCATCCTTGCCTTCCCACAAACCAACATTTACTTACAAGCCTGTCTCCCTGGGTGCATCCTCTCCTTTCTCCAATCTAGCTGCTCTGACTCCCAGCTTCCTGTGTGCTCTGCTCCACAGAGTGTGCTTCAGCAAACTCCTCCCACCATAGGCTCCATGTGATTACATTCAGCCTATTAGGGGGCAGGGTATATCTTCAAAGCAGGGAAGGTCTTCAAATTCCAATTACCATTACACTAGGTAAAACAGGCCTTTGCCTCATTTCTTACTTAGTCTTAATCACTGAGTAGGGATTGCCTCAGTCAAATTGAGACCTGGGCAAGATCTTAGCTTAAAAAGGCCAAGGTCTCCCACTGCATCTGGGGGCTACCTCCAATTGTCCTGATCTATATCTTGCCACTGGGCTCAGATAGCTCTGGGGGAGAAATTGAGCCTGGTGACCAGGCACAACCACCCTTCACTTAAATCCAATTCACTTGCAAGTCACGGCATTACCTTCTTGATGTCATGGTACTCTTCAAGAACAAAGGACAAACTGACCAAAATAGGCAAACATTTTTTGGCCATTATATTTAATTCTAATAGGGTAGACAACACATAAAGTGGTGGTGACTAGAAAGATGTGTGTTGATTTGGAAACTTACACAAGGCATACTGGAGCCAGCTCCTATTGGCTCTGAAACAATTGTTAAATATTTTGGGTAAGCATTTACACCTCTGAAATTTGGCAAACACTATAAATCAGGGATTGAATTTTTGTTTTGTTGATTGTCTACATTTTAAAAAGTGACATAGAAAATAAAAATGTTGGGGCGGCTAGGTGGTGCAGTGATGAGGTGGCTAGGTGGTACAGGGAATAGAGCACTGGCCCTGGAGTCAGTAGGACCTGAGTTCAAATTCGGCCTTAGACACTTAACACACAAAAAAACTAGCCATGTGAGCTTGGGCAAGTCACTTAACCCCAATTGCCCTACCTTTCCCCATCCAAGAAAAAAGCAAAAAAAAAATTAAAAAAAGAAAAGAAAAATATAGATTAAACTTTAAAATATGCTATGCATTTCCTGAGAATCAGTTTTTAAGCATTTACCAGCACATCACTCTTACAGGGATGGTGCATGGAGTCAGAGAGGAGAAGAGTGCCACGATCCAATAACAGTGGTTTTATTGCATTTGTAGATAATTGATTTGACTATACTTCTAGACTTGGAGAGAATTGGAAGGGTGTTTAAAGAGGAGAAGTTAATGAAAAAATGGGAGTTTGAAAATGAAATAATGGGGACAATGAAGTCAGAAGATATTGGGAGGAGGATTTTCCTGAATTTTTGTTATTCTTAGAGGTCTTCTGTATGATTGCTTGTGTATTTAGGGTAGGTGTTAGGGGTAGAGTAGTAGAATCAGATAGCAGAGGCAAGGGAGAAATTTTTTTTTCTAAAGATATATTTCTAATATGATACTTTTTAAAAAAAAACAATCTTCTATACTTTGGAGCAACATTTTTTAACTCCTTGCTTCAAATATTTCAAAGTGTTATTAACAACTACCAAAGAGAGAAAGAGCCAAGTAGCCATCCCTCTATTAGTCTTAGTTTCAGATGTTGGGAGTGTTCCACAACCCAGGACCATCAATGAAGCTTCTAGGAGGCATGACTTTTTCGTGGACAAATTAGGGGTTTAGTAGGGGAAATAAAACTGTATCATGGTTTTTACGGCATAAAGTCAACTTCTGTTATTTTTTTCCCCCAGAAATCATCACCATGGTGAAAGTGTTGACTAAAGTGACAGCAGTACTGGTAGCAGTGGGAGCAGCAGCCACAGCCATAGTATTCTTGCTCTTGGCCATGTATCATCATTACTCATGGAGTCCAGAAAGCAAAGAGAAGTAAATTAATAAATGCTAGCACATATGTGTATACATATATACACATTTACATATACAAATGTTCACAAAATGTGTACCTAGATAATGATTCTGTGATGTCAAATAAAAGGAATTAATCTAAACCTTTATAACTCTTCCAAAAGTTGCATTCTCATGAAGATTTCGATTGGGTACATAGTGGTGTCAGATACAAAGGAACACTATAATAAAACTAAAGACACTCTAATAAAATTGAAGCAATTTTTCATGCCAATGTGTTAACCATGAACAGTATCAGTGATAATACACCAAGAATATTTGAGGGATTGGCTACCTCTTCATGTAAGATAGTAGTAAAGGAGAAAATAGTAATTTAAGGCATCTTTAGGGAAGTGAGATGAGGAGGAAAGGATAAAAGCAATTAACTTTTAATAATGAGGGAAATGCCCTCAATTTTTTAGCTCTCAGTTAAGAGAAAAGGGGGAGGAAGGCCTGAAGAGGAATTGAAAAGATTTGATAAAGTTCTCATGGTGGGTAGGGTAGTGAACTGATGAGGGAGGTATAAAAGGATTGCTTTACCAAAATGAGGAACCCAGCTGAAAAAGAACTAGGATGAAAGGATTAGAGGTCATGGTGAGGAAAGAGCAAGGATTAAAGTTGCCAGGCAGAGAAAGAGCAATAATGGTGACAGATTATAATGAGATAAAGGGTGTGGGGGACAGAGTAATGGGAAGTTTCAGGAGAGATGAAAATGCTTGGTGGAGCCACTGTGGAGAATGCAATAGGGAGTTGATAAAAGATGTGTAGAAGGATTTCTGAGTAGCGATGAGGGCCCAATTGAAGTTGTATAACAAATTTGTAGTGGACTCAATCAGAAAGAGTTGTATGATTTTTCTCTTTGTTATCTTGTTCAGAAGCATATATGAATCAAAGAGGCAGATGAATGGGAATGATCCAAGACTGAGGCTTAGCAAGGTGAAATTGGTACAAGGACTCAAAAGAAGAGGACAATGTAGAGTTGAATTGGTTTATCCAGGGGTCAAGATAGGGAAAAGAGGAAAAAAGTAATATGGGGAGCCAGAAAGGCAGAGTAGAGTTAACATTACATTGAAGTTCTCCCAACATTCTCTTCCAAACAATTTTAAAATGACACCTCAAATCAAATTCTGGAACAGCAGAGCCAATGAAAGGTAAAGATGAGATATTCTTGTAGCCCAAGACAACTTAGGAGGTTGAAAAGAGAGGTATGTGAAATTGAGGTGGGGGTCAGAGTCCATATGGAAGCAACACCAGCTGTAGGACTTGGCAGTGGAGAGAGCAGCAGCAGCTTTGGGAGCTCTAAAGTCAGAAACAATAAAAGGATTGGGTCATAAAGAGATTACAAGTACCCTTGTGCTAGCACTAAGTGCAGGATAGGGTACTATTTGGCAAATCCATTGTTTCTACTGACTTCTGGATCACAGTTCCAAGGCAGAGGAGTGTTTTCAGTCACAAGAGAGTAAGGAGCTCTGAAGAGTAATAGCTCCAGTGGCTGCAAATTTTTAAGAAAGGGCTCTGGGTAAGGACTAGAGCTCAGTCCAGAAAAGCAGTGACCACATCTTTTCCCAATTCAAAACACCTTGGAAGTACCAAGAACTTCCAACCCCAACCCTCACCCTGAAATTAGTTCTGAAAACAGCAACATAAAACAACCTGAAACTCAGGACAGTGTTTTATTTTAAAAAAAAAAGACCCCAAAAGCAACTGTGGTGATGGGGAAGATCAAGACACAAACCATCAAGACAGACCGTGTTGTCAAAATAGTTACAAGTAAAGCCACAAAGGAAAATTTATTTGACATGAGACCAACAAAAATTCCTGGGAGAGCTAAAAGTTAATTTCAAAATCAAATAAGAGTGGTAGAGGAAAATTGGGAAAAGAAATGAGTGTGATGCAAGAAAATTATAAAAAGATAATTAATAAAAGAGGAGCAAAAAAAAAAACACTGAGGAAAATAAAAACCTTAAAAATAAAATTGATCAAATAGTAAAAGAGGTAAAAAATCTTACTGAAGAAAAAACATCCTTTCAAAAACAGAACTGAACAAATGGTAAAAGGGGTATAAAATATAATGAAAATAACTCCATATAAAGCAGAATTGGTCAAATCGGTAAAGCTCACTGAAAAAATTAATTTCTTAAAAATTAGAATTTGAAAAATGGAAGTTAATGGCTCCTAAAGTTATCTCCACCCAAGGCAGGCTAAGTGGCACAGTGAACAGAGCACTGGTCCTGGAGTCTGGAGGACCTGAGTTCAAAACCAGCCTCAGACACTTAACATTTACTAGCTGTATGATCTTGGGCAAATCACTCAATCCCAATTGTCTTGCCTTCTCCCCTCCAAAAAAAAAGGTATCTCTATCTCTCCCTCCCTCCCCCCAAAAAAACCAGTTGAAAGAATGAAAAAATAGAATATAAATATCTCATTGGAAAACTGACCTGAAATATAGATCAAAGAGAGATAATTTTATAATTATTGGACTGCCTTTAAGCCAATGATCAAAGAAAGAGCTTAGAAACCATAGTTCAAGGAATTACCAAGGAAAATTGCCTTGATATCTTGACCAGAGGGTAAAATAGAAATTGAAAGAATGCGCATCCTGGAAGAAATTCCAAAATGAAAACTCCCAGGAGCTCCCAGGTCAATGTGAAAATGTTACAAGCAGAAAGAAAGAAATCATTCAAATGTTGTGGAGCCAGAGTCAGGATCACACAAGATTTAGCCATTACCACATTAATGGAACATGACAAAAAGAGATAGGATAAACAAAAGAAAATAGGATCATTTCAGTCATGTCCAACTCTTCATGACCCTATTTGGGGTTTTCTTGGCAAAGATACTGGCGTGGTTTGCCATTTCCTTTTCCAGTTCATTGTACAGATGGGTAAACTGAGGCAAATGGTGTTAAGTGATTTGTTCAGGGTCACACAACTAGTAAATATGGAACATCAGATTTGAACTCAGGGACATGAGTGTTCCTGGCTCCAGACCCAGCTCTCTATTCACTATGCCACCAACCTGTCCTGTGTAGTGAAGTATGCAACTAATAACCCTGACTATGAATGTGAATGGGATGAACTCATCTATTAAACAGAAGTGGACAGCAAAAGGGATTAGAAACCAAAATCAAACAATATATCGTTTACAAGAAATTCATTTGAAATAGAAAAACACAGTTAAAATGAAAGTTTGGAGCAGAATTTATTATGCTTCAGCTGAAGTAAAAAAAGGCAGGGGTAGCAGTCATGATCTCAGACAATGTGAAAACAAAAATAGACCAAGTTAAAGAGATAATGAGAGAAGCTATATATTCTTATCTTTTTAGGAATTCTTATCTTTTACCATAGACACTGAAGTAATATCAATATTAAACATATACATACCACATGGCTGAGATGGGTTGGAGGAGTAATCATGGCAAGTGAGTAGGCTGATAAACTGAAAGGTTACAGTTTTTGAGGGAGTGTCAATATGTATTTTGAATGAGGGGAGGAGCTAGGGAAGAGATCAAAACTTGTAAGCCATTTATTGAACTCTTTGAGGAGGAGGACTGACTTAGAGCTCTCTATATGTTTATTAGAATTTTGATTGAGTGGTAGAGATGAATTGCATGGACCTCAAAGAGGTTACTGAGGGATGAAATTATAAAGAGAGAATTGTAATGGTAAGGGAATTTGAAGATCTTCTCTGTCCCCTTAATGGGCCTCACTTGGAGTCCAACAAGAGAAGCTTGCTTAGGGGAGACTTGTTTTTCAGGAAAGTTCACACCTTTTGTTACTTTGTAATTGGGCAGTGGATCACAAAGGTTGTGATGTCCTCTAACCCTGAAGAAGGGTATATAAACTCTGAGGTGAGGTTTTGCTTTAGGGTTCACTTATGGGAGTTATTGTGTAATTTGGCCAGATGAGACTCTGGATAGCCATTGAGCCCCCTGGCTTTGAAAAATCAGATGTCGGTGCTTCTCCCTCTAGTAACTATGTATGTATGTAATGGTTAGACAGCTAGAAGCCCTGTCTGTTGGTCTGTTGAATTGTGTTATTTTCTCTGTCTGTATTTTTGTCTGCTTGTAACTTCTGTTGTATTCTCTGAAGTTCAGGGTGCTACTTTTTCCCCCTGAACTAAGTGAATAATAATTATGTTTGATTAAAGTAAAATTGTTAACTGTTTTTGAGTTACTTTCCTTTAGAAAAGCAGATCAAAGAACCTGTGCTAGCAGTCGTCCTGGGTATGCTAGGGTGCTTGCAGTTAGAAGAAAAAGGAAGAAGCAGTGGAGAACAAGGAGTATTCCATCTCCCCTTCCTTAACTGGGCATCAAGGGGAATGAATAAAGGTGAAGCCCATACTGGAAAGTCTAACTAGGAAGGATGTATCATCTGTGGGGAGTCAGGTTTCAGTAAGAACTAGTAGTTAGAAGGAATGAAAGAAGAAAAGATTTAATATGAGAGGAAGTTGTTGCCTATGGAACAGGCATTGGAGAGGGTAAAGGAGAAAGGAGAAAAGGAGTTAGGACTTCTCATTGGAGGTTTGAGGAAGATTGAAAATAAGAAATAAAGAAATAGGGGTGGGGATGGGGTTTGGATGATGACTTATGGGTGTTCAGAACCACTAGGATGTGTAGGATATGACCAAGTTTGAGAATCTTCATCATTGAGTAGAAGATCCTACTCTTCTTCCCAGAAAAGGCTAGGGTTCAGGCTGGAGACAAGTGAAGTATGGGATGGACAGCTTAGGATCAGACAGTCAGACGAGGGAAGAGGAGGGTGAAAACAAGAAAGGAGAAAAAGGAGAGGAGGAAGAGAGGAAAAGAAGGGGAAAGAGGAAGATGGGGAGAAGAAAAAAGAGGAGGGCAAGAGAAGGGGACAAGGAGAGGAAAAAATAGGGAGAGAGGAGAAAGGGAAGAAAAAGCAGTAGAGGAGGGGGGGAAGAGAGAGAAAGGAAGAGGAAAGAGAGGAAAGGGTATTCAGATAAAAGGAGATAGAAGTTGAACCTGAGCATCAGGAAATGGAAGTCCCACTCCCCACTGACCTTTCTCTTCCTTCTCCCTCAGGGAATAGGCTCTGTAGGAGATGGAAGGACAGAGATTGAAGGAAAGTTTGCTCTTCTTCATACTAGAGGCTCTTCACATTATAGGTAGGAGATCTGCCTCATAGCAGAAGGTGGAAGTTGCCTTGAACTGGCACAGACAGAAGTCTGGCCCCAAAGCAAAGGTCTTAAGGAAGGAAATGTGTATGATTAGTGGAAGTTCTGACTCCTCTTCTCACCAAACACTGGAAATCAGGATGGTGTATCAGGAGGTAGGCGTCTCATGAAAGGCCTTGGAGAAGGTAGAGGTCAGTTTACTTTCTTAACAGTCTTTCCTCAGGGACATGTGCAGCAAGAGACAGAAGGCATCCAAGATCAGAGGAAGGTCTTGATCCTCTCCGCAGTAATTTGAGGAACTGGTATTTGAGGGAGTATCAATTTGTATGTTGAAGTCCTCTAGTTGAAGAAGAGAGAAAGACTAAGCTAGGAATTGAACTCATCGAGTATGGAAGGGGAATGTCCTAGAGGTCTACAGACAAAAGCTATTAAAGACAAGTGTACAACTTCAGAAGTTACATGTCAATTATTATCATATCATATTATCATATTATTGTCATGTGTGTTTATGATGAAATATTAAACATTTATATCATGTTGTTGTTCAATTGTTTTAGTCATGTCCAGTTCTTCATAAACCCATTTGGGTTTTTCTTGGAAAAGATCCTGGAGTGATTTGCCATTTACTTCTCTAGTTTATTTTACAGATGAGGAAACTAAGACAAACAGGATTAAATGACTTGCCCACCATCACAAGCTAGTAAGTATCAGAGGCTAGATTTGAACTCAGGGAGATGAGTCTTCCTGACTCCAGGACTAGGACTTTATCCACTGCACCACCTACCTACCTCCGTGATATCATGTGAGTGTGTGTGTGTGTGTGTGTTAGTATTTTAAAGAAAAACAAGTTCTATATATGGAAATTCACAGTTTCACGTATTGTATTTGCCTGTTTCACATTGTCTATGTTAATACTTGTTTTATTTGGTATTTAAGTTCAGAAGAAAAAGAAAATAAAATGAAAAAATGGTATTGAAGCAGAACTGTAAATACATCAAGAATTAGACCTGTGGGAGATAAAAATTAGTTTTAGCTCTGATTCCTAGTGCATTGATTTTAAAATGAAATTAATGTTTATGCTGCATTGCCTGAATAGCATAGCATCTGCCTGAACAAACCTCCCCCCAAAATGTGATCTGTCCTAGTCTGAATTGGTTTAAAGGCATAGCTCATACTTTGCTTGCTAACCAGTTTAACCAGGAACTCATTTGTTGATTGTAAACTAGCAACTAGCTTAAGATGGATGCATCTACCCAAAACAATTCTTTAGGACACTTTTGCCTGTCTTTATAAAAAACAACCCTTAGGAGTGGTTTGATCTTCCTTAAGATTACTGGAGACTAATGCTATTTCTTTTAACTTTTCTTAATTGTTAGACTGATTTGACCATCTATACCTGAAGGTCAACCCTTTGATCTTTGTCAGCTGTAACTAATTGTGCCAGTTCCCCAACCACCTAGAATTCCTGCTTTCCTGCATCTCAATAAAGATGACTTTTCCTTTCCTAGGCCCTGACTTTAACTGAAGCTGCCAGAGTGACCCACTTTAATTTTTTTCTTTTTTTCCAATTTATTTATTTATTTTTAGTTTACAACATTCATTTCCACAAGATTTTGAGTTACAAATTTTTCTCCCTATCTTTCCCCAAATAGCGAGCCCGCTAAATACCTCTTCCCCCAATCTGTTCTCTTTTATTTCCTCCCTCACCGCCCCCTAACTTTCTAGTAGGACAAGATGGATTTCTATACCCCAGTATCTGTATATCTTACTTCCCAGTTGCATGTTAAAAAAAAAAAACAACAATTTTTTTTAAACATTTGTTTTTAAAACTTTGAGTTCCAGATTTTTTCCTTTCTTCCCTCCTCACCCACCCCCACTGTGAAGATAAGCAACTCAATATAGGTTGTACATGTGGAGTTAGGCAAAAAATTTCCATAGTAGTTGTATTGTAAAAGACTAATTATATTTTCTTCCATCCTTATT
>CM053584.1:190637446-190676295 GCA_028627135.1 Pseudochirops cupreus | reverse complement strand
GGACACGGGGGCATGAAAGTTGGTGAGGAGTTGAGAACAACACCCAGGTTGCAAAACTGAGGGTCTTGGAAGATAATATTGCCGTTGAAGGCAGTGGTGAATTTGAAGAGATCAGTTTCATTTGAATGATGGATTTAAAAGCTAGATATAAAATTAAGAACAGAATGAAAGGAAAGGAAATTGAGACACTGATTATAGATGCCTTTCTCAAAGAGTTTAGCTATGAAAGGGAGGAGTGATAAAGGATGCTAGATAGTGAGGATGAATGGATCAAATAGGGGTTTTTGGAGAATGAGGTTGACATGGACATATTTGCAGGCAATAGAAAATCAGCCAGTTGTTAGAGAGTGAGGAAGCTAGAGAATGTAATCTACTGGAAAAAGTGGGATAGAATAAGATCACTTGCATATGTAAAAGGGTTTACCTTCACAAGGAGAAAGATTACCTCTTTGTGTGAGACATATTAAGGAAGAAATTGTAGAAGAAGACATCTTAATGATTTGAGATGAGGAAGAAGGGAGAACATGGAGTTCTTGACAAATAACCTCATTTTTTTTGGTGAAATATGAGGTAAGGTTCTCATACTTCAGGGTGATAGAATGGACGGAGAAGAGGCCACAAAAGATTTGAGGAGGGGGAAAAAGGTTTAGAAGAGCTAGTGTTGTGAGTTTAGTAACTTTTCCCACGTAATCCTAAATTATTTACCAGAATAATTAGAATTATTTGTCTGCCTTTCCACACTTTTCCAATATTGATTATTTCCATCTTTGCCAGTTTGATGGCTGTGAAGTAACATGTGATTTTAAAAATTTTCATTCATCTTTAGAGGTGGAGCATTTTTCATATAAATCAATCAAAAAGTACTTATTAGAGATCTATGTGGTAGGCACTATGCTAGGCACTGGGATACAAATATAAGGAATATATACTACTCACAAGAAGTCTGCATTATAATGGGGGAGAAAATGAGTACATGCAAAACAAATATAATAAATGTAAAGTTCTTCAATACAAATTATTAGACAAAGTAGTTAAATACATGGTAGTTTGAAAAGAACAAGCCTAGCACTAAAAAAATTTAGGAAATGCTTCAAGCATGCATGATGTTTTATCTGCATCTTTTTTTAAAACTTTAAACACTTTTATTACACAAAGGTCATCATATAATTGAATATTTCTCTATTTTGTACACAATTTTAATTAATCTTCATCTGCCTGAAAGGCTGCTTCTTAATTTTCCTTCTAGTGATGGCAAATACTAAAATTCTGATGTAACAGAATAATAGTAAAAATGCCTCAAATGGTTCAAGTTGAAAGCAGAACATCAGTACATGGATCTTGTACCCAGTATTAGGAATGTACAAATGTCTTTATCCAAAAAATACAAAATAAATTATCTTTATCATGGATAATGACAGCAGTAAGCCATTACATATTTTGTCAACTGAAACTAGTAACTGATGGTTATAGTGATTTTCTCAAACATGAGCCTTTACTTCATTCCTGTGTCCAACTGACTTCTCTGAAGTTAACAAAGAACACTGCCTTGAGTCATGCTTGCATCACAGATCATGATAGAGCATTATTTTAAGAAATTAGAACATGCCACCTCCCATGCCTCTGCCCATGCCACCCATTCCTCCATGGCAGGTTCTTTCTCTTCTTTAGGAATTTCAGTAACAACAACTTCTGCTGTAGTTAACAGAAAAGCTACAACAGCAGCATCCAACAAAGCAGTTCTTACAACCTTAGTTGGGCCAATTATTCCTTTTTCAATCATATCCATGAAATCTCCAAGCATGGATCATCATAACCTATCTCTGAGGAGCTTTATAAAATTTTCTCAACCATCAATGAGCCTTCTACACCCATATTCTTAGCAATGGTCATTGCAGGTATTTTTGACAACTTCTTAATTATTTCTATCCCAATTTTTTAATCTTCATTAACTGGAGTTAATGTTTCTAAAGCAGGAATGCATTGAAGCAATGCACAGGCACCTCCCAGAACTATGCCTTCTTCAACAGCAGCATGTGTCACATTAAGTGCATCAGTAACCCAAACTTTCTTTTCATTCACTCCTACATCACTTTTTCCACCAACCTTTATTACAGCCACACCATCAGAAAGTTTGGCCAAATCTTCATTTAACTTCTTTTTCATAGTCACTGTTAGTAATGTCTAATTGTTCAATGATTTCTTAAGAGAACATGTTTCTCAATTTGAGATTTCTCACCCTTTCCTTTCAAAAACATGGCATCATCTTTTGTCACAATGATCTCTCCAAACTTTCCAAAGTCATGAACTTGAATATCTTCAAGATTCAGTCAATCCTTCTTATCCAAACGCTGTACCACCAGCAGCAATAGCCATATTGCTGGTTCTTCCTGTTGTCACCAAATCCTGGAGCTTGTACTGCAATGACCTGTAGCCAACTTTTAGCCTATTCAAAACCAGTGTACATAGTGCTTCTCCACTGACATCTTCAGCAATTATGACTAAAGGTTTATGGTGAGCATTTGCAATTTCAAGCTCATGTATGACAGACTGGACACTAGAGATCTTTTTTTTCCACTTAAAACGTAGGCATGCTGAAATTCACATTTCTGACCTTTAGGTGTATTAATAAAATACAGAGTGATATAATCTCTGTCAAACTTCATGCCTTCAATAATTTCCAATTCATTATCCAATGTTTTTCCATCCTTTACTGTGTTGACACCCTTTTGTTCAACCTTTTTCATTGCATCAGATATTACGTTGCCAATTTCTCAGTCTCCATTTGCAGAAATTGCAGCAATCTGAGCAATTTCTTCAGGAGTCATGACAGGTTTAGATTGCTTCTTAAGTTCAGTAATGACCACATCAACAGCCAACATCACACCTCTCCTGATCTCCACTGGATTTGCTCCTTTGCTAATCTTCTCAAAACTTCCTTGGCAATGGATCGTGCAAGGACAGTTGCTGTAGTAGTGTCATCCCCAGCCTTTTCATTTGTGTTATTGGCAACATCCTGAACTAGCCTGGCATCAATGTTTTTGTATTTGTCCTTCAAGTCAATTGCTTTTGCAACAATCACACCATTTTTGTTACCTTGGGACTTCCCCAACTCTGTTCAATGATCATAGTTCTTCCCTTTGGCTCCATAGTAACAGCAACTGCATCAGCTAAAAGATCTACACCTTGAAGCATTAAGGCTCAGCCATCTGCTCCAAATTTGATGTCTTTAGCAAGTGTCAGGTGGGGGACCAGTGCCCTCGACACTGGCCTTATCTGATGAAGGACTGTAGCTAACAAGAACATTTCTGTAGGGGCAGGCAGACAAGTGCAAGGTGCAGATTGGCAGCACTGAGTGACTCTTTATCTGCCTCTTAAAGTAATAGAGGGCTCTGTGAGACAGAGGTATGGAGAGAATGTGCTCCAGGCAAGTGGGAAGCCATGCCAGTACACAGGCATGGAAGATCAAGTGTCACATGTGAGGAACAGAGAGAAGGCCAGTTTTACTGACTCACAGAGCAGAGGAAAGGGATTAACGTCTGAGGAGGCAAGAAAGATGTGATGAGAATGGGTTGTGTAGGGCTTTGAAAGCTTGACAGAAGAGTTTATATTTTATCATAATAGCAATAGGAAATCAATGGAGATGATTAACTAGGGAAGTCACATGATTAGATCTATGTTTAAGTAAAATTACTTTGATAGCAATGTATAGGATATATTATTAGGAGAAACAAGACAAGGAGGCCAATTTTTTGCAATAAATTAGGTGATAGGTCATGAGAATCTTAACTAAGGTGATTAGCTGTATGAGTGGAAATAAGGAGATAAATCTGAGATATATAACAGTAGAAATGTTAAAAAACTGGACATGGGTTTAAATCCTGCCTCTGTTATTTATTACCTGTGGAGTATAGGATAAGTCACTTAATTTCCCAAGGCCTCGGTTTCTCCATCTATAAAAAGTGGGATTTGGACCAGATGACATAAAAAAATCCACTTTCTACCCTAAATCCTATAATCCTAATTCATTAAACATGGCAGGCTCTCAAATATTTGTACATGAATGACTTTCAAACTATGTCCCAGAGAAGGCCAAAGAGATATAGAGAGAACAGGCATCCCAGAGGGCACAGTGGAAGGGTGAGGAGGAGTTGGGATGAAACTTTGGAGTGGGAGGGTTGAGAGGGATGGAAATGAGCAGTTGGGTGGAATGGGGTTTGAATGATGATCTATAGGTGTTACTTTTCACAATTTTCCTTGAAATTCTTGACCTTGTGTGTCTTAAATGAATTTTATAATTTCAGTTTAGTTTAGTTATCATCCAAACCCCACTCTACCCAATTTCTCATTTCCATCCCCCTCAACCCTCCCTACCCAAAGTTTCATTCTAACTCCACTGTGCCCTCTGGAATGCCTGTTCCATTGCCAAGAAACTTGCCTTCATCTTAGATCTATTTCTTTCCCGTTCCTTTCATCTGCTCTCTCTTATTGAAACCTGGATTCCCCCTGATGACACAACTCCCCTGGTTACACTTTCCATTACTGGTGGCATCTTCACTTGTTTGCTTAGGCTCGCTGCTCAAGGCAGACTTGGAATACTCATTGCTCTCCATTGCCACTTCCAGATGTTCCCCCTTCTTCCCCTCAATAATCTCTCTTCCTTCAAGATTCTTGTTATTTTCCTACAAGTTTGTTTGGCATAATACTAAATATGTAGTTTAATGTGGTTGGTGTGATCATTTTAATTATATTCTTATTAGGGTTACACATTACTTTATCCTGATATAACCTTGGTCTTTGATAGCAAAGATTTAGATTCAAATGTCCTTCAGCACAAATTAGGAAATGCCTAATTTTTTTCTCCCCCAAAACCTGAATCTTGAAATAAGGAGCATTTATTATTATTATAAAGGAATTAAGGGCCAGTAATCCACATGAAAACAAAAATCATTAAATGGCTCACATAGTAGAGAGTTGGCCTTAGAGTCAAAAAGACCTAATTGTGAGACCTACTGGCTATGTGACCCCTAAACAACTCCAAGTGCTTCAGGCAAATATCTAAGACTTTAAGGAGTAGGCAGATTGATATGCATGGCTGAGGGAGTTTTCCTCATCAGGGAATTCCCTATACCCAAGAAATTGTTCAGGTCAGTTCAAAAATTTTTCTTTGAAAATAAAGAAGACATAAATATATTAACTACAAAATGCATAAAATACCTGGAAGTTGACCTACCAAGATATACACAACACTTAGAAATATGGGTGTTAAACAATGATTTGAAAATAAAAAATTAAATAATTGAGAAGATGTTCAATGTTCACAGCAAAGCCATACCAATACAGTTAAAATGAGACTCATCCTTGCCAAGCTAAATCTTCACATTCATCAAAAGTGGCACCCTCAAGGCAAAATGACTACCAGAAGAATTAATGTCAGCAAATTAGCATTTTTCTCTGAGCCAAAACAGTTTGTTGCTAACTTGGAGGAAAAATTGCGCCAACACACAGTTGGCAACAGTGAAGCAGAAAAGGAGTGGGCAGCTTTCAGAGATTTGGTGTATAGCACTGCATTTGCTCATCTGGGTCAGAATACTCACAAACATCAAGACTGAGAATTACAACTCCACAGGACTTACCAGCAGGAGAGTTCATCTATCTCTAGGAAGGCAGCACTTAATTCCATCAAAAATAAAGTACAAGCAAAGCTTAAAGAGATGCAAGATTCCTGGCTTAGTAAAAATGCAGATGAAATTCAGTTTTATTCTGAACATAATAATCCAAAACACTTTTATGTTGCCCTAAAGGCTATTTATAGGCCAAAGACCTGTGGCGCATCACAACTACCCAGTGCTGATGGAACCACATTGATTAGTGATAGGGACGTGATCTTAGAGAGATGGGCTGAACACTTCCATAGTATCCTCAACAGACCAATCAATGCTGAGGCCATTGATCATTTACCCCAACTTGAAATCAATCCCTCCCTATCTGAAGTTCCAACTGAAGAAGAGGTGTTGAATGCCATTAGACTCCTTTTGTATGGCAAAGCACCTGGTGTTGATTCTATTCCAGCGGAGATTTACAAGGTGGGGGTCCATTGCTCATGCAGAAGCTGACTGAAATTTTCCAGGCTATAGGGCAAGAGGTGGTTATCCCACAGGAATTCCTGGGATGAATGAAACTTTGGGGTGAGAGGGCTGAGGGGGATGGAAATGAGGAACTGAGTGGAGTAGGGTTTGGATGATGATCTACAGGTGTTACTTTTTTCACTGCTTTCCTTGAAATTCTTGACCTTGTGTGTCTTAAATGAATTTTGTAATTATTATTATTATTATTATTATTATTATTTTTAGTTATGGAAAGTATTTCCCTAGGAGCTTGATTAGTATAATGCTAAATATGTAGATCAATATTGTTGGTATAATCATTTTAACTGAGGATCAAATGACATCATGACACTAAAGTCAAGTTTCAACGTGTTCGACTATGGCCGAACAGAGCAATACAAGCTCAAAATGCTCTACCACAGGTCAGGTGCAAATAATCCACGTGAACATTTGGGATGGGTTCTCCATTGTCCATCTCTTGTCCTGTGACAATCACAGGGGGGTCGCTCTTTTAGTCATTGCTGGCAGAGTCCTCTTTAATAAGCTAATCCTTCACCTGGAAGATGGCCATCTACCTGAGAAACAGTGTGGCTTCAGAAAAGGCTGAGGAAAAGTCAATATGATGTTTGCTGCCTGACAACTCCAGGAGAAATACGAGGAGTAGAACAGAAGTCTGTACACAACATTTGTAGATCTGACCAAAGCCTTTGATACTGTTAGTCATGAGGGCTTATGGAAAATTATGTCAAAATTTGGTTGCCAGGAGAAGTTCATCAGCATAGTACATCAATTTCATGACAGCATATTTGCCCAGGTTCCAGATAATGGACAATGCCCTAGTGCCTTCCCAATCCCCGGTGGAGTGAAACAAGACTGCGTGCTTGCTCCCATGCTTTTTAGCATGATATTTTCAGGCATGTTGTCAAATGCTTTCAATGAGGATGAACATGGCATAAAGGTCCACGACCACACTGATGGTAAATTCTTCAATTTGAAAAGGCTACAAGCCAAGACCAAAGTGAAGGGAGTGTTGGTGCATGATTTTCTGTCTGCAGATGATTGTGCACTCAATGCAGTCTCTGAAGCTGAGATGCAACAAAGTATGGTTCAATTCTCTGCTGCTTGTGCTAATTCTGGCCTAACAATTAACACTAAGAAAACACAGGTGCTCCATCAGCCACCATACATGGAACCATTGGTTACAGCAATGCATGCATTTCCAGAGCTAACTCAGTTTTGGGGAGGCTACAAAGCAAAATATGGGAGAGAAGAGGTGTTAGACTGACTACCAAACTGAAGGTCTACAGAGCAGTTGTGCTGAACTCATTGTTGTATGCCTGTGAAACCTGGACATTCTCCCAGTACCATGCCAAGAAATTAAATTGCTTCCATTTGAATTGTCTTAGGAAGATTCTGAAGATCACCTGGCAGGATTAGGTACCAGACACTGAGGTCCTTATTCAAACTAAACTGCCAAGCATTCAAAGTCTGCTTCAGAGAGTGCAACTCCAATAGGCTGGCTACATTGTTCAAATGTAAAACGTGTGCTTGCCAAAAAGACTATTTTATGGAGATCTCACACAGGGTAAGGGTTCACATGGTGATCAGAAGAATGCAAGAACACTCTCAAGGTCTCTCTCAAGAACTTTGGCATTGATTGTGTGACATGGGAGACGCTGGCACAGGACCGCTCAACATAGCATGCTCACATCAGAGAAGATGCTGTGCTCTATGAGCAAAGTGGAACTGAAACAACTCAAAGGAAACACATGACGTTCAAATTTGGAGAACCCACCTCAAATGTTCACATGAACTATTTGTACTGACCTGTGGTAGAGCATTCTGAGCTCATATTGCCGGATCAGCCATAGTCAGACACATTGAAACTTGACTTTAGCATAGTGATGTCATTTTGATCCTCAGTTAAAATGATTATACCAACTACATTAATCTACATAGTTAGCATTATACTAATCAAACTCCTAGGGAAATACTTTCCATAACTAAAAATAATAATAACAATGATTAAAAAATTCATTTAAGACACACAAGGTCAAGAATTTCAAGGAAAATGGTGAAAAAAATAACACCTGTAGATCATCATCCAAACCCTACTCCACTCAGTTCCTTATTTCCATCCCTCTCAACCCTCCCACCCCAAAGTTTCATTCTAACTCCACTGTGCCCTCTGGAATGCCTGTTCCATTGGGAAGAAACTTGCCTTCATCTTAGATCTATTTCTTTCCCATTCCTTTCATCTACTCTCTCTTATTGAAACCTGGACTCTCTCTGACAACACAACCTCCCTGGTTACCCTTTCCATTGCCAGCTGCATCTTCAATCATTCTCCTCAGCTCACTGCTCAAGAAGGAATTGGAATACTCATTGCTCTACATTGCCACTTTCAGGTTTCCCGCCTTCTTCCTTCACTCAGTAATCTGTCTTCTTCAAGATTCATGCAATTCATATCTACCACCCAATAAAAATCCTGGTAGTTGTTGTTTATCTATCCCCAGGTACTTTCCTTATTCAATGAATTTGATATCTAGCTTTCTACTTTCCCTCTCTACTTTTTCTCTCCCCAATTCCTGTGCTCATTCTAGGGGACTTCAATACACCCTAAAATTGATTTTCCTTCAAATACCCTAATCACTTAGTTCTTTAATCTCTTCACCTCCCATAGGTGTTAACTCCCATAGGAGTTAACTCCTCCACCCTACCTTAGCCACACACAAAAATGGCCATACCTTCAATCTTGCCATTATCTACAAATGTACTACCTCAATTTTCAAGAATTCTGAAATCTCTTTATCCAACCATAATCTATTGACTTTTCACTTCTCCCTCTGCCTTCATCCTCACCATGACCTCCAATCCCTTGACCCCTCAATTCTCTCTCAGACTATTTCCCCTGCACTAGTTACTCTTCTCTTCTCCCTAACTTGACTCCTTGATGAACCAATTCAACTATATACTGTCCTCCTCTCTTGAATTGCTAGTCCCATTATCATAATACCCATTATGCCCAGCCTGGCCTCAGCTTTGGATCATTCTTGTCTTTTGTTGCCTTCCAACCTACACATGTGCTGCTAAACAAAGGTTGAGAAAAATAGGCAACTGTAGGTCCACTACAAATTTACCCTCTTAATCTCAACATAACCTCACTGTTGTTGGGCAATACTATTATACTTCCTTTATCAACTCACTATCTCATTCCCCAAAGCAGCCTTTTTGTAACCAAACCTTCTTGTCCCTCCTCAAACCTTCTATGGTTCTCTTTTTCCACACTCACTAATTTGAGAACCTCACCTCATATTTTATAGAAAAAGTTGAGACCATTAATAGTGAACTCCCTCTTCTTTCCTTTTTCTCATCTCTTATCACTCCAGTGCCTTTTGCCACTTTCTCCTCCTTCACCCTTGTTTCATATGATGAAGTGGCCTTACTCCTTTCCAAGGTTAATCCCTCTAATTCTTCAAGTGGTCCTATTCCATCTCATCTCCTCTAACAGATTATTTCCTCTGTTGTCTCTACTGTTTCATTTATTTTCAATCTCTCCCTCTCCACTAACTCAATTTCTACTGCTTACAAACATGCTCATGTCTGCCCTATCCTAAAAAATAACGCAACCCTCACTTGACCATTCCATCCCTATCAGCCTATTTCTTTTCTGCCCTTTGTAACTAAATTTCTAGAAAAGACTGACAATAGATGTCTCCACTTTTTGTCCTCTCACTCTTTCCTTAACCCCTTACAATCTGACTTCCAAATCTTACCATTCTGCCAAAACTACTCCCTCCAAGATCACTAATGATCTCCTACTTGCCAAATTCAATGGCCCTTCCTTAATCTTTCTTCTCCCTGACCTTTCTGCAGCCTTTGACACTGTTGATCACTCTCTCCTTCTTGCTATTCTCTACTGGTTTTCCTCCTACCTATATGACTGTCCTTTCTCTGGCTCATTTTATGGATCCTCCTCCAGATCATTCCCTCAGGGTTCTATCCTGGGTCCTCTACTCTTCTCCTTCTCTACTACTTCATTTGGAGAACTCATCAGTTCACATGGATTTTATTACCATCTCTATGCTGATGATTCTCAAATCAACCTTTCCTGTCCTAGGCTCTCTATTGATCACCAATCTCATATCTCTAACTGCCTTTTAGACATCTCAAATTGGATATTAAGTAGATATCTTAAACTCAGTGTGTCCAAAACAGAACTCATTATCTTTCCCCCTAAACTTTCCATCGCTCCTACCTTCCCTAATACTTTAGGGGGAAGCACCACCCTCTCAGTCCTTTAGGCTCACAACCTAGGAGTTCTCCTGAATTACTCATTATTTCCCACCCCATCACACAACAAGCTGTTGCCTTGACCTGCCTTAAATGTCTCCTTCTCTCCTCTGATACTCACTACTCCAGTGTAGGCCCTCATCATCTCATACCTTGATGATTGTAGTAGTGTGCTGGTGGGTCTGTCTGTCTTTTCATTTTAATCCTTTCTCCATGTAGCCACTAATGTCATTTTCCTAAAACAAAGTTCAGATCATGTCACCCTCATTCAGTAAATCCTAGTGGCTTCCTATTTCCTCCAAGAGCAAATACAAAATGTTCTAACTGGCATTCATAGTCCTTCATAATCTAGCTACCTTCTGTCTTTACAGTCTGCTTATACCTAACATACTCTTTGACTCTGCGATATTGGTCTTCTGGATATTCCATGAACAGGACACTTCATCTTTCTGTTCCAGGTATTTTTTTCTGGCTGTCCCTCATGCTTGAAAGTTCTCCCTCCTCCTCTCTGACCACTGATCTCCTTGTCTTCCTTTAAGTCTCAATTAAAATCTCACCTTCAACAGGAAGCCTTTCCCAACCTCTCTTTCCCACTTTTGTGTCCTATTCACCTTGCATATAGATATGTGTGTATGTATTTGTTTGCATGTTATCTCAGTCTTTGAGGAAAGGAACTGGGTGGTTTTCTATTCGTTTGGTTTTTTGCCCCTTTTTGTATCCCCAGCCCTTAGCACATAGAAGGCATATAAAAACATTTATTGAATGAATAAATAGTACAAAAAGGTTATCATTGCAAGATCTAATTTTGCCAGATGATAATTATCAAAACTATTTGGCACGAGGTGTTTTTTTAAACATAAAGATGGATAAGTGAAATAGGCTTAAATGTGAGACCTCAATGTAAATGAGTGCAGAAGCTTACTGTAGAGGAAATTAACATCTTTCCCACCTGTGGTTAGTAGAAAATTTTATAATGAAACAAAAGACAAGATATTTTATAATATGTCTTTTATAAGACATAAAAGCTTTTGCTCAAATAAAAATCAATGTAGAGCAAATAAGGAAAAAATAGATTGTCTCCACCTGAGGGTGCTCTGCCCAAAAGAAGGTGCATTTTGTTGGCTGAAAGCTGCCTAATGACTTGGGGTTTACTGGCTACATTTCCTTCCCAAATACCAAGCCTCAGACCCAATTCACTTTGGAGCTCATAGATTGGACAACAATAGGGCCTTTTGGCCAGCAACCCTGAGGTCTTCCCCTTCCAGTTTGACTTTTTTTTTTAAGGGCCCATTCCTTGACTCAATTCTTTAAGAGGTCTATTCACTGAATGGGTTTTTACCTCACTCAAAGTGAGAACTTGAAAAGACCTTAGCCTAAAAGAACCAGGATCTCCCATTGCATCCTGGACCACCTCCAGTCAGCCTGATGAATAGCAGGCCCCTGGACTCAGATGGTTCTGGAGGAGAAAGGGAGGCTGGTGACTTTGCACAGCTCTCCCTCACTCAAATCCAAGTCAACTGCAAGCCATGTTATCATTCCCTGATGTCATGGTCTTCTTCAAGAACACAACAACAACAACAAAACTTCCATGAATAAAATCAAAGAAAATGGAAGGTGGCAAGGGTTGGATATGCAGACATGGATGAGATCTGTGATGCTGCCGGTTTTTCAGTCTCTACAGGTAAAGATCAATTCTAACTATATTCTTCATGGAATTTTCAGAAAACTATTCCTTCATTTAGCCAGTGGTGGACTGGTTGTATGAAGAACTATATCTGCTGATACATACACACACACACACACACACACACACACACACACACACATACACATGCATATAGATATATGCATAATATGTAAATATATTTACACATAAACATATGCATAATGTACATATGAGTATGTACATTTGGGGACACTAAAAAGGAAAAAAAAACAGCTGGCACAAGTCAGGACCCAAATCTAAGAATCTTTTTTTCTCTTTTTGGTGCCCCCAAAGGATTGTTCCTAGAAGAGAAAAGTGATATTGAGCTCCTATAACACAATTTACCTAGGTCTATATCCAATTGGAAAATAATACCTTTTTTTGAAGAAGTCCTTTTCTATGCCTCTCTGCAAAAATCATAATTATGAATTCCTGGCATAGTTTGACCACAGAAAGAAACATCTAGGACATCTACAGTCAATTCTCTGCCCTGTGTAGTAACACCCACAGCCTGAAATTTTCTATGGGAGTACTTTGACAAAGACCTTTCTGTCAAGGTCCTGAGCTTAAGCACTGGCTCTGCTGGAATGCACAAATTACAGCTGGAACAAAAAATCTCTTTATATTTTCCCTAGGCCACATTGCACTGATTCTTTATAGCTTCACTATCAAAACTGCCAGTGTTTCTCCTATTAAGTACTGCATCTGGGACGAGATGTCAATTTCTATTTTCTAGCTCTTAGGCCTCATTTGTAGGATTTATGCTTTTGAAACACAATACCATCTTTCTTTTACCGGAAACAATACCATCTTTCTTTACCTAGAAACTTTTGGGAAAAGCACATTAAAATCAATCAAAGTAAGATGTCTCATATGTGAAAACTTGCATATAAATGAATAAATATATCCCACTGGGAATAACTGGGTTGATTCTGATTGTTGAAAAAACCAATTAGAGATAATGAAAAGCTTGAGCTTAAAAGAATTAATACACTGCCCAAGTGGAAAATGATTTTAACAATCTCTCCTACAAAATCACCAGAGGCAAGTTCTCTAAGACTATACCTCCTTGTAAAATATTCATCGTTGTGTTTATGCTACTTCATTCAAGTTGGAGGCACTTTCACTACTATTTCAAAGAAGAATTAGAGTTGAGCTCAAAGCCAAGTAGACATCAGTTCAAGTTCCATTCTGGCATATCCTGTCTGTATAATCCTGGATAAAACTTCATGATGTTGTACTTGGCCTCATTCTGGTTCCCCTGATCCCTTCCTCCTCCCTTCATTCTGTCCTTACCAGCCATCTTGTTCCCCCTTCTTCATGGAAGTAGACAAGTTGGCAGCAGGGCCCTCCAAAGTTTCCTGTGCGCCATAGTTAAAATGTGTACTAAACAATCACTGATTTTGGCTTCTATAAGTTTCTGCTTATGTAATTCCTGACTATTAGGTGTGTGGTTTTTGCCTTTATATACTAATGCCTTACCCCTGTTCGCTGCTGTTCAATTTGGGTCTTGCCTCGAGCAGTTGTGTGCTAATGAAGTCCACTTTCAATTTATACTCACGGATCTCACTCACTTTGTTTGGCACAAGTCTTTGGAAGCCCCAGCGAGATTTGCGGTGTCCTGTGTCACCACGGATATCCCCAAACAGGAGGAACTCTGGGCTTCAGGAGGTGGGCGTCTGCTCACCCCCAATCCCTAGGGGAGCTTGCCCCTGAGATGTTCCAGGGCCCCAGGACTCGAGGAGGGAAAGATCGCATTCACCTCCTGACTCCGACCTGCCCCTAATTTGACCCTGTGTGGATTCAGGACCTCCAGAGGTGAGTACATTTCTGTCTTCTGGTTCTGTGGGGATCTGGGGGTAGACACAGCTTAGTGTACCTACACACCAGTCCCCCAGGTGCCCTGAGACGTTGGCTTTATGCCTGTTCGTGGTCTGTTAGTGTCTGTCCATGTCTTCTATCCATTTGGGGCTCACAAGATTTTGTTTTGAGCTCATTCGCTTAAAACCTTACTGCTTTTATTCTGCAAAGCAAGTCTTCCAGTGGCTATTAGATGAGCGTCTTCAAGGGAATTTCTCTGATTTCCACTGGGAGGACATTTTTGTCTATAAGCTATACTGTTTGTCTGTATTTTTGTCCTAGAACGTGGGAGGTTCAGCCAGCACATCAAAAACACCTCTGGAGTGTATACTAAGCCTTTTTAAGGAAGCCTATCAGGATGGGGCAGATTATGGGATCCCCTTGAAGAAGAGCAAACTCATTCTTTATTGCATGAATGAGTGGCCCATGTTCCCCTGCAGGGAAACTTCAACAAACCAACTATCCAATTAGTGTTGTGGGTGGTAACAGGCAATCCAGGGCGTCCAGATCAATTCCCTGTATTGATGTCTGGCTGGACCTCGTCAGCCATCCCCCTCCCTGGCTTAGGAACTGTTCCTTGCAAAGAGGTATCTGCATGCTTGTGGCCCAGCCACCCTCAGACATCTCTAAAAAACCTCCCGCAAAAGTCCTACAGGACTATAGTGAGGAGCATAATCTGCCACCACCTTATAACCCTGGATCCCTTCCTCCCACCTCTTCTCCTGACTCCTCAGGGCTTCCAACCTCTCCGGGTTCCATTTCGCACCCCTCCCCCCTCCCCCCAGCTGTACCTGGGCAAGCTATCAGCCCCCTGAAGAGCCCTCTTCCTCTTCAGCCATCCTTCCCGTTAGGGAATCCCCTAACTCAGAAGGAAGCTCCTTCCTGGTGTATGTCCCTTTCTCCACTTCAGATATTTACAATTGGAAAACTCAAAATCCTCCTTTCTCAGAAAAACTTCAGGCTCTTATTAACCTCCTTGAGTCCGTCTTCCATACGCATTGCCCCACATAGGAGGATTGCCAATGACTCCTAACAACCCTATTCACCACTGAAGAGCAGGACAGGATTAGACAGGAAATCAGAAAAGCTGCGTTGGGCCCTGGGAGTGGCACATTGGAGGAAAGGTAGGATGAGGTGGAGTGAGTATTCTCCCTTTCTCGGCCTGCCTGGGATCCTAATACCTCTAGGGGCCGTGAAACATTAGACACCTACCACTGATACCTCCTATAGGGCCTAAAAGGGGTGGCTTGAAAACCAACTAACCTGACTAGGGTTTTTAAAGTAAAACAAGGGCCCCAAGAGCCCCCGAGGCTTTCCTGGAGTGTCTGTATGAGGCCTACAGGACTTATACCCCTATTGACCCTGAGGCCTGAGAATGCCCGAGTCTTAAATGTTGCTTTCTTTTCCCAGTCTGCCCCTGACATTAGAAGGAAACTTCAGAAACAGGAGGGTTTTGAAGGCATGGTTATATCCCAGCTAGTAGAGATTGCCCAAAAGGTTTATGACACCAGGGACAACTCCTCTGATAAAACTGACAAGCGGCTTACCCGGCTCCTTGTGGCTGCACTTCAGACTCCCAAACAGGGTGCCCGAGCAGGTGCTACACCATGCAGTACTCATCCCGTTCTTGCGAAGGACCAGTGTGCCTGCTGTAAAGAGTTGGGCCACTTGAAGAGTGAGTGCCCCCTCAACAACCCTTGGAAGCAACCCTGCCCCACATCAGAGGTTTTAGCACTCAGTGATTGATGTGGCCTGGGGACTTTCTCCCTTGACCCCTGTGAGGCCGGGGTCCGTTTAAACTTCAGGGGTCACGCTGTCAACTTCCTGGTCGACACTGGCACTGCTCATTCTGTCCTGACTAAACCCCTTGGCTCCCTCTCTTCAAGGACTTCCCCTAACCAAGAGGCCACTGGGGAGACTTTGTACTGCCCATGGACCTCAGATAGAGTAGTGGACTTGGGAAAAGGCACCATTATCCACTCCTCCCTAGTTATGCCTGACTTACCCTTACCCTCTCCTGGGCCAGGACCTGTTAAAAAAGCTCCAAGCTACTATTTGCTTCAGTTCCAGCCCATTTGCTTCCCTAGCAATTTCCACTCTGCATACTCTGCCTCCGGCCTCTATCTTGGTCACTATTCCTGTAGCTTCCAAGTTCCTACTCCATGAAGCTGCCTCCCCCTCTAACACATCCCGTTTGTTGGCAAGCCTACTTGAATCCCACCCTGGGGTCTGGGCAGACACCAACCCCCCTAGCCTGGCCTTTCATCATCCTCCAGTGGTCATGTAACTCCTTGCCACCACCTCCCCATCTCAGTCCGCCAATATCCCATGTCTTCTGAGGCTCATCGAGGCATTGCAGTTCACATTTCCCGGCTGTGGGAGGTCCGTATTCTAGTACCTTGCCAAGAGTCATGGAACACTTCCCTTCTTCCCATTTACAAACCTGGTACCTCTGACCTTAGGCCCGTTCAGGATCTGTGGGAAGTGAACAAGCGAGTGGAGACAATTCACCTGACTGTTCCAAATCTCTATACTCTCCTTAGCCTCCTTCCCCCTTCACATTGTGTCTATACTTGTCTTGATTCTCAAAGATGCTTTCTTCACCATTCCCCTGGCCCCTGCCAGTCAACCCCTTTTTGCTTTCACCTGGATGGACCCTGAGGGTGGGTACTCTGGCCAGTTAACCTGGACATGCCTGCCCCAGGGCTTTAAGAACTCCCCTACTCTCTTCGATGAGGTCCTCCATAAGGATCTTCTCCCCTTTCATGAGTCCCACCCCTCTTGCTCTCTAATTCAATATGTTGATGACCTCCTCCTTGCAGCACCTACTCAAAACGCTTGCTTGTCTGTCACCTCTGACCTTCTTTCTCTCTTGCAGTCTTTGAGTTACCAAGTTTCCTCTAAGAAAGCTCAAATCTGTTCATCTCAGGTCATCTGTCTTGGTTACATTCTCTCAAGGGGCACTCAGACCCTTTCCCCTTCCAGTATCCAAGCCATCCTAGACTTACCTATCCCAAAGACTAAGAAACAAGTTTGAGAGTTTTGCGACTTTGAGGTACCACATCTCACCAATGAGATTGGCTAACATGACAAAACAGGAAAATGACAAATGCTGGAGATGATGTGGAAAAATTGGAACACTAATGCATTGTTGGTGGAGCTGTGAACTGATACAACCATTCTGGAGAGCAATCTGGAGCTATGCCCAAAGGGCTATAAATAATTGCATACCCTTTGGCCCAGTAATGCCACTTCTGGGGTTTATCCCAAAGAGATCATAGAAGTGGGAGGAAGACTCATATGTACAAAAATATTTATTGCAGCTCTCTTTGTGGTGGCAAAAAACTGGAAATTAAGGGGATGCTGAACCATCGGGGAATGGCTAAACAAGTTGTGGTATATGAATGTAATGGAATACTATTGTGCTATAAGAAATGGGGAGGAGACGGTCTTCATATTCACCTGGAGAGGCTTATACAAACTGATGCTAAGTGAGAAGAGCAGAACAAGAAAAAACTTGTACACAATCACAGACACACTGTATGTGTGATGACCAACTTTGATAAACTGGACTCTTCTCAGCAACGCACAGTTACAAGACAACTCTACAAGTCTCAGGATGGAGGGAGAAAGATCAGAGAAAGATCTAGAAAGACCAGAGTTTAAATGGAGACTGAAGTAATCTACATGCTCTGGTTCTTTTACATGTTCGGTTTTCTTTCTTTTTTCCCACTGTTCACTCCATTGGTTACAACCTTTCTATACAATCAGACTGTTGTACAACATGAAAGTATTTGCAGATCCTATACATGATTGCATGCTGCCATGGGGTGGGGGGGGGGAGGGAGGGAAGAAACTCTGAAACTCAGGATTGTGGAACTGAATCTCGTAAACTAAAAGTAAATAAACAAGTCAATGAAAAAAAAAGAATATCAAGGAATTCTACCTTCCCCCATATCTTAGTACTCTTAATCGTGTTCGTCTCCAGTGTGACCTCCATTCCCTCCATCCTCCAGTTCTCTCCCAGGTTATCACCACTATGACACTGTCCTCTCTTCCATAACTTGACCCCTTGGTGAACTAGTTGAACTATACACTCTACTCTCAAAATCTTTGAGCCCTTATCCATTTGTTGATCATGTCTTGATAAGCTCAAACCCTAGATTGTTCCCATCATCCTTCTCCTTTGTGCCTATTCATGTGCTGCTGAACAGAACTAGAGAAAAATCATTAAACTGTGCTGATTGGGTCCACTACAGATTCCTATTATATAATCTTAACTAGACTCTCGAAGCATCAAGACAATCCTTCCCCACCCTATATGATAGTATACTATGATAATACACTGACTCTTACAAACCTTTTCCCCCTTCCTCAAGCTTTTCACCTCAGACCCCCCCCCCAAACCCTTTCAGCTGAGGGCCTTACCTCAAACTTCACTGAAAATATTATGGCTATTCCCTTGGAGCTTCCTGTTTTCCCCTCCTATCCATCTCACATCACTAAGATATCTGCCCTTACTGTCTCTTCCTGCTTTCCAGTCCTGGACAAAGGGGTGGCCCTTTCCTCTGCCAAGGCATAGGACTTGCTCCCTTGCTCCTCTTCCTTCCCATCTTATCCAACAGATTGACCCCATTATCATCCTCACTTTCTCTAATCTTCGGACTCCCCCGTCTACTGGTTCCTTCCCTGCTCCTTACAAACACATCTATATTTCCCTGATCCTGAAAAAAAAAACAACACCGTCATGTATCTCTCATAAATAATCCCTTTTCCTATTCAGTCACCACCCCTCATAACCTCTCCTCTGGACTACCACAATAGTCTTTTCTTTTTTGGAGGCAATTGGGGTTATATGACTTGCCATGCCACTAATGTCTGAGGCTAGATTTGAACTCAGGTCCTCCTGACTCTAGGACTGGTACTCTATCCACTGTGCCACTTAGCTGCCCCCACAATAACCTTAAATTTTTTTTAACTTATTGAAAAAAATAACAAACATTGACTTCTTCTTTCAACCTATCTCCCCTTGGTGGAGGGAAAGAAAGGAGAGGGATGCCAAAAAAAAAAAAACCAAAAAAAACCAAAAATAAACCACCCAAAGCAAAAACAACATAGTCAAACAAAAGAAGTTCCCACATTTCTGTGACTAAATATGTATATTTTATTCCTCACCCTAAGTCCACCATCTCTTTGTCAAGAGGTGAGTATCATGCTTCATCATTGGTCCTCTGGAATTATTATCAGTTATTGCATTGATTAGAGTTCTTAAGTCTTTCTTTACAATATTTAACCACTGGATAAATTCTCTTCTTGTTCTTCTTGCTTCACTCTGCGTGAGTTCATGCCAATCTTCCTAGGTTTCTCTGATAGTACAATACTATTCCCGTAATCTATATATCATAATTTGTTCATCTAGTTTCCATTTAATGGGTACTCCCTTAGTTTCCAGTTCTTTACTACTACAAAAATAGCTACCATAAATATTTTTGTATTTACGGGTCCTTTTTCTATTTCTTCGCAATATAATTTTAATTGATCTCCCCGACACATTTCTCTCTCTTCCTTTCTATCCTCCACTTGGCTCTCAAAGTGTTTGCTAACAATTTGGTCTAACCATGTCACTCCTCCACTCAGTAAATGCCAGTGGTTTCCTAGGATATCATATGTGTGATGACCAACTTTGATAAACTGGACTCTTCTCAGCAATGCACAGCTATAAGACAACTCTACAAGTCTCAGGATGGAAGGAGGTATCTACATGCAGAGAAAGATCTAGAAAGATCAGAGTTTAAACGGAGACCGAAGCAATCTACATGCTATCTTTCTTTCTCATGTTTGGTCTTCTTTCTTTTTTCCCAGTGTTCACTCTGTTGGTTACAACCCTTCTATACAACCAGACTATTGTCCAGTGTGAAAGTATTTGCAGATCCTATACATGATTGCACGCCACTGCCGTGGGAGTGAAGGGGAAGGGAGGGGAGAAAATTTGAAACTGAAGGGATTGTGGAACTGAATCTTGTAAACTGAAAGTAAATAAACAAGTCAATAAAAAAAAAAGGGAAAAAGAAGAAAAAAAAAGTTTGGGTAGGTTATTGCCGGCTCTGGATCCTGGCTTTTGCTGAGATTGCAAAACCCCTTTATTCTGCTGCTGCCGGCTCCAGAACCTCTTTCTTGGTCCTCCCCAGAACAAAAGGCTTTTTATGCCCTTAAGGCCACCTTGCTCTCAGCGGCCCCCTTAGCCCTACCTGACATCACCAAACCTTTCCATCTTTTTGTTGCTGAGTCTCATGGGGCGGCTAAAGGGGTCCTCACCCAAACCTTAGACCCCTGGTGCTGCCCTGTTGCCTATCTCTCCAAATGCTTTGATTCTGCTGCTGCTGGCTGGCCCCCTTACCTCGGGGCTGTGGCAACGGCCCTCTTAGTTAAGGAAGCCGATAAGCTTTCTCTGGGTCAGCCCCCTTTCCATCTCTGCACCCCATTCTGTGGAGACTCTCCTCCGTAGTGATCCTATTCAGTGGCTCTCCAACTCTCAACTAACCCAATACCAGGCCCTCCTCTTGGATCAGCTCTGTCTGACTTTTTTGAAAACCTCTGCTCTTCACACTGCCACTCTGCTCCATGACCCCGCACCCAGCTTGTCCTCCCCCACTGCCTTCAGGTCATTGATCAGGTCCAGGTGGCAAGACCTGATCTCACTGATACACCCTTGCAGAACCCTGACCTGATCCTCTTTACTGATGGCAGCAGTTTTGTGGATGCAGGGCTGGTGCAGCAGTGGTCTCTTGCCCGTCCCTTACGGTCCTGTGGTGCTCCCCCCCTCCCTCCCGGCTCCTCCACCCAACGTGCCAAGCTTGTTGTCCTTGCCCAGGCTCTATGCCTGGTGGAGGGGAAGTCAGCTAACATCTACACCAATAGCCCCTATGCCTTTGCCACTGTCCACATCCACGCCACCTGAATGCTGCTGGCAAGGCTATTAAAAACCGGGCCGAAATCCTATCTCTTCTCCACTCTGTTTGGCTCCCCTCTCACATCGCCATTATTCATTACCCAGCTCATCAACTGGGAGACACCCCTGAGGCGGTTGGTAAATGTGCAGCTGACCTTGCCACAGGCCACTGTCTCATTCCTTGCCCCAACTGTCTGCTCTCTTATGGAAGTACCCACCCTCCCTCTCTCCCCTTCCTAACTCTGAGTAGGAGGATTCCTTTGCTGGAAAATCAAAAAGGGAGAAAGAGGAATTGAGTTGGTGGATGCTCCCCAGGGATCACCTTCTAGTCCCCAAATCCCTTGGGAGGTATCCAAATACGGCTTCTACACCAGACAACCCTTCTGGGAGAAAAGAAACGCGGTCTCCTCCTGAGAGGTACCATATTCCCCATCTAAATGAGGACCTGTCTAGCATTATGAGCTGCTGTGAGACATGTGCAGGGGTGAATGTGAAACAGGGAAAAATATGATCTATGGGGGTTAGCCAGGAGAGCACTGGGAGGTCGACTTCACTGAGGTAAAACCACCCGCACAGGGTTAACAAATACCTCTTAGTATTAGTTGATACATTCTCTGGGTGGGTGGAGGCATTACCTGTGAAAAATGAAACAGCCCTAATAGTAGCAAAAAACTCCTTAATGAAATTGTCCCTTGGTTCATCATCCCCATGGGAACTGAGTCAGATAATGGATAGGACAGTGGTTCTCAACCTTCCTAATGCCACGACCCTTTAATACAGTTCCTCATGTTGTGGTGACCCCCAACCATAAAATTATTTTCATTGCTACTTCATATCTGTAATTTTGTTACTGTTATGAATTGTGATGTAAATATCTGATATTCAGGATGTATTTTCATTGTTACAAATGGAACATAACCCACAGGTTGAGAACTGCTGGTTGCATTTGTAGCCAAAAATTTGTAGTCAAAACAGAGTCCTGGGTCACCCTTCTGCCACTGGCCTTGCTCAGAAGCAGGTGTACCCCCCAAAAATTAATACTGACCCCATTTTAAATTATCTTTGGTAGACCACCACCCATTCTTCCCCTTATCTGGGAAGACCTAAATGCTGAAATCACTAAATCTTCCCTCATCAAATTCCTACAGGGCCTGCAGGCAACTCAGAAAGGACTCCTACTCTCAGTCCACGCCCGCCAGTCCCAAGCTCAGCATCAGCCCATCTGTTCCAACCTGGAGACTCTGTGCTGGTAAAGAAATTCACTGCTTTGGGTCTGGAGCTGAGGTGGAAGGGGCCGCACATCAGGATCCTCACTACACCTACCGCCGTCAAAGTGGACTCTATCCCCACTTGGCTCCATTATACGAGAGTAAAGCCTGCTGTCACCTCAGAATGGAAAGCAGAAGTACACAAGGACCCTTTAAAGCTAAGACTTACCTGCCAACTCCCTTCTTAATCTTCTGTCTTCTCCATTGCGGGGCCCTTGATGGCCCAAACCCACATGCCCTGGCCCCCCTGGCCACCTGGACCCTTTATGCACACCACTCTGCCAGGGACTACCCCAGCAGGCTACTCAAACCCCTTGGACTATCCCTCAGACCTCAGCAGCAGGATATTACTTTACCTTGGACCTCTGCTGCATCAATCCCCAGGAATGTCATTACCTGGCTCCCCTGACGATTGAATTCTGCCCTGGTGCCTGGGATGCACAGGCAGAATCTATCTGCCGGTCCAGCCCATTTTATTGCTCAGGGTGTCCTTGTGCCTCCCTCTCGCTAGGCGTCCCAGCTTGCTCTGACATCTTGCTCCCAGATGGGGAACCTCATCTTAGTCTGCATCTTTATATTACACCCAACCAATCCCTTTTGGCTCACCCTCCATACCTGGGGGGTCCAAGTACGTGCTCGAACCGCTTACATCGGCCCTCAGAGTCAGTTCTTGTTCCATTCCACCAAAGGGTTGTTCTTGACTGTCTCTTGCCACACCGCCCCAGTCCCAATGGGTCCATTGGGTTCCCTACCTCTGCCCCCACCCCCACTGGCACCATACTCTAAACCCTGAACCCCCAGCCCCAACCCTCAACCTGCTCTTACCCCTAAGGGTGGCTTTATTGCTAGCCAGAAACCCCCTAGTCCTTCTGTCATGGGGCTCCTTCAAGCCATTTACAGCACGGTAAATTTGTCCTGTCCTGATTTAGCCCCTGAATGCTGGCTTTGCATGAATCCCTGGCCTCCATATTATGTTGGAGTAGCTGTTAATACCACCATAGAATCCACTAACACTTCTAAGAATTGTGACTGGGACCAGCCAAGGCTCACCTTGGGAGATGTCCAAGGTTCTGGGCTCTGCCTAATTACCAAGGACACTGACCTGTCGGGTTCTCCCTATAGCCCCATCTGTGGCTCTACCCTTGAAGTTAAATTCTCTACTTCTAGTTTCTTTCCTGACCCACCAGGAGCCTGGTGGGCATGCCTCGATGGCCTTACCAGGTATCTTTCTGCCACAGTGTTCGTAAAACAGAGTCTACCAGATGGCCCCCTTTGTATCCTGGTACCAATAATCCCCCAGGTCTCCCTCCTCTCCAGTGAAGGGGGATGGAGCTATTTTGCCCTAGTGGAAGTCCAAACCTTCCATCAAAGGCGCCTGGACCCTCTCCTCATCCCCATCTTGGTAGGGCTAGGACTGAGCAGGTCTTCCACCATTGGGGAGAACACCCTAATTAAGGCAGATGCCAACTACTGGGGACTTAGTGCACAGGTGGACATTGATCTCTCCCACCTAGAGCACAACATCTCTGTCTTAGAGAGGTGGGTTGATTCCCTTGGGGAAATGGTCCTCCAAAACCTCAGGGGCCTAGATCTGCTATTTCTCCAGCAGAGGGGCCTCTGTGTTGCCCTCGGGGAATCCTGTTGTTTCCACGCAAACACCTCTAGCGTTGTGCAGGAAGGTTTAAGTTTTGTCTGTAAAAATCTGGCAGACTGACAGAGAGAAAGGGAAGATGCCGAAAACTAGTACCAGTCACTATTTCAAACATCCCCTTGGTTCACTACTTTAGTGTCTTCCCTAGCCAGGCCCCTAATTCTCCTCACCCTAGCTCTCATTTTAGGTCCATGCCTGATTAATAGCTTTCTCCAATTTGTCAAATCCCACATTAACTCTGTCAAGTTACTTATTGTCAGGGATCCCCACTACCAGTCCCTTGAGGCTGGCCCCGTTGATCACTATGATGATGTGGTCCCCATTGTGTCAAGGGTTTGACACTCTGTCCATAAGAAGTGGGGGGAATGTTGTACTTGACCTCAATCTAGCTCCCCTGATCCCTTTCCCCTCCCTCCATTCTGTCCTTATCAGCCATCTTGTTCCCCCTTCTTCATGCATGTGGACAGGCTGGCAGCAGGGCCTGCCAAGGTTTCCTGTGCACCAAAGTTAAAACGTGTACTAAAACAATCACTGATTTTGGCTTCTGTAAGCTTCTGCTTATGCAATTCCTGACTGCTAGGTGTGTGGTTTTTGCCCATAATTATATACCAATGCCTTACCCTTGTTCCCTGCTGTTCAATCAGTTGCACACTAATAAAGTCCACTTTCAATTCGTACTCGGGGGTCTTGCTCATTTTATTTGGCACAACAATGACAACTCTCTAATACTAAAACTGCTGAAAGGTACTGGGTTGAATTGATATATGCTATACCAATGAAATCATAGGTGCAGTCCCTAATCCTTTTTCAAAGGGTGACAGCTCAGTTTGTTTTGAATAACCCTAAGTGATTATCTGAACTTTGGCAGAACTGATCTGGCACAGTTACTTGCAAATGGAGAAATCTGTGCATAGGAGCCTGACACATTCTCACATTGCTAAGTATGATCCTAATCCTTGGAAGCAATGTGGTAGAGTAGAAAGAGTACAGAATATGGAGTCAGAAGGATCAGGGTGCAAATACTGGCTTGGCTATTTACCACCTATATAAACGGTAAGTTCCAACTTCCTATGAAATACTGGAATTCCAGATATAAACCTATGATTTTCTTGCAATAATGACTTGAACTTCTTGCTCTCTGGGCTACCTCACTTGTCCCAATCTACTCTCACAATGGCAGTTCTGAGTTTCCTAGAAAAAGACCACCACCACCAAGTAGCTATAACTCAAACTCTTTCTGAGTCCTAGGGATAACCTTGTTAGATGTGTGAGGAAGGTAGAAGTAAAGTAGATACATTCTGCCCTACTTGGGTGTTTCCCATCTACACAAAATCAGTCACTATTGACACTTTTAGCTTTAAAACAAAATATTTAACAAATTGATAAGGCAAAAACAAGAATAAGTATAACATTACAATTATTCAATATAAATATATTCAATAATACTAGAGGGTGAAGCAGAAAACTCTCCAAACCTCCCTTTACAGAGAGTTCAGAATTTCCATCCAATTCTTCATCTCCCCTCAGCTCCTTAGTTTTGACTCCATCAATATCACGCTTCCTCTAGGATACATTCATCACCAGGAAACTCATAATACTGAAAATTGTTTCAGTTTTGCTAATCACACCTCATTAATACCCTTAATAGCCTTAATAGGATACCCTATAGCAGGGCAGAACAAAAAATTCCTTTCCCCAAACTCTCTTTATAGAGGTTTCAGAATTTCCAGAGAATTCTTCATCTTGCACCAGCTACTCTGCTTGGTTTTAGCTCTACCAACATCATGCCCCTGCACTAGGTTCCCTTTGGCACTCCCCTTTATTTCTCTGCCCCCTCCCCACCATTTTTAGCTAGCTTTTATATATTGTCTTTTCCCATTAGATTAGTAAACTCCTTGAGGGCAGAGACTTTCTTTTTCTTATATGTGTCCTTAGTGCTAAGCATAGTTCTTAGTACATAGGAGGCACTTAGTAAGTGCTTGTTGTATTATATATTCAGTAGTTCATAGTGTATACATAAACCTGGGTCCCACTTTCCTACAGATACATGTCTTTGTCTGACACAATCTCACTAACTTAGCAGGGTCACATGAGTAAGGAAAAAATCCATGTGCTCAGGGTAGCTCACAATTCTGGACTACAGATCCTGATGTTTTAGTCTACTCATGAAAAATTTGCTCCCACATGAAGCCACTTTTTTGCTAGTTCCTCCTTTTTTCGTCCTCAATGCTCTCATACTGAGTAAATTCCCCTTCCCCCCCTACTCTACTCTCAAACTCATGATACAATGACAAAAACTCTTTTTACTCATGTAAGGTAATTAATTTAGCAGGTACTTAGTCCTTAGTAACTAAGGGCTAAGTACTTCTGTGAAAGAAACAGAGGGTGTGAACTCTGTCTCCTGTGTGAAAGAAGGTATGAACTCTGTCTCCTGGGGCAAGAGGGGGTTGGCTGAGATAGAAGGCCAGTGTGTGTATATAAGAAGAGTTCTAGAGACAGAGAATCAGAATTGGAAATTTTCCTCCTGGTGGCTCCTGGTGGAGGGAGCAGAATTGTCCCAGCATCTAGGAGCTGGGCTGCTGGATTGAGAACTAAGTTGGAATTTTCTATGAGACCAGAATCTGGTGAAGGCTACCTGGAAGGCTGAGAGGGCTGCCTGGAAAGCCAAGATTTCTCCCTGGTCCTAGGGCCAGCTGAACTGCTGGAGGACTGAAAAAGCATGACCGGGATAAGCCTTTGTTTGTTTGTGGCTTGGTGGATCCTTAAGTTCCCAGCAACAGAAGTTGTGAAAGGTTTGAGAGGTGCTGGACCCTGTGGACTTCAGTGTGTACCAGGAACTGCCCAGAGGACTGGATGAGAATCGGGGAGCTGTCTGCCTCTGAATCCAGGTGACTGGTGGATTCAGATAGGAGCTGGGTCCATGGAAGGGGATCCAGGAAATCTCAGAGACCACCCCAAGTCAAGATGAAGAAAAAGCCTACCCTTGGATGAGTGATGAAATTGAAGTTTACTAGACATGGAGGGGTGGAGAGTTTGTGTAATTTTCTAATGAAAATTTTAGTGATTAATGATTGTACTTAGTGATTGATTGTTAGATAAGTGACTGATTAAGTTAATCTATGATTGCCCCATGAGTGGAAGATTGATTATTGTATTGTGAAATGACTGAATGATTAAATAAGGAGGATTTCCCCCCCTTAGGGAAACCAGATGATTATTCTTTTGTTCTTTGTTCTAAATATTGTGGCCACTGTAGTGAAAACTATGTGGCCATTCTAATGTTAAGCTGTTGTAACACTGTAACACTGTATTGTGATTTTCTGTGATAAGATGTAATGTTGTGAATATTATATCGTGATTTATTGTGAATGTTTGCCTTGATTTGTAATGGAATAAATGGAGTGTTCACTATACTGTGTAATCAGAACCTTAAAAGCTGTTCACAGTAGCATTATTTTAGAAATCTGCTAGTGCATGGCATTACAACTCACAGTCACCCTTAAAAGTTTCTCCTTAAACCAGAGAACTTCAAAACTTCACAAATTGACTCTCTGAGCAATACAGACAAGCCCAGAGAACTCACTCAACTGAATTATACATCAGTTCTTAGGGTCTTGTTACAGTAAAACCTGAACTCACAGTAAAATTCCTCAATCAGCTCTCAATATATACAACTAATAGCAAAGCTGCAGCAAAGCCTTTCTTCCCCCTCTATTTTTCCTTATCAAATAAGAGAAGTGAAACAGAGAGCAAACAGGCATCTCTGAGAAATTTTTGCTGTTATTTAGTCATTTTACTCATGGCCAACTCTTCACGATCTTATTTGGGGTTTTCTTGGCAAAGGTACTAGAATGGTTTGCCATACAGATGAGGAAACTGAGATAAACAAGGTTAAGTGACTTGTACATGGTCATACAACTAATAAGTGTCTGAGGCCAGATTTCCTGACTCCAGACCTGGCACTCTATCTATTGCACCAAAGGTTCATCTCTTCTACACCAACAGACTTCCATGCTTTTCTATAGTGAATCTGCAAAGCAATATCTCTCTTCTTAGCTGAATCCTAAATACAGCACCGTATTTTTATATATTTTTATATACTTTCCTGTAATTTGATAGCATCCACTGACATTTCTTTCCGTCTATGTTCTTAAGTCTTCTGCTCTTGCTTGGTTTTTCTCCGTATCCAGTGACTTGTCTATGGCTAGTCAGTGACATATCTTTCTTTTATAAGGCAAAACTCATGAACTCTAGTACATTAGACTATAAACTCCTCTTAGTCTATTCATCTGAGGGAATAGTTCTCTATCAGGTTCTTCTCATAAGGTTCTCCTCATATTTTAGTGCAAAACATGTGCTTTTCCACCCATGGATTTTATTAGTTTTTCATGCATTTTGTCGATTCTTTTTCTCCCCCAATCAGTAAACCAATTCACATTTAAAAGAAGCAGAACTTTACATCCTTTACATATTGATTTAATCCTTCATCTTTATACAAAAGTTTTTCTTCCCTTTCAAAAACCAAATTACTCACATACGAGTAATATGATAATTACTCACTTACTCTGTGATCTATTAAAGTCTTCTTTCCCTGGTCAATTCTACACATATTATCATCCCTTTTTTTGAATTGGATTGCTGATAATGAAATTCTTGCTTCCCTCTCAATCTTATTGGAAAGGCTTTTCTGTTGTTATTGATATGACTTATTTGTTGTTTTCCTAATGTTGAACCAAACTGGAATTGCTGGCATGTATTTTTATAATAAAGATTTGAGACCTGACTAACATTTTGGGCTTTGGAATTCAGAGTTACAAGCATTCCCATTCAGCTCTGAGAGTGATTTGGATTACAATCATCTTTAAGGCAAAATGTGGATTGGATTTTGAGTCTTTGAGAGAACAGCTGAGTGGAAAAGCTGGAGCTACATGAGTTGAACAGTTACCTGAAATCCCTTGTTCAGTTAGGGGGTGTCTACCCCAAGCATGTGGGTAGATGAGAACAATTTCTTCCAACTACCATGAAGGTGACTGAAGCAGGCACTTACAACATGGTCAGATATTGAAGACTCCAAGGTCATCTGCTGCATCCTGAGCCATGACCAATCAGCTTGACACTGGACTTCAATGACTCTAGAGGAGGAAGAAAGGCTTATAACTTTTTGCAAACTCTGCCTCACTTAATTCCAATTCATAGGCGTCAAGACCTCATTCCATGATGTCATTGGTTCTCTTTGAAAACAAAGGAGAAACAACAGTAATGTTTTGTCTGATGTAAACCCCATAAAATATCAGAGAGAGGCACCACTGGAACCTGAGGCTCATTATATTGTCCCCAGGCTAGAAGAGAGCTAATTGTTGTCCTGGGGTGGGACTCATCAAATCTCCAGCCTCTTATCTGAAAGAGAAGACTGAAGGGAGGGTATTGACCAAAGAAGTCATACCCTAAATCTATTTTTCAAGGTGTTATTTTCTTCAGTCAGGTCGTTGACTCTCTTTTCATGATTTTCTTGCATCATTCTCATTTCTCTTCCCAATTTTTCCTCCACTTCTCTTATTTTGTTTTCAAAATCCTTCTTAAGCTGATCTATGGCTTGTAGGAAGTCTACATGTTGCTTGGAAGCTTTTGCTGTGGGAGTTCTGACTGTGCTGTCTTCCTCCTGTTCCATGCTTTGATCCTTCTTGTCCCCAAAGAAGGAATCTAGAGTTCTGTTGCTGTTCTTACTTTGTTTCCTTTGCCTGCTCATGTTGGCTAGTCAATTACTTGATTTTTTAGCTCTGTGGAACTCTGCTTCCAGAGGGGAAAGCTCTGTCCCAAATTGCTGGGGTTTTCGAGGAGATTAGTAAGACTTGCTGAAGATTTAGTTCTGCCTCTTTCTAGAAGGAACAAAGTAGTAGATGTGGTTAACTATGCCTCCACTGTGATATCCACTACTATTGCATTTTATTAAGTAATTGTGAATATCCATTAGACATAGTGGTTGCTAGTTTTCTTTATTTTATATCTTCCTCATTTAGATATAAATAATATTTTTTCTCAGAAGGAATTTGTTGTGATTCCTTTTATGATTTTTTACAAATATTAGATTATTAGATGTAATATTAGATTATTCTTTGAATGTTTAACAGAATTCACTTGTATAGATAGAATTTCACTATGTGGTTTGATTTTTTTCCTTTGGGATTTCCTTTATAGTTTGATTAACATATTTCTGAAATTGGGTTATTTAAATTTATTCCTCCCTATCCCTACTTATTTCCCTGTCAAATTCAATGTAATTTTATTTTCCTTGTTCTGTTTTGTTAATCCAGGTGTTTTATTTTTTGTAACCACCATTCAATTTAAGCTATCATTTTGTTGGCATTTAATTAAATAAAAAATTTTTTAAACATTCCCTTAATATTTTTTTCATTTATTGAGTTCTTTTTTTTCAGTTTTGCTATAGGTAATTTGATTTTCTTTTCTCTTCTTAAATCATCTTAATTGATATTTCATTTCATTAGTTTTTCCACCAAAATTCAGCTCCCAGTTTTGTTTATCAATTTTTTTCTTTGAGGTTTGTTCATCTCTTCTTTGATTTTCAAAATATCTATTTTCTATTTAGTTACAGCTTTTTATTTACTATCTTTCTGGTTTTTTTTTTTTAGTTTTATGCCCAATTCATTATTGTTCTTTCTTTTGTTAATGAAATTGTGTAGTGAATGGGTACTCTCCTCTCTGGGGTTTTTGCTTAAGGAGGGAGAAAGCACTAACCACCTTGCATCATGGAAGTATTTCTATAGAAGGCAGTACTCTGAGCAGCACCTTGAAACTAAGCATACTAAGAGGGAGAGGAAGAAGCGCTTTCCAGGTATTAAGAACATCCTATCTAAACACATGGAGACTAGAAATATAAGACTAAATTGGAAAACATCAAGTAATTACAAAAATAACATTTTTGCTGGCAGTAGGTTGTGGCTATACTTTGAAGGGCTTTATATCTTGTTCTGGAGAAGGGAAATGACATTGTAATCAGACTATATTTTAGGAAGAAATTTGGGCAGTTGTATGGAAGACAGACAGGAAAAAGAGATTGAATGGGGACAGGGATAGGGAGGTGTATTATAATAAGCCAGGTGAGAAGACTTGAATTAGGGATATGACTGATAGAAGAGATATTGTGAAGATAAATAATAAAATTCATTCGTTCAGATATGTGAAGATACAAGCAAAAGACTGATACAAGAAATATTGTGAAGGTAACAAATAATACAAACCATTGGTTGAGATATAACAGTTCCTACAAGACACTGTATTGCTAGTGCTAGGGGCTAGAGGAAATTACTAAACCTTGCTCCTCATTTACATCCTCGTTCATCCCTTTACTTTTCCTTGTGTTTCTCAGTTGGGGACTTCCTTCGCTACCATGGCAACTTCGCACGTTCAGAGTGTTAGCCCCGCCCCCCTCCGCCCTCCTTTCTCCTTTGACCAATCGGCTCCCCGTGAGTGTTGCGCGAGGCCGGCAGTTGAATGCCCCGCACAGCCTGTGATCACAAAGGGGGAGACTAGGTGAAGTAGGTGCGTCTCAACCCTAAGGACGGGAGCGGGGGGTGGGGGGGCGTCTCTGAGTAAGGGAGTTACAAACCCCGCATAAGGGGTGGTTGACTGTGCACCTTTTCTTTTCTTGGTCACACCTCAGAGGTGAAACTGCTGATAGGTGAGTGACTCCAGATGACACCCCCTTCCCCCCCAGAACCACCGGAGGTACCTTCCTAGGACAAGGCCTTGGACAGAACCAGAATTGTACCTGAAAAACACTACAGAAGCGACTTTAATGGAAAGATGTTTGGATTTGGAGTCAAGGATCTTAGATTTTAGAACTAGAAGGGACATGGGAGGCTACCTAGTCCCTCCTTCTCATTTTGCAGATGAAGAAACTGAGGCATAGAGAGGTTCAGTGACTTGCCCAGTCACATAACTGATAAGATCTGAAGGGAGTTTGAACCCAGGTCTAGTGTTCTATCCATGCCATCTCTCAGAACTGGGCCGTAGTTCTGCCACTAACTGCCTGTGTAATCTTGGCCTTATTTTATGATTGGTTTCAGTTTCTTCATCCATAAAATGATCTAACTACCTCTCATAATCTGTAATACCTGTTTTTTCCCCTCCCCCCCCCCAAAGTCTTCCTCTTTCCTTTGACACATAAAAACTAGTAGGGAAACCAGGCCCCTTACTCTAAATCCGGTGCTTTTTCTGTTACCTTAAAATTTGTATTTGTAAACAGCATATTTTAATAAGAGGTTTTCCAGTTATTGACTATTTATTTTTTTAAACAAAAAAGGAGACAAAATCAGAGAATATCTTTTAGCCTCCAGCTCAGCATGTTTCAAAAAGACAGAAGTATTATTTTTCTTTTTCCCTATTGGTTATGCTGGAAGGATGGGATGGGATGGGATGGGATGTGAGCCATCCCATATTGGCAGATGGGGTTATTAGTAAATTTACTTTTCCCAATTTGAAGGAAAGGTTGAAGGATGGGCAGAGATGATTCCTTCCTTCCTTGTCCCCAAATAGCTACTTTTTTGCAACTTCATTTTATTTGCTGTCTGTACCTTTAAAATGTCTTTTGTCTCCAGGTAAAGATAAGCCCATATTTATTGCATCCTGAATGTGTGTCTTCTATAGAGCAGTGGATAAGAAGGAGAAATGGGGAGTTGGGAGCCTGGGGAGTAGACTTATTTTCACTATTTTTTCTATAGGGAGAGGGAGGATAAAAATGGACCTGTGAAACCAATTCCTTTTCTCCTTGACCATTACTGAGGTGATTCAAAGTTTTATATGCATTTAAAAAAAATTTCTTTTGAAATGTTATCTCAGAGCTATTCATACAAAACACATAGTTCTTGTTTATACGTGAAACCCTCCAGGGGGTGTGGGATAGTGAGGGAAAAAAGGGGGTAGGAGGCAGACAAAGAGACAGAGACAGGAGAGGAGAAAGGCGACCTCAATATAGATGACATCTAGTGTTACTGGTATAAGCCTAAGGCATTGGTGCCAAATTCAAATAGAAACAGGAGCCACTAAATCATACATCAGGATCCTTGCTGCCACTTCATCAATTAGAAAACTACACATTATCAATATTCTATTGTATTTTTATTTTCTTTGTTAGTTATTTCCCAGTTACATTTTCCCATACCTCTGGTCCCTTTGTCCTCCATACTGTGTTCCATTCATTTACTGTAAACATTTGCTCAGAATGTAAAAAAATTAGCTTATATTTATCTAGAGACAAATACTGATTGTATTCAGTTTAGGTTAGCATTGTCCTTCCCTTGCAGAGGAGATAGGAGCTGCGGTTCCAGGTTTCTGCCCTCTATGATCTTTAGTTCTTCCATATTGGGGGGAAAAAAAACCTACACTTCTCATCAGTCTCCTTACAGATAACAGAATACATAAATGTTTTCATAAATTCTGGCTAAATATTCATAAATTTTGATTTTTCAAATACACTTTCCTTTCTTTGTACATTTCTCTCCCAACTGAAGCAAAGAGAAGACCTACACTACTATATGATAATTAAGATATTGAGATAACCTATCCGGATATTTCAGGTAAAAACCTTTTTTTAATGTAGCAGTCTTATTTCCACATTTGTTTTAGCAGCATAGACCCAGCCTATCTCTATTTCATCTTTAAATGCTTGCAGCTTTTTAAATAAGTAGTTTAGCAAAAGTTAATGTAATTTTTTTTCTTTTAAGCAAGCAAATAATTTTCTGAAGAGGCAAGGTTTCTGTCAACACCTTCATTTTTATTTAGCATGCAAATAGTAGAGCAGCTTTGAATGCTAGCATCTTAAGAGATATAATAAGGGAGCGGCAGGTAGGTGGCACAGTGAATAGAGCATTGGCCCTGGAGTCAGGAGGACCTGAGTTCAAATCCTACCTCAGACACTTGACACTTTCTAGCCGTGTGACCTTGGGCAAGTCACTTAACCCCAATATGCCCTGTCCTCCAAAAAAACCACAAAAACAAAACAAAAAAAGAGATATAATAAGGAAAGAAAGTAGCATCTTTTTAAGCACCTACTATATGCTAGGCACCCTGTTAAACACTTACAAATATTATGTCATTTTATTCTCACAACAACCTGGAAGGAAAGCGCTATTATTCATTTATATTGTACATGTTACACAGTTGAGGAAACTGAGGCAGGTAGAGGTTTAAGTGACCAACCTCAGATGTCACAACTACTAAGTATCTGAGGCAATACCTGAACTTAAGGTTTCTGAGAAGAGGCAAGGATAGAGGACCACTAGAGCAGGGCTTCTTGAACTTTTTCCACTCATGACCCCTTTTCACCTGAGAAATTTTTACACGACACCAGGTATACAAAACAAACATTTACTGAAAATAAATCATAAAGAAACTTATTTTAAAACAATTCTATGGCATATGTATAATTTTACCATTTGTTAAAGACAAAAGCAAATTTGCATGCTAATGAGATGGACATGCTTGTTTATTTTCCATAAAGAATTAAATCTTGGCAGAATATTTGATATTGCAGGATATAGAGCATCTTGAACATTTTTTTCAGAGTTGAGCCATATTTTGATTTTTTAGTCGTCAATACTGAGAACACTACTTTACATAAATACGTAGTACCAAATGGCAGAAGAATGTTCAGGGCAATTTCAAATTCATTTAACAATTTTGTATGTACAGTAAAAACACTGCAATTCATAAACATACAATACTCTCAGATCTGAGCTTAGGTATTTCTGGCAGCATTTGTTGGCATTGCATGGTGGGAGGTCATGTGCAGCGCAAAGTGTGCATATTGTGTATTCAGAACCAAGGCTGCAGTGAAGTTGCCCAATGCAACACAGGCAAGCACTGCTGAAACACCACAGATTCATTATGTGTTTGATTTTGAATTAATTTTAGGTCGTTGAGCATTCAGAAGCCATTTACTGTTGCCAAATTTTTCATGACCTCCACATGCAATTACATGGCCCACAGTTTAAGAGGTGCTGCACTAGAGTACAGGCTGCATAGTCTGGAGTTAACTGTTCTCTACTCAGGTCAGATTTCATGTGTAGTATTGTTCAGTTCTGAGTGCTTCATTATGGGGAAATTGTCAATAGACTGGAGAACATATAGAGGAGAATGACTAAGATGTTGGAGAACCTAAAGATCATGACACCCAAGGATCACTTGAAGGAACTGAGGATATTTAGGTGTTTGAAGGCTGTTATGTGAAAAAGGAATTAAGCCTCTTTATCTTTGCTTAAACCCAGATTACAGGGCTTGGAAAATGGGTAGAAGTTACAGACAGGCAGATTGGTAAGGGAAAACTTTGTAACAATTAGAAACATAAAAAAGTGGTATTAGGCTCCCTTTGTAAAGGTCTTCAAATGAAGACGATGTCCAGTCCTCAGAGATGGGGGTTCTTGTTCAAATATAGTTGGACTAGTTCTTTCCCCGGCTCTGAGATTTTGGGATCTTTGGTCCAAAAGTCAGTGATTCAATATTAAATCACTAGTTCAGAGGGGCACTTTATCCTTTGCCACAATTCAAAACTTATTAGAGGATGTCTTGTGGTTTCTTGAGGTCAAAGACTGTTGTAAATGTTTGTCTTTGTATCTCATAGTGCTTTGCATATAGTAAGGAGTTAATCGTATTTTTTAAAATTAAATTGAAGGCCCATGCAAACCTTTCTGTAGGCAGCAGGTTGAAACTCTGTGGTTACTTTTCATAGTAAACTGAGGTACAAAGGATTTTAAGTATTTTAGGAAAGATGTTATAGACATTTCTCCATGTTTTAGATTGAGTTAATGAAATGAGCATATTTAATCCAGCATATGAGGCAGCCTGGTAGAGCAGTGGAGAGAATGCCAAGCCAGGAGCCAGGAAGCTTCATCTTCGTGAGTTTAAAACATGCCTAAAACATTTACTAGCTGTGTGAGTCACTTAACCCTGTTTGCCTCAGTTTTATCTGTGAAATGAGCTGGAGAAGGAAATGGCAAGCCACTCCACTATCTTTGCCAAGAACACCCCATTTGGTCATGGAGAATCAGACACCACTGAAATGACTAAACAACAACAAGGCAGTATACTTGCAGGATGAGTTGGCTGCCTAAGACAAGGAGACATATTTAAATCCTGCCTGACACATGCTATGATATCATTGGCAAATCATTTTACTGCTCTGTAACCCCAAGAAACTGTCTAAGCTTCTAAAGTTACAAATAAGTTGCTGATCTGTATTGGTGGAAGGAGATTACTTGGGATAGTTCTTCATATGAAATTTCAGCTCTAGAACTAAATAAAATTACTATACACATTTTCAAAAATTAAATTGAAGAAAGTATTTAGGATCATCAAATCAGGGAAGGATTAGAGCAGTGGTTCTCAACCTTCCTGATGCTGCAACCCTTTAGTACTGGTATGTGGGTGGGTCTGCATGTGGGTGGACCCGCCTGGAAACAGATAGAGGAGAGCTGTATGGAGTGTGGAAATATGTGTTTTCCCATGGTCTTAGGCACCCCTGTGACCCCTGTGAAAGGGTCGTTCAACCCTCAAAGGTGTCGCAACCCATAGGTTGAGAACCACTGGACTAGAGGAACATGACACTAGTAAAAGTAGTGCAGTACCTTTGTTTCCTATATTCGGCATGACTTTTGTTTTAAGCACATATCAAGAGTGTTATTGTAAATATGGCTTAAATCTTGTTCATAGTCTTCATCTTTCAATGAATAAATGGAATTTTTCTTATCAGGTTGTAGGATTGGATATCATATTTAAATACCTAACCACAGTTATTATTAATGTAGAAATAAAACATTTACATGTGCTCTAAAAAGAATAAAAGCATATGATGTACTTATGTTTAATTCTATAGAATTTTTTTTCTAATGATGCTGGAAAGTAAATGTTATTTCCATACTTTGCATATTTAAAAATTTAAAGTTTATATTTGGGACCTGGTTACAAATGATAAAAGTGGAGGTAATTACCTAGCTGTCAGGAAGAAAATTGCTTTTCCTAACCTAGATGTAGCTTTATATAACCCCTATAACAATAATAATAATAGGAATTACCATACATCATAAAGATAAATATGTTTTTAACCACAGGTTATTGTGACCTAAGTGATCTTTCTGTTTTGGTTTATACAGGACAGACTTAAGCAACAATTTTTCCGGCATGGAGCTTTCAGGATCTACCTTAACAGCAACATATGCTCACCCTAGCCAAGCTCCTCCCAACTTTCTACCAGCCATCAGTACCATGGCATCAAGTTATAAGAATCGATTTCCACACTACTCCTTGACTCATAGCTTGAGTCTTCCATGGAGGCCAAGCACATATTATAAAGTAGCATCCTGTTCACCTACCTTAGCTCCATTATCCAGAGGAGCTGAGGAAGTATGGGGGAACAGGATGCTTCCCTTTGTTTCTAATAGAACAGCACTTTTCACAAGATATACACCAGATGATTGGTACAGATCCAACCTAACAAATTACAAAGAGTCTGAAAGTTCCAGACATAATGCAGAAAGACTAAGAGTAGATACATCTCGGATGATTCAAGACAAAGATCAACAAACAAGGAACACCCAATCAGATACCACCAAAAACTTAGGAGAAAGAGTCAATGATATCGGGTTTTGGAAATCAGAAATCATTCATGAGTTGGATGAGATGATTGGAGAAACGAATGTTCTTACAGATGTTAAGAAAAGGTTGGAGAGAGCTTTGACTGAAACAGAAGCACCTCTTCAGGTAAATATTACATCTTGTGGTGAAACTTACTCCTTGTTATGTACTATAAGCTAGTTGACGCCTTCTTGTAGCTATTGAAATGCTTCAGCTAACTATATATGTGATAGCATATATCTCTTATAAATAAAATTTAATCATAATTTACCATAATTAGAAATTACTGTCATCTAATCTACCTTACATACCGTACATTTTGTAGATTAAGATAGAGAAGAATTACCCAAATGGGGTTTTGAGTGTGGAGAAAAGACTAAGATTCGTTGTTGTGTCGTATAATGAAGCAAAATTAGCACAATTCTACTAACAGGATATTGAAGAAAAATATAATCTGCTTTGTGAGATGTATATGTACACAATAGTATTGATGACCTGTTGTAGCGCACCATAAAAACATTAACCAATCCAATCAAATCCCATATAAAAACTGAACAATTTAAGTAGAGGTAAAACCATTGGCCATAGTTACCAGGGAATCAAGTCAATAAGTGGTCTCAGACTTGAGTATTCATTCTTTCTCCTGCGCCCAGGTCCTTTTCTCAAGTCTGCAATTTTAATTTGCGTCTTCATCACTGACCAAATTACATGTGTGATTTTAAGGATTATTCCTATTGCTTGCTACCAGATGATAAAAATCTCACAAATATAAGCCAGAATTCAAGGAAAGATTTTTTTCCTCTCTCTGTGTATGTGTGCACACGTACCTATGTATGTACACATGTATATACATGTGTTTTTGGAGAACAAGATATTGCTATTCTGGAAGATTTTAAAGTTATAAAGTAATTTAGACAGGTATCTTTTTTGCAAGAAGCACACTCATCAATTATTTCAATCTTTATTTACTTAATATCTACATGAAACTATGAGTACTTATATACATATATACTTGTACACACACACACAGGGTATCGCTTTAAAATAAAACCAAAAGGGACCTCCAGAGGTCTTCAAGGCATGTAAGTGACTGAAGCATTGTCCCTACAAACCACCTCTCCTGTTCTCTGTTGCTTGATGCCAGACAATAAAAACCCCACAAGTACAAGCAAAATTCAAGGAAAGAATGACGTTGTCTTTTAAATATTCTCAAACACCATGCATCACTAATATATGTTACTACACACAGCTAGTATAGTCTTACAGCTACATATTTTTTTGTGAATATTTTATTTTATTTTTTAAATTGATTTGTTTGTTTACTTTTAGTTTACAAGATTAAGTTCCGCAATCCCTTGAGTTTCAAATTTTCTCT
>CM053584.1:190626668-190637346 GCA_028627135.1 Pseudochirops cupreus | reverse complement strand
GTCACACATACGATGTGTATGTGATTGTGTACAAATTTTTCCTGGTTCTGCTCTTCTCTCTTAGCATCAGTTTGTATAAGGCTCTCCAGGTAAATATGAAGACAGTCTCCTCCTCATTTCTTATAGCACAATGGTATTCCACTACCTTCATATACCACAACTTGTTTAGCCATTCCCCGATTGGTGGGCATCCTCTTAATTTCCAGTTTTTCTTACAGTCACATAATGAGAACTATTTACCTAGTCCAACCTTCTACATAGACTTCACAAAATGCAAGATGATTTAATGACCAAAAACAAAATTCCGGAAAGATTGCCGGCTCTGACACTTACTTGCTATAACTATTGACAAATCTCTCAAGCTCTCTGAAATGCCTTTTTAATTTTGTTTCCAGAGAAAATATCTTTGCAATATTTTCCTTTGGTAACTTTTATCAGTGTCAGATAATTCTCTTCGATTCTTATAGTCAGCTTGGTAGTATAGTTCAGTGATGTCAAACTCAAATAGAAACCAGAGCCTCAGTCTTTACATAAAGATTGCTGGAGGCCACATATCTACTTAGTTTAAAATGTAATATAATCTGTGTTTTGTTGTATTTTTAGTTTGTTAAGTATATCCCAATAACATTTAAATCTGGTTCAGGGAATATTGTAGATCTAATGAAGCTTGTTCAGGCCTCATTTTGACACCTCATATATTGGATGGTAGGCCTGGAGTTAGAAAGACCTTTGTTCAAATCCAGCCTCAGACACTTAACTAGATTGTAACCCTACAGCAAGTCATTTACCCTCTGTCTTAGTTTTTTCTGCTGTAAAATGGGATAAAAAAAGCACCTCCCTTTCAGAATTGTCGTGAAGATTGAATGCGATAATATTTGTAAAGTGCTTAGCACAGTACCTGGTATATACTAAGTACTAGGCACTTTATATAAATAATTCCATTTCCCATTCCATTCCATCATCATAAAGGAAATTATCCTAACATCTAACCTGAGATCTTTCTCTAGTTTATATCTATATTTTCTCATTGTTCCAAAAATTTAATCAATCATGTCCGTATGACATCAAATCATCTGGATAAAAAGTTTAAAAATCAATTTCTTAGATATTTTTTCTGTAAAAAAAAGTTTTGGTTTATGTAAATACTATTGTTAATTTATTGTTCCTTTCTTAGAATATGCATTTAGCAACTGATATTACAGTTTTGAATTTCAGGTTATTGAAATGTTTTTCTGAAAAGGGTAAAATCCAAATAATGTTCTCAAATACTACCCAACAGTCATCCATTATATATTTCTTTTCAACTATATCAACTTCATCTTCTTTTCAACTACATAGAGTTCACCCAACTTCCCAGTTTTGAGATTTTAAAGGTCCTTTTGTGTTTTACCTAAAGTTACAAGGTATGGAAGACAATTTCACTCATCCCACAGTATTGCCATTCATTGTTCATTGATAGTGAAAGAGATGGTTTGTTTGCGCTTGCCCCCCCCCCAAAAAAAAACCCTTAAACTTTCTTTCTTTTTTCTATATAACCTGAGGCATGCCCTTCTCACAACTATTCCATCTTTATGCTCAGAAGCCAGATTCATCCTAAAAGTAAAGAGGTGGTATCAGGATTCTTTCACCTCTCTTGTTTATTATGCCCTGCCTAAGAAATAGAACTACAAGGAAAAATCTATCTTTAAAATAAGTATGGCTTGTATCTATGGTATCCCCAAAAAGGCTTACAAGGGATCCATTAGAAGACTCAGAATACAATATAGCTGTATCGTATCAGGTATAGCACAGCTATTTGTCTCCTCCATCAAAAAAAAAAAGTGCACATGAATGTTAATTTTTCACACATGAAACAAAAACTCATCATATGTATTGTACTTTTCTGGAAGGCACACCCAACTTTGTAAGATTATTGAACAGATATTTCACATTTATGTTACCTCTTTACTGTAAGAATAACACTCAAGGTCTCTAGATGTGGCCCTTCATTCTTTGCTGGTTCAGAATGATTCTGCTGGCAGTCACCTCATCTGAGAAGTGGTTTAGTAGCAGGAAACATCTCTTATGGAGATGTTGGCACCAACTCATAAATTCCTGGCCTCTCAAACTCATAAGGTTACTTTGTAGAAAGAGAATCCATTTCTCAGAATTGTCCTTTGGTGGTCTGGAATAGAGAAAGATATTTAAAAAGATAACAGGCAGCCATAGACTTGAGTTCCAATGTCATATTCTTACTACTTTGTGCTTGTATCCACTGTTCCTACCTGGGAGAGGGAAGGTATGCAGTAAAATCCCACCTTCCCCCTTTCTGGAAGTCCAGTGGAAAGCTGACAGAATCTCAAAGTGTAGGGACTCATTTCTAATATAGGAAGGGCAAAGAGTCAGTTACTGTCAATTAAATTTGTAGCTAAATTTTTATAGAATTACCTTATCACAAGATATTTCATATTATAAAATCTAAAGATTGATCATGGGAGTCCTTGTTGAGTGGATGAGTCTCTCACCCTCTACATCAAATGTATAAGATTCAAAGAAGCCACAGAAATCTACAAACGCAGAAACATAAAACACTCAAATAGTCCATTAGACTATTTCCAGAAAGTAAAGACATTTTGGGAAGACTACTAAACCAGTTCTCCCCATTCACCTTTGGCCTATTCCATTGAATAATTTTCAGCAATTCTGGCAGGTTTGGAAAGGTTCAAATCTCTTCCTCCTCCTTACCATGCCTCCATAGCATGATTTTAGTCCCTTAGCCGTGGAATGATCTTCCACGTGATCCTCTTCTCCTTTTAGGAGGCATGTACCTGAACTCTGAATGAATCTCTGATGTATTCTAAAAAAAAAAGATACAGAAGGCAGAAGGCAACCAGTAACTCAAAGTCTGTGAACTCCTCACTCAGGTCCCATGAATAAACACAAGCAGATCACTGTGATCTTTCCTTTTCTATTGCCATTTTCAAGAGGGAGAGAAGAAATCATCTCTCCTCCACTTTATTAAAGGTACAAGGGAGATAGAACACAAAAGGCAGAGCTGGCATCTCAGCTCACCTTTATCAGGTAAAGATGGGCACTTTTGGCTAGAGCTTTTTTTCTTCTTTGACTCTCAGTCACCAATCATTTTGCAGCCATAGTGGGAAGACTGGGTGTTAAGGCTCATGTCTACTTCTATGGAAAATATCCTTCCAACAATGGTCCATACCTTCTAATCTCACCAAGTTAATTGTGGGGGGAGAAGGAGAGGAGGAGGGTTTTCATCCATATTGATTAGAGATCTACCAGGACTAATATAACTAAAATTTGAAAAATTAATCCTAATTGTTCCTATATGCTGGAATGGGTTTTTAAAAAATTAAAGTAAAATAACTGCTATTCATTTATTATTTGGAATAGTTAATAATAGTCTTCAATGGTTCCTTTTATATTTATAGGTAGCTCAAGAATGTTTATTTCATAGAGAGAAAAGGATGGGCATTGATCTTGTTCATGATGAAGTGGAAAAACAACTCTTGACAGTAAGTTTTGTTTACTCTTTTAGGCAACTTACTTACAAAGTACTTACAAATAAATATGAGAGCATTTATTATGGAAAAATAGAGGACAATATCAAAAGATGTTGTCATTATAAATATTTAATATAAATATATAAAATTATGCATAAATATTTAAAACGTTAAGGTACTTAGATAGTTATCAGGTTTTTTTATTAGTACCTAACAACATAAATTTAGCAGTTCAGTAAGCAAAACTATTTAAGATCAAATCACACAGCATTCTTACATAAATAAGTTGCTACCTGAATTAATATGATTTCAAAGTAGAAAAGAATGCCATACCCCAAAAACTACCTCTCCCACTGCAATTGCACAATTAGCAATTCATTTATGTATATTTATCTTCTCTGAAATGCAGACATCCTTGTGAAAGGTAGTACAATAAACTTTATTGATCATTTATCTCTTCAGTATGAATATGATTTTAAGATCCTTTTCAGAAAGCAGATATGAAAAGAGAAAAAGAACATGACAACATAAAACAGCTTTAGGGAAGGAGAGGGGTGAAAGAGAATAGGGGAGAAAAAGGACTGAAGTTGGAAATACAGAAGAGAAACTGTCTACTATATAATTTATATCATTTTAACTAGGACTTGTCCTATTTAGCAGAAAAATAAATGGAAGATCTACTAGTCATTATCTGAAATGTAATTCCACTCACAATATGAGTGAATGAAAAAAAAAACAGTTATTACGCACTTATTATATGCCAGTTCCTCTATTAAGCCCTAGGAATGCAAATTCAAAAAGATAGAAAGAATGGGTTTAGCCCGCTCACCGGCCACCCCCAACCCCCCCACCCCGCGCCGCCTCCCTCAGGAGCTGCGGCCGACAGGCTGATTGACGTTTGTGGTGCAGACCAACGTGCCACGCTGTGCCCGACTCCCTGCTGAGCGAGCTCAGGACGCAGTTAGCCAAAGGCCACTGGAAAACCGGTCCAGTACATTGTGGTACAAATCTCAGCAGACCAGCCGATGGCCTTTGGGGGCTCCCCGGACCCGCGCGCCCTCTGCAGCCTGCACAGCATAGGCAAGATGGGCGGGCCCCAAAACAAGGCGTTCATTAAGCAGCTATGAGAGCTGCTCACCAAGCACCTCAGAATTCCTGGGATAGGATCTAGATCAATTACTGCGACATGAACGAAGACAACGTGGGCTGGAACGGGTCCACCTTCTACCGAGTGTGCACCCTGGGCCCAAGCTTGTACCCCTTTGCTGTCACTCCCTGTTTTTTGTGTAGTTGAGAAAAAAATACAGCGCTTTTAGGTGTCAAAAAAAAAAAAAGATCCTGTCCTCAAGGAACTTACATTCTAGTAGAAGATTTTATATGTATGTTTGTAGATATACTTTATATTATATCTATTGAGTTTTGCCCACTGTTCATTCAACTTATCTTTCTAGCATTTCATTACAATCTAGCAAATTAATTTGTGGCTAGATGGCGGTATTCCTCTCAACAACATAGATCACAACCCCTCTGAGTCTGCCCTTGCTTTATGAATCTTATTCAAGTACTTCCATAAATTTGCTAGAAGGGGGCCATCCAACATGCTCCAGGCCTTCCTTGTTTAATTTTTACATGGTAACAACAGGTTGTATAATGGTAATTGCTTGCCCTTGCTACTTAACAGCCATACTTCTTTGATAATATTCTTTACTCTATTCCTCATTTATAATGCATTATTTATAATATGTTACAGCTATACATAGCCCTCAGGATGATGCTCATTTTTGGTCAGAGATGGTGGTGTTTTGGTGTAAAACCATATAAAATTGCAGAGGAATATTGATATTAAAAATATGGGTCTTTTAGGGAGAAGCTTTATCATTAAAATAATCTTGGAATTTCCCAAAGGTAACCCATGACACTATCATATATAAATATGTGTGTGTGACATATAAACACATGCGTATCTTTGTTCATTTGTTTATTGGAGTAGATCTATAGGTTGCCTACCCAACCTCCACATTATAGTTTAAACAATAGGCATTCTTCATGTACTTGATTTTTCCTAGGGAGATAATTGAGCCCAGACTCCTTTGAATAATTTTTATTTTACCTACAAGCCTCTGCAGTATTCTGAGGCTCAGTGTCTTCTGGGGCTCAGTGTCTTCTACAAATAGAAGCTTCTAGTTCATCAGGAAATATCTCAACTTGGAATCTTTTGGATTTCCTCTATGAAAGTGGTGAACTCCTTTGGAGAGCATATAGTGTTGTGTTTTATCCCTCACCCAGAATTTAAAACGATAAAAAAAAAAGTGCAAAATAAGGTTATCCCTATTGCAAAATCTTTCAAGGAATTTTCTATTACTTTGACCTATGCATAGAAGACAGTTTGTTGGAGGAAAATTAAGGCATTTTTTGGTTCTACTTTCTCCATTCTCTCCAATCCATTCCACCACTCTACTGCCAAAGGAAATGTGGCTTCCCTACTGACCAACACCATTGTCTTCCTATTGCTTCTAGAATAAAATTGAACCGTCTCAGTTGCCTTTTAAAGCCCTGCATGCCCGGGCCCAACCAGGAGTATGCTGGTACTAGTCTAAACTGGCTCCTGAGAGCTGATCGTTCTGCTTTCAGTGTGAGCATTTAAACTTGGAAATCAGCAAATGCTACAGATCACGGTTTGATTTGTTGTTTGTTGAGTTCCAAGATTTAAGAAAGTGATGGAGAAAATGGTAATAATGCAGATTAAACTCTAAGTATCCTGTGTATATTTTTTTTCAAAGAGCTAGTTAACAATAAATGTTAAACATTTGCCAGCATACACTTGGTCCCAACCCCTTTCTAACCTCATTGGACATTACTCCCCACACATACACTTTGCAGTGCACTAAACTGACCATAACTCTTTGTTTCTGTGCCTTTGTAGTAGTCATCCCTCATCCTTGGACTGCATCTTTGGACTCGCTACTTTAACACATAGAGTCCCTTTCTTCCTTTGAAATTCAGCTCAGACATCCTCTTCAGCACGAAGCCTTTCCTGATCCCCCAAGTGCTAGTGTCCTCCTTCATCTAGAGTACTTTTTATTTTTAAGATATTCATGTATGCAAATTTGTGTATATATATTTTATATTTATGCTGTATATATTTATTATGTACTTGTTTTCTTCCCATTTAGAATTTTTGTGTATATGAACTATCACAATTTTTGGTATATAGTAGGCACTTAATACTTTTTTGACTGATTGATACTGAATCAATGCACTTTTATAATCAACAACCAATAAACTGCATGATTTGGCATTCTCTGTCTCAGTCAGTTGTGTCATCATGTGGTCAGTACTATTCTCTGTTCCCTACTAATACCCTCATCAAGGATGCCTTCACTGCACGCAGATTGTTTTCTTGAGTCCCTTATTTTGGTACTAACAAGGTCCTATTTTTTTTTTTGCTTTTTTTTTTGGAGGGGGGAAGGTAGGACAATTGGGGTTAAGTGACTTACCCAAGGTCACATAGCTAGTTATTTGTGTTAAGTGTCTGAGGCTGGATTTGAACTCAAGTTCTCCTGACTCCAGGGCCGGTACTCAATTCACTGCGCCACCTAGTCACCCTGGTCCTTTTTTTTTCTAACCACATCTTTGAATCTTCTTTCCAATACTTTGAGAACTGAGCCTTCAAAACCCTCACAATTTTGTCAGCATGGGCTTTTTCTGTGTACACTTGATTTAATCTAGCTGCTTCTCGTCTTTGCTCTCCAGGACTGTGATATTGGAGTTCAAGTGGCTCTATTGTTTTTGATGGTGATAAGAATTTATTATAGAGGGACAGTTGGGTGGCACTGTGAATACAACATTGGCCTTGGAATCAGGAGGACCTGAGTTCAAATCCTACCTCAATCACTTAACCAAAAAAAAAACTGGTTGTGTGACCTTGGGCAAGTCACTTAACTCTAATTGCTCTACCTTACCCCTCCAAAAAAGCAAAAAAAAAAAAAAAAAGAAATCTTTACTGATCATTTGTCTTTTTTGCTAATCCTTCTCCTAGTTTCAGGTGAAAAATTTCCTTGGGATAAGTTTACTTAGTTGGGTAGATTTTAAGTTTTCTTTAAACTAGTTTTACTATTTACTAATTCTATTTTTTGTTTATAGCAATCTTATACTATCTTTCTTTTTAAGATTTTACTAATAAATTTGTCTTCTTAACTGGTTTTCCCCTTGGCTGTCATTCTTTTCTGTTTGTCTAGTCTAGCGTTTGATGAATAAGGAGATTTTAAAGCTCTTTTGTTTTCTTTTTATGGCAATTGATTTATTAGTAAAACTTCTTTAAAAAATTTTTGTAATTAACATTAATATTCTTTTGTTTCTCCATGTCCCATTTTCAGCATCAGTAAGTTGTTTAAGTATAGCTGAAATTGTTTTAATTGCATACTATATCTTTTTCTCAATTTTATTTTCTCCTTTAGCTTTGAATTAATTTTAATTTTTGCTCTAATTAGTTGTTGTCTAACAGTGCTTAGAAAACTGATTCAGGATTGATTCCCATGAAAGTAACAAGTCATTTACTGCCTAATAGAATTTAATGATTTTTATTTTTTAATTTTTTTGTACTTCCCATGCCTGGTAACTTCTGATTCTTCTTTTAAATAGAGTATTCAAAATATGTGATATCAGGCTTCTATGTAGACTACAGGTCTTTGAACTCTCTCACTCCTTATTCTTGACAAGAATTTTACATTTTCACCTTCTTTTCCTATTATTATATTGAGGCATGAATTGATCTGATCAACAAAGCAGATTGAGAAAAAGAAGTCAGATAAGAGTTGAACCAAGTAGTGTCATGAAAACCCAGAGAAGAGAAGGAGAAAGTATCAGATGGGTCAAGGATTCAGACTATCACATTTGGCAAAAGATAATTGTTAACTGGAGAGAACAATTTTAGTTGAGTAATAAAGTTGGAAACCAAATTATAAAGGGTTGAAGAATGAGTGAAAGGAGAGGAAGTAGAGGTAGCAAATGTAGACAGCTTTTTTCCCTCAAGATGATGGACCGAGAAAAAGAGATGACAATAGGTTGAGGCAATGGTAGGGTGTAATGGCATGCACGAGCAGCTTTCCAGAAGAATGCTACTATGAACAGCTTTTAAGGTTCTGATTACACAGTATAGCGAACACTATTTATTCCATAACAAATCAAAGCAAAACATTCACAGAAAAACAAGATACAGCATTCACAATGTTAGAACTTATCAAGAGAATCAAAATACAGCATTCACAATGACTTTTCACTAAAATGGCCACATAATTTTCACCAAAGTGGTCACAATAGTTTTCAGCAAAGTATAATCATTTAGTCACTCACAAAATCCTTAATTCAATCATAAAGTACAAAAGTCAAAGTTCTCCACCCCTAGGTCACAGTAAATCATAATCTTCTCAGTCAGTAGACAGTATCCAAGTAAAGTCTTCTTTCAGTTTCACTTGAAGCTAGCCCTCCAGCTTCCATGGTCCCAGCTCCAACTGTCACCTGGGTTCAAAGTCAGACAACTTCCAGTTCCTTGTCCAGCTCCTTGTCTAGTTCTTTATCCAATTCCCATTCCATATTGAAACTCACAGTGTCCAGTCCACCTCAAGTCCTTCACAGTTCCTGTTTCTGGGAAGACAAAGCTTGACAGAGCCACAATAATATTCATATACATTGCTGGCACCATCATCAATTCACTATCTGCCTGTGAAATCAACTCAGACCTACCAACAAGGTCTAAGAACTCAACACAAATAATCAGCATAGAAATCAACACAGACCCACAAACAAGGTCCAAGAGGTCAGCACAAATCATCAGTAAAGTCCCAGGACCTCCAAAACCCTCTACCAGGACTTCGGTAAACATAAAACCAGAAAATCCTCTGTCAGGGCTTCCAGTAAGGTCCCAGGGCTTCTGTACAAAGCATCACAAACAAACATCCACACAGACAGAGCAGACAGAGTGCCAGGATACCACAAGTTTTCCCCTTCTTGACTCTGCCACCACGATAGTTGTCTTTTCACTTCTTCTTGTCTCTAGCCCTGAGGCTCTCCTTATGTAGTCATTAACTCCTCCCCAGGAGTTCACAAGTGCTAGGGTTCACAAGTGCTAGGGTTCACATGTTCTATTTCTTTTTTGAAAACTTTTGTTTATTTTTAGTTCACATTGTTCATTTCCATGAGTTGAGTTATAAATTTTCTCTCCATCTTTCCCCCACCCACCACCCCAAAACAGCCATCCCACTGTATATCCCCTCCCCCAACCCGCTCTCCCCTATGTCCCCCCCCTCCCCCTCTGACTTTCTGGCAGCGCCTGTGGGTCTTAACTCCCAGGTGCATGTAAATAACAATAACAATAATAATATAGATACGAATATATGCACATGTATTTTTAACATTTGATTTTAGAACTTTAATTCTAGATTCTTTCCCTTCCTCCCTCGTCACCACCCCCACTGGGAAGAGAAGCAGTTCAACACAGGCCGTACATGTGTAGTTATGCGGAACCTCTCCACAATGGGCATACTGTGAAAGACTGACTGTATTTCCTTCCATCCTATCCTGCTCCCCACTTATTCTGCTCTATTTGTCCCTGTCCCTTTACAGAAGTGTGTGCTTCTAACAACCCTCCCCTCCATCCTCCCCCGTCTCGTCCCCTTCCCCCCTACTCTCCTGTAGGCCAAGATACCCAGTTTAAAGTGTGTGTCATTCCTTCCCCAAGCCAAATTTAATGAGAGTAAAGGTTAATCCATTCCCTTTTTTTTCTTCCTGTTCTTCCCCTCCATTGTAACAGTTATCCCTTGCCTCTTCTATATGAGAGGATTAACCCCATTCTGTCTCTCCCTGTCCCCTCTCATACTATTCCTCTCCTATCTCTCAATATCACAATTTAAAATATTATTCCATCCTATTCAATTGATCCTGTGCCCTCTGTCTATGTACACATATATACACACACTCACATATGTATTCCTATACATATATACTCTCCTATATAGACATATGTGTATGTATACACATATATACATTTATATTCCCTTCAACTATCCTCATGCTGAGAAAAGTTTCATAAATTACAATTATAATTTTTCTATGTTGGCATGTAAAAAGTTCAACTTTGATAAGTTCCTTATGAATTCTTTTCCATGTTTACCTTCTCA
>CM053584.1:190604590-190626168 GCA_028627135.1 Pseudochirops cupreus | reverse complement strand
CAATGAGATATTTCACATTGCCTTCTATTTTTTCATTTGTTTGGATCTGTTTAATAGTATCTTGATTTCTCAGAAAGTCATTTGCTTCCATTTGCTCCACTCTAATTCTGAAGGAATTATTCTCTTCAGTGAGCTTTTGAGATTCTTTTTCCATCTGACAAATTTGGCTTTTGAAGGCATTCTTCTCCTTAGTGGCTTTTTGGGCCTCTTTTGCCATTTGAGTTAATCTTTTTTTTAAGGTGCTATTTTCTTCATTCAGGCTGTTGACTCTCTTTTCATGATTTTCTAGGCATCATTCTCATTTCTCTTCCCAATTTTTCCTCCATTTCTGTTACTTGATTTTCAAAATCCTTCTTGAACTCCTCCATGGCCTGTAACCAATTTATATTTTTCTTGGAAGCTTTTGGTGCAGGAGTTCTGACTGTGTTGTCTTCCTCCTGTTCCATGCTTTGATTCTTTTTGTCCCCAAAAAAGGAATCTAAAGTTGGGTGGCTGTGCTTGCTTTGCTTCCTTTGTTTGCTCATGTTGCCACTCCATTACTTGACTTTTGAGCTCATTGCCACAGTAGAATTCTGCTTCCAGAGGGGAAGAGCTTTGTCCCAAATCACTGGGGTTTTTGCAGCTGCTAGAGCTATTAGGAGGGTGCCGTCTCTTCTACCCCCACAAACTCTGGCTTACTGGTCACACACCTCAGGACCACCACCCAAGACCATGATCCAGATCCAGGCAGGTTAAAGCAAGAGTGATTACCCTCTGAATGGTCACTTGGCCCCTCTATGATCTGCAGGCTGGGAGCTCTGAAGCAGCACGTGGAGGCGGCTGCAGGGCCGCCATACCTCCACCTCTTCTAGCTCTGGGAGCAGGAGCCAACCTGCTCCTCTTTCCTCCCAAGTTCCAACAGAGTTCTACACTGAACTTTCACTTTTTCTTGGGCATTTATGGGTTGATGATTCTAGAAACTGCCACTGTTGCTGGTGATCCATTCTCCTAAAGTCTGCTGCAACTGCTGGTTGGGCTGCCCTGGGGCTAAGACCGCGGGCTCACATGAGTTGGACTCAGCTCCCAGCTTGCTGTAATGGACCCTTTCTGTCCACCTGCCAGGCTACTTTCAGCAGGAGATTTGTTTATCTCTGTCACTTTGTGGGTTCTATAGCTCTAACATTTGTTTAGAGTAATATTTTATAGGTATTTGAGGTGGTTATGGGGGGAGCCATGGAGTTTTCTTGCTTCTATGCAACCATCTTGGGTATGCCTCCCTGAATTCATTTTCAAATAGCTCATATGTGTATTTCTAACTACTCAAGTTGTTCCTGAACCCTTAACCAACTCATATACTTATGTGTCCCATGGCCTGTGACAGCTTGTTGGTTTTTTTTTCCCTCCATCATCTTTGCCTTAGCCCTTCAGTACATGTGTGTTTCCTAGATTATAATGGTTCATTTGGTTTCTGTTCTCTGGTTTTTTCTTTTCTGTGGGCTTTCAAGAACCTTCCAGTGTCCACTCCTGTGTTTGTCCCTCACTCTTCATTTCCAGTCTATCTTCTGCTATCCTCGTTCTGGATAGATTTAAATTAAACTGTTTAAGATCAGTTATATTAAGATATAATTAATAATAAAAATAAAAATATTAAGAGCAATTAAAACCTTATTCTGAATTCCTTATTAATACACTGTATAATTGCCTGTAGCTTATCTGGACTATTTCACCATTGATTTTGCTTCATTTTCATAGGATCTCAGTGCCAGAATCATGGGCCAAGTTTACTGATGACAACATTCTGCGTTCTCAGAGTGAAAGGGCAGCTTCTGCCAAATTGAGAAATGATATTGAAAACCTGTTGGTTGTGACTGCAAATGAGATGTGGAATCAGTTCAATGCAGTCAATGTTGCTTTCACCAATCGTATTTCTGAGACAGGAGATGCCAAAAATAAGATTCAGATGCATTTAGCAAAGGTAAACCAGCTCTTTTTAGTATTTCCTTACTCATTTGGCCACAATATGAAATAACAAAGCTAATATCCTGGATTTTGTCATCATATGGATCAATTATCTTCACTCCATCCAGTCTATAGCCTAACCAAAGCCAACTCTCCTAGAAACACATGCTATTTTTCACAAAGAGGTTCATGAATAAGTACAAATCTATCCTGGATGAAAAAAAAAAACTTGTCCACTAATGATATGAACAAGAGAGACAGAAAATAACACCGTCTTTAGTTAGGTAGATCAAAACATCCTCAAAATTATAAGTATTATAATCATTTATTGTAACTACAAAGTATGTGAAAGAAATAGTTTTGCGCTGTACAGCAGGCCTTACAGAATATAGCAGCAGCATCTGCCAGACCTGAAACAGTCTAATCTTCTGCTTCCAAGAACAGAACTTCTCTCAATAGAACTCTTTCCCAACTGGTAATACCCTATCTGGATTTATTTCTTAGTAGTTAACATACTTTATCATTATTCTTTCCCAATCCTAGTGATTCTGTCTTGGCTGCCAATGTATAACAGTGTTCCTCATCCATCATGCCTCTTCCTTTATACCATCCCCTTCTACCTTATGCCCTTTCTATTTGTGGTTCCTGGAACACTTGTTCCATAATTAACAAATTTCCTTTGCTCTTAAACCTTTTCCATTTTCTCTCCTTCCATCTTCTAGAAATCACTGAGGCCTGGATTCTTCCTCAATATGCTGCATCCCTGGCTACCCTTTCTGTTACAGATTGCACTTTCACTCATAGATCTCTCTGCCACACTGGTTGTGATGGAGGACTGACAAGGAGGACTCACAATACTCCTTGCCACTTTCATACTCTTTTTCCACTACCATTATTTAGCAACATTCCCTCTTTTGAAATTCATGCTATGTAAATTTGTCATCCAACCCAGGTCCTGGGCACCATTGTTGATTGACCTTTTCTAACTCAGTCCCTGTTTCCACCCCAACTCCTGCCCTCAAGGGATTCAACATACATGTTGATGAGCCCTCAAGTGCCTTAATTTCCTAGTTCCTCATTCTACTCAGTTCCCATGATTTACTCTACCACTTCAACTAAGAGATAATCATACCCTATATGTTTGTGAATGGCCAGACTCCCATATCTGATCAGAATCTTTTATCATTTCATTTTTGCTTATATCTTATGATCTCTTGCCCTATTTTTCAGCCTCACTGTGACTTCTATTCCTTCAAGCTCTCTGTTTTTTTCTTTTAAAAAGTTTTATGAAATTTTTATTTTTTCACATAAATCCATTTTCTTTCCTTCCCAACTCCCATCCCCCATTGGAAAAAAAAATAAAAGTCTTATATAAACAAATATTCATAGTCAAGCAAAGCAAATTCCCACATTGGGAATATAAATATGACATTGGCCATGGTGTGCGTGTGAGTGTGTGTATACACACACACACATACATATATGTGTGTATATATATTATGTGTATATATATGTGTGTACAGTCAGCATTCTGAATCTATCAACTCTCTGTCAAGAGTCAGGTAGCTATTTGTAATCATCTGTCCTCTGGAATCATGACTGGTTATTGTGTTGATCACAGTTCTTAAGTGTTTCAAAGTTATTTGTCTTTACAATGTTTCTATCACATAAAATTTTTTTCCTGCTTCTGCTTATTTCATTCTGCATCAGCTCATACAAGTTTTCCCAGATTCCTCTAAAATTATCTCCATTATTTCTTACAGCACCATAGTATTCCATTACATTCACATATGTGCCATTTGTTTAGCCAATTGATGGGCAACCTCTTAGTTTCCAGTTCTTTGCCATTAAAAAAAGCTTTGCTATAAACATTTTTACATATACGGGTCATTTTCCTCTTTCTTTAGTGGTATTGCTGGATCAAAGAGTATGTCCTTATTCAGAAACTTTTTGCTTTTCATAATGGCGACCAACTGACAGCTCCATTAACAGTAAACTAAAATGTCTATTTTCCCAACACTCTTTTTTCTTTGTCAGACCATTACTGCTGCTCTGCCTATACTCTCTTTTCCATATCTCTAACTCTTGATGAACTAGTTCAGTTCTAATCTCTGATCTATTCTTGAATCCTTGCCCCCTTACTATATCACCAACCACACTGACCAAATATCAACCCTGGCATACTCTCACCATCTACTTCTTTAACTCCTATTGATATGCAGAACTGAGATGAAGAAAATCACAAAATTTTATTGATTGAATCACCAAAAAATTTGTGTTACATAAACTCAATTGCAACCTCGCTGGAACAAGACAATACTTTTACACCTCCCAATCTGATTCACTATCCCACTGAGTCTCTCACTTTTCACCTTCTTCTACCCTCTCAGCTCAACTCAAAAGAGGGGCATATCATATCACTTAGGCACACCCAACTATCTCCTCCTTCACTCCTATTTTTAATGAAATTTTGACCCTTTGCCAAAGCAAATCACCATTCATGCATTTCTTGTTCCACTACTTCGAATCTTCTTATGTCTCTATTATCTTCCCCATTCTTCCCAATACAATGTATCTCTTTATCTACTGGCTCCTTAAGGCCCTATTGCTTAAAAATAAGCCCAGTTTTTTGCCATCCTGAAAATTTTCTCCTTTGATCTGACCATTCCTACTTGGTATGCTCCTCTAACTCTCCCTTTACAACCAAACTCCTTGACAAAGTCACCAAAACCAGGCATCTCCATTTCCGCCCCTCCCACTCTGCAGTCCAGCTTCAGACCTTGTTGTTTAACTCAAACTACCCTTTCCAGAGTTACCAATGATGAGTTAATTGCCAGATATAGTAGTCTTTTGTCACTGCAGCACTTGATACTGTTGATCACCATTTCCTCTTGGAAACTATATAGACTTTCATGAGACTATCCCCTTAAAATTCTCCTCCTACCTAGCTGACTGATCTTTTTCAATGTCTTTTGCTTGATGTTTATCCATGTTATGCCTGCTAATCATGGGTGACACCAAGGCTCAGTCCTGAGCCCTCTTCTCATCTATACTCTCTCATTTGGTGATATCATCAGCTCCCATGGGTTCAATTATCATGCATATGCAACCCTATCCTCTCTTCTGCGCTATATTCCCATATCACAAACTGTCTTTTGAACATTTCAAACTGAATGTTTGAGTCATCTCAAGTCTAATATGTATAAAATATATCTCATTGTCCTTTCTTTTAACCTGAAATTTAAATGGATTAATTTATTCACTTATTTATTCATTCAATATTTAAAGTTTTTAAAATAATAAAAATAGGCACATAGAGCTGATTAAACAAGTAGCTACCACTCAGTCCTTAAGCCTTATCTGATTCCTTATCATGGCATGGAGGGGACCCTAGGATCAATAAGACGATGTCAACAGATTGCAAACTCTTAACAAACCCTACCAAGTTGGAAAGCTTCTGAGTAAGAAAAGTAACAGTGACAGATATAGCATGTCTGTCAACTAAAGAGTAACTGAGCTAAATTTAGAAAGGCCCATCACCAGGTTGGCTACAGGGTAATGGATTTTTTTTTCATGAAAGCAAGACCTCACTATCTTCTTCCCCTCTCCCCAACCCTCCTCCCTTCTTCCCCACTTCCCTGTTACTATCAAAGATACCACCTTCCTCTCAGTCACACAGATTTTCAACCTCAGTACCTTGTCATCTTCTCATTCATCCCACATACCCATTCTGCTGCTAAATCATGTCATTTCTACCTTCACAACATCTCTCATATAAGTTTCGTTCTCTTCACTCTTACAGTCACCATCTTAGTTCAGACCTTCATCATATCTCACCTAGAAATAGCTTCTAATTAGCTTCTGTACTTCAAGTCTGTTCCCATTTTAATCCATTCTCCACTCAGCTGCCAGAGTGATTTTTCAAAAGCCTAGCTATACTCATGTTACTTTTTTGCGCAATGAACTCTATTTCCTATTACCTAGAATAGAATCTGTTTGACATTAAAAATATTTCATAATTTAGATACTTTCTACCTTTTCAGCCTTATTACATTCCCTTCCACACAGTCTAAGATCTAGTTTCAGTAGCCTACTGTTCTTCTCACAGGATATTCCAACTCCCAACCTCTTGAAGTTATATTGATTGTCCCACATTCCTCAAACTCTCTTTCCTTACCTCTAACTCCTTGCTTCTATGACTTCATTCAAGATTCATATAAAATCCCACATTCTGCAAGATTCTAGTTCCCTTTTCTTTCGCTTTACTCCTCCATCCCACCCCCCATGTTCCCCTCCCCTCACGCTAATATCTTCCCCTGTCAAATTACCTCCCATACTCCTTATCTATATCTCATATGCTGTATCAGCAATGCAGTATTCACAATGCCTACAGTAACTATAATTATGCTGATATGGTTATTAATCACAAAATGTAACAGGCTCTCTACATGAGAAATATAGCTAGAGCATTTATTTAAATATCAGAAAACTGAGTCCCAGAACCAGAAAGTCAAAGCCAACACAGTAATTATGAAGTTGGCACATGTAGTTAATATAGTAAACACCCACATTCTCAAGCCTTCAAAACAGGACAAGCTACCTCAGGCAAAGATCCTCCTCTCCTCAAGACAACTGCTTAGCATCCAGGCAGCTTGCTCCCAGCAGCTCCGGCCCCCCTCACAGTTCCTGTCCCTGGCAGTCCTCAGCAGGAGTCCTTAGCAGAGATTCTGACAGGCTCAAAGAAAAAGGAGTTCACACCGCAACTGCAGCTGCCACTGCTTCCAGTCACCATGACACGGACGCTAGCTTGGTTCTGGCTTTCTCTTGCTCCACTCCTTCCTGCTATGTCAGCAAGTTCAAGGGGCATGGAAGATCTTCGAATCCCAATATCATTAAATATGCATCTAGTTATTTGCATCTTGTCTCCCTCATTAGAATGTGAGATTTGAGTGCAGGCAATGTTTTTGCCTTTATCAGTATGTTTAACATGGTGCCTAGCATATATAGTAAGCACTTAGTCAACTAGCATTAAGTGCCTGTGTTAAGTTCTTGGGATGCAAAGAAAAACAAAAGATAATCTCTGCTCTCAAAAACCTTATATAGTGTAGTGGAGGAAGTAGCATTAAAACAAGTATGTACAAACAAGACATATAAAGGATAAATCAGAGATAAGTAACTGATCAACATAAAAGAAAAAGCAAAAACAGCAAGACAACAAAAACGAAAATAAATAATGCAGTGACGTTCTAAAGGAGGATCAGATGTGAAGAAAAAAGACCATAAATCCAGGCTCCTTTCTGCTGCAAAAGGATCAGCTCTTAATGATCAAGTTCACACGGTAGATGACACCAAATCTGTGCGGTTCACAGTGGGTGTTCCAATGTAAATCAGTGACAATGAACAGGAGCAGCACCAGGGCCATCAGGGCTGCAGTGAAGATGACACTTCCAGAACAGTCATAGAGCCTTAATGTGGTTTGGGGCCATCTGTTCTAAAGTAGCTAAGAGGCCATTACCTTCTTGCAAACTTTCCTCAGTGTCAGGGTCTATGCTGAGACTTACCTCGCACTATATCTATTCAATGTTCTCTAGTCCTTATGCCAAGATCGTCATCTTCTTGGGTGCCCCAGGGATGGAGGGGAAAGAGGTACAGCAAATATTTGCTCCTTCCGAGTTCTTTGCTGAGGGATGTCTCTCTTTTTCTGTGGCACCTGGAGAATAATGCAGAGCTTTATTATTTATTATTTATCTCTTATTTCCTCTTTTATTAGAAGACAAGGTGCTTCCCCACTAATGCCACCTCTTGATTCTCCAAGAATCAATCCCTGTAAAAGAGGTGACTGCTGACTACTAGGCATTATGCTGATAGCATTGTGAAGTGACCATATCAGTTCTGGATAAAAATAAGCAAAGACTGTGATGCCAGCTTGCCAGCACTGTTGCCAGTACCGAGCACTGCCCCTTGGTAAAATCTTGAACTCTGCTTCTTCTGCCATGGCCAAACTCCTCTGAAGTGCTCTCTTCTTTGCCAGGGCTGAGCAATTCTTTGGGCTCTACCATTGCCCTCCTCTGCCAGATCCTGGGGCATAAATGCAGCTTTGGGCTCTGCTTCTGTGTGACCTCTGCTGGTGCCTGCAAGGAAACATTTTACTCCTCTTGTGTAGCGCATCCATCTGATGAGGTCAGAAATGAGTCACAAAAGCAACTTATAGATTGGGGAGAACATGGTCAGAGCAGGGTCTCTTCCTGTCAGTGATCACCATCTCCAAATTAGAAACTTCTGACTTCATCATTCAGTTGAAACTACTTTCTCCCAAGTTACCAATGATCTCTTAATTTCCAAATCTAATGAATTTTAATGAATCTGATGAATACCCTCTTCCTCTCCTCTCTCTTTCTCTATTTTTCTCTCTCTTTCTCACCTCCCCACCCCCAGTGAGTGGTAGTTAGAGGGCCCCTGTGGACCACAGGCTCAAAACACCCTCCTCCATATTGCACAAATGACTGCTTACATATAACAGTTGGAATATATATTGTAGCTTAGAGGAGTCTTCTTTTGCTTTATGTCTTTCCCTGAGTATAGGTGAGTCATTCAATCAAAAAGAATTTATTCAGAGTAGTTAAGTAATTTGTTAATTGTCACACACCAGTAGAGCTAATACTTGATGCACTCATCTGTCAAGTTATTATTCTGCTGCCACCTAATGAAAGGGATTTGCCAATTTTTTTTTTGCATTCAGTGGAATGGCAATGGAAGAAAGCAGAGCAAAATATCTCAAAAGTGATGAATTCCTCAGACTGTGAGAGAAAAATTGGATTCTGTTACACAGAATGGCCATAGAATGGTATCTTAGCTCCTTCTCAAATGAGATGGGGTAACAGTTTTGAAATGAGGATTATGGTGAAGAGGAAAAACATTGGTAGCACTTGACATGGAGAAGCAACAGCTGATAAAAAGAAAAGATCAGCTGGGAGAAAACTCCAAGTAGAATTTAATATTTACATATATTTTATAATCTTTTAGACACTACAAGAAATCTTCCAAACTGAAATGACCATAGAAGCAATTCAAAAAGCCATTCGGGACAAAGGAGCACCTTTGAAGGTGGCACACACTAGACTGGATGAGCGTACAAGAAGACCAAATGTAGAACTGTGCCGAGACACAGCCCAGCTACGGTAAGGCAGGAATTCATGGTACAAAATGACTACTTATGAATGAAGAAAGTACTTTTCATTCATATTTTACTTCAACAGCCACTGTTGATTATAGTTCTTTCATGTGTTTTTATATTTATAGTTTATTTTTTTTCCAAAGAAGAATTAATCATTTGGAAAGAGTTTGAAATGTTAAGTTTGAAACTTTTTTTTAAGATAAAAATGGTTTAACTTCATTTTATGAGGTCTTGATGTTATTGAAATGACCTAATCATAAATCTCAGTTGGAGTTTTTAGAATTATGATAAGATTTCCCTAGAAGGAAATTACATTTGGTTATTTTATGTGCATTTTCTAGTGCCATAAACTTCATGGTACTTCAGTGAAGAAGGACATTCATTTCTATGACATACTAAACATTTCAGAATGATTTACAAAACTATCCTCTCTTATCAGCTTTATTAGTTAGCAAGTCTTACAGTACTTCCTCATTTCTAACTTAAATTCACTTGCACTTTAAACCTATTTGAATTAATCTGTCCTCAATGGAAATATAAAATAGTGAATGATTAATATATGTGACTCATATTTGCTCTCCGTCCCCCAGTCCTCTCCTAGGAAAAAAAAATCCCTGTACCAAATATTCAGTCAAGCAAAACTACTGCATTGGTCAATGTCTAAAACATGTGTCCATTCAACACTGAATCTATAACCTCTGTTTCATCATCAGTTCCCTGGACCATGGTTCCAGTGATCAGAGTTCTTAAGTCTTCCTAACTTGTTTGTCTTCATAACATTGTAATAACGGTTGATTAATTGCTTTGGTTTTGATTTATATGTCTTCCCAGGTTACTTTGAAACTGTCCTTTTTGTGGTTGTTGTTCAGTCGTTCTGTCACGTCCAACTCCTTGTGATTCCATAAACCACAGCACCTTCTATCCTCCACTGTCTCCCAGAATCTGTCCAAACTCATGTTTGTTGCTTCCATGAAATAATCTATCCATTTCATCCTCTACCATCCCCTTCTCTTTTTGCTTTCTATCTTTCCCAACGTTGATTCCTACCCCTTGTTTTAACTCTTTGCAAATATTTATGTTTCAAGTGTGTTTCTTGTAAATAATATTTGTTGGATTCTACTTTATAATCCAATATTCTTTCCTCTTCCACTTTATTCATTCCTATTCAGTTATGGTTGTTAACATGTTTTCCTCTCTTTGCACCTGCCCCTTCTTTACAAAGACAAGAGTGGAAAGAAACATGATCTGTGTTAGATATAATTTTGTCCCCCTCCCTTTCCTTCTTCCTCTCACCCAAACCTCAATCTCAGGATCTCACTCTTTCTTTTTCTTGGAAAATTCTCTTCACAATCCACCTTTTGTGGTTAGTATTTATTTTGTTTATGATCAATATATCCCTTCCTCTTATTTCTCTCTCTCCTCTCCCAGGTTCCTCCTTTTCCTGTTCAGTTGAATGTATTTCTATAATAAATTCTGTATGTGTTCTTCCCTACTCTGACTGGTTCATATGAAAGTGAGGTTTAAATGACACTCAGTGCCCCACACATTGCTCTGTGTGTGTGTGTATGTGTGTGTGTGTGCACTGTACCTGTTCATACTGATTATATAAATTAATAAATTCCCCTATGGTTTCTCCTTCTTTCTTCTTTAATGTGTTCCTTTTCCTTTCCCTTCCTTTTCCAATTTTAAGATTGTATAAACATAACAAAATTACTCCAAAGGCCTCTCCTCTATCTTAATGTAATTCTTTCCACAAATCCTGCTAGCATTTTACTTCTCAGAGGAAATTTCTTTCTTTCTGTTAGAATGAAACTCTTCCTTCTTTGTGTATTTCCTTCTAATTGCTCATTTTTATATTTCAGTTTTTATGTTTTTCTTAACTCTTTTGTTTGTATTTCTAAGTGTCTACTCAGTTCTGTTTTTTTTTTAATCAGGAATGTTTAAAGTCCTTATTTTATCAGAGGTCTATTTTTTCTTCTGTAGGATTATATACTTGGGTTTTCTGGGTAAATTATTCTTGGTTGTAAGCCTATCTCTTCAGCCTCTTGGAAAATTATATTGCAAGCTCTTTGTCCCTCATAGGAACAGCCATTAAATTTTGTGTGGTCTTGACTGTGACTTCTTAATTCTTGAACTTTCTTTCTGGGTGCTTACATCTTTTTCTGATGTTAAAGCCCTGGATTTTGGCTATGATTCCTAGGAATTTTTCCCAGAAGGACAGCACTTGTCAGTATATATTTGATTTATAATTACTACAGATGTGCAAGTTGGGGGAGGAGGAGTGTATTATCAAACAAACTGTAGCTGATAAGTGAACCATTCACATTTTCACTAAACTAACCACTTACTTTAGACATGCATGATTCAAACTTTGACAAAAACCTTTGATATTTACAGGATCAACCAGAAAGGAGCAACAATCTTTGAATCTTTTCGCTGGTCAGTCTTCCCACTGAGCGATGTGGGCTTTTGTCTAGTGTCTGTAAATAGAAAGAGGACATTTATATAATAAAGGGTTACAAAAGTTCTAAGATAGGAGTACTTAACCTGAGGTCTGTGAATTTTTTTTTCTTGTTTGTCTTTATAACATTGTAATAACAGTTGATTAATTGTTTTGGTTTTGATTTATACAAGTCTTCCCAGGTTATTTCAGTATAATTAGTTTCCTTTGTAATCCTACAAATTCTATTTAAAACATTGTTCTGAGAAGGGATCAATAGGTTTCACCAAACTGCCAAAGGGATCCATGACAGAAAAAGTTAAGAACCAGGGCAGTTAGGTGTCACAGTGAATAGAGCACAGGCCCTAAAGTCAGGAGGACCTGAGTTCAAATCCAGCCTCAAACGCTTGACACTTAACTAGCTGTGTAACCTTGGGCAAGTCACTTAACCCCAATTGCCCTGCCTCCCCCATCAAAAAAAGAAAAAAGGTAAAGAACCTCTGATCTAAAAGTTCCAGGAGGGTGGGAATATGTCAGTGGTTGATGTTCCCCAATTTTTCTGGAAGACATACCATTCAAGATCCCTGATGAAAACTCCTAAATGGTAAAATTGTGACACTGAATTTTAAAGAAACAAGTTTTTAGGTGCCTTTCTGGGGGTAGTTTATAGTTTAAGCCATCATGGTGTAGTGGAAACAAAACAAGATATGAAGTCAGTGTTCCTGTATTCAAATCCCAATCATGCCACTTATTTTCTCTTATGCTCCAGTTTCCTCAACTTGTAGAGAATTAAAGGATCTCTAAAGTCTCTTCTTTAGGTAGTATAAACCTGTCATCTTGAGATGATAAGAAATAGAATGTATGTAGATAATCATGATGGACATTAGACAAGCATTAACAGAAAAAAAAATCAGAAAATGGAACAACTCTGTCGAATCCCAGTGGTATTCATCAAGATGTTTAGTTCAGTCCGTAGAAAACAAGTACAATGTAATACTCAAAACCACAGGAAAAACTAATTGGAGAATTTTTTGAGCAGAGCCCAGAATATTCTATCAGAATAGTATTTTTTAAAATTGAGTCAGAGACTTGGAACTTGAACCCAGGTTTTATGATTTCAAGTCCAGTGTTTTTTCTACCATACCACATTGTCTGCCTATCTTCCTATGACTTGATATTACTTTGTACTTGTGTGATCCAACACTCCATGAAATTCTGTTTTATACACATACATAGAGCAATAGTGACTATATATCCTATGAACATTCAGTAAATAGCATATGAATTAAATTTAACTGGAAACCAGCCATGCAATCATGGAACATCTGTTTATTATTATTTTGCAGCCTTGTTAATGAGGTTCATGAAATTGATGACACAATCCAGAGTCTGCAGCAGCGACTGAGAGATGCTGAGGACACCCTACAAGCACTGGCCCATGCCAAAGCTACATTGGAACATGACCTGGCTGTCAAATCAAATTCTCTCTTTATTGACCAGGAAAAATGCATGGGGATGCGCAAAAGCTACCCTAGCACTCTCAGGCTGGTGGGGTACTCATAAATGCTTTTACCCAAGCATTTAATACCATTGAAGAAAAGCAAGACTCTGAGGGTTCTGTTACAAGATTATAAAAACAGTGAAAATAATATTCATTAAAGAATACTCTTAATACAAATTAAATGATTCTGTTTTTTTTTCTTGTTTCCAAGAAAAATGCATTCACAGATTTTTTTTTTTAGTGACTTCTATAGTCTTCAAGGGCTCTCAGAACTGTGTGGAAACCAACTCTCCATTCAAAGAACTTATCTAAGTAGATGACTCATAGACATGTGAATAATGACAAATAAGTACTATAAATAGTAAATAGAGTTTGGGAAAATTAAAAGTGAGGGGTGAAGGTGAATAGGGAAGACTTAGAATTTGAGTGGGACCTTGAAAAAAATGGATAGAATCTATATAAGGGAAAGAAAAGGTAAAGGAGCAATCCAGGTGGAGGGAAACCTTGGAACAGAAGTGCAAAGATTGGAAATTTAAAACTCTTCAAGGAACAGCAATGATTAGAACAATTTGACTAGACCCCTATTCAATAAACTCCATTTCCTTTTAGCTCCAGAGTTAAATAAAAGTCAGCTGTTTGGCTTTTAAAAGCCTTCATAATGTGGTTCTTTCTACCCTTCCAGTCTTCTTCTTACACTTTACTCGCTCCATATATTCTATAATCCAGTGACACTGACCTCTTTGCTGTTCCTCACACCCAAGTCTCTGCATCTCCCAACCATGTGTTTTTACTGGTTGTCCCCCCATGCCTAGGATTCTTTCCCTCCTCATCTCCTATTCCTGTACTGCCTGGCTTCGAGTCTCAGTTAAAAATTCCACTTTCTATAAAAATGCTAAGTGTTTTCCCTCAGAGATTATCTCCAAATTATCCTGTATTTATTTTGTTTGTCCATGGTTGGTTGCATTTTGTCTCTGCATTAGATTCTAAACTTTTTAAAAAGGGGAACTGGTTTTTTTGTGTGTGTGCCTGGTACTTAGCATGGTATCTAGCACATAACAGGCACTTAAATGCTAATTGACAAGTCATGACTTCTTTGGGACAATACTGGAAGATATTTCTGGAAAGTTAAGTTGGGACCAAATTATGGAGAGCCTTGAATGACAAGTTGAGTTATTCGGACTTGATTCTGTAGAATAAAAAAAAACAGTATTGGTTCCTATTTAGTGGTTTATGAACCCCTTAAGAATCAATGACGATGCAAGGGATTTGTGCTAAAATTGTTTTAATGGAACCATAAGCAACAAATAATTGTCCAGCTGTGTTACAAATATATAACAACATACACATAAAAGTTAGAGACATTCTAGGTTTGTTTCTGCAGTTAATTGAAACCAATATAATTATGTGCACAATGATTTTGGTGTTCAATAAAAGATTACATCAAACCCTGACTGTTTATAACCAAGCATAAATATGCTCTTGCAGTTTCTCAACTTGTTATCAAATTGTTCCCAACACCCCAGAGGTTCAACGTTTTAGCACAAAGTGATTTTCAGTCAGTGATCAGACACATGTGTACATACATCCACAGTTGCATATTGCAATAGAATAGCTCCCTCTTTTCCCTCTGTTACCCTGTAATCATACCTCAACAGCTGTGATCATGATGTTACAAACATTTTCATTTTTTCCAGCACAAAAGTTAGATTGTTTGAAAACCATAATTGCTGGGCATGCACATTACAACTTCTTGAAACTATCACAAGTGTTCTGCAAAACAAACTTTATATTGCCTTTCATTGCAGTATTAAGGTTCTTTTTCCATTTAAATTTATTCTCTACTTATGTTACTATTCTTCTACCTTGTAGGTTTTCAAAGAAACTGATTGGCAATACTGGTCAGTAGTTCAGTAGAGTTTCTGGAAGAATGTAGCTGATATACCAGTGGTAGGGAAAAAAAAGTCATATTTAAAGAGATTCTTCCTTACAAAGACTAGTTTATATATAAACATTGATAGAAATGAAGCAATATATAAAATTGAACTTAACAATTACAATTTAATATAACACTTGTAAATTAGTAGAAAAGCAAATATTTTATATTGCAACTATCCATTTTCATTCATTAATAAGGTAACCATATCTTCTGGAATCTATGTACACCAGTAATGGCAGCATTGAGCAGAGAGAGAGGAGGAAGCATCCCAGTTAACAATAGTCTAGTGTTATGAAACAGAAACACCTGGAAAAAATACATATCTTCATCAATTTCCTGATACAAGATAATTACAGATTTAATTAGTGTTGAATAAGGAATTGTAAATGGAGAAAAGGAAAGGAAGAGGCAGGAAAGGGTAAATTATGCCACATGAAGGGGCATAAAAACACACTATAATAGAGGGAAAGAAGGGAGGAAAATGAACATTAAATGAACTTTACTTTCATTGGTTTTGGTTCAAGGAGGGAATAACATAATCAGTCAAAGATAGGATTCTAACGTGAAGAGACACAAAAGCTCATTATAGTAGAGAAAAAGAAGGGAGGGAGAGGAGCATTGTATGAGATTTACCCTCATCAGATTGGGTTCAAGCAGGGAATAACATACTTTGTTAAATATAAAAATCTATCATGCTCTACAGGCAGTAGGAGGGGAAAGATGGGCAAAAGGGGGCAGGGGTATTGATTAAAAGGGAGAGTAGAAGCAGTAAGGGGGATGGGTACATAAAGGGAGAGGGGTGGATAAGGAGGGAATACTGAGGGAGGCAGTGGTCAAAAGGAAAACTCAAGGAGGAGAAGGGAGAAGGGAGAAATCAAAGCATAAACAGAGGAGGGAATAGGATGGAGGGAAAGACACAGTAATCATTACTGTGAATGTGAATGGGATAAACTCTCCCAAAAAAGGAAAGCAGATGGCAGAATGGATTAAAAACCATAATCCTATAATGTGCTGTCTACAAGAAACACATCTGAAACAGAGGAAAACACACAGGGTAAAGGCAAAAGGCTGTGTAGAATATATTATGCTTCAGCTAAAATAAAGAAAGCAGGGATAGAAATCCTTATCTCAGATAAAGCAAAAGCAAAAATAGATCTAATTTAAAAAGATAAGTAAGGAAACTGTATCTGGCTGAAAGGCTCAGCTCCCAGCTCAGTGGGATAGACCCTTTCTGTTGGCCTGCCAGACTGGCTTCAGCAGGAAATTTGTTTCTCTCTGTCACTTTGTGAGTTCTGTAGCTCTATAATTTCTTTAGAGTCATATTTTACAGGTATTGGAGATGGTTGTGGTCGGAGCTCATGGAATTTCTCACTTCTACTCCATCATCTTGGCTTCACCCTAATTCTTATATATTTTTAACAAAATCCAACATCAAGAGATAGAAAGAGAAATTCCATTTAAAATTACTGTAGACATTATAAAATATTTGGGAATCTACCTACCAAAACAAACCCAGGACCTATATGAACACAATTACAAAACACTTTTCACACAAATAAACTCAGATTTAAATAATTGGAAAAACATCAGTTGCTTGTGGCTGGGTGGAGCTAATATAAAAATGACAATTTTCCCCAGGTTAATTTACCTATTTAGTGCCACACCAATCAATCTACCAAAAATTATTTTATACAGCTAGAAAAAATAGTAATGAAATTCTTCCGAAGAAGAAAATGTCCAGAATATCAAGGGAGTTAATGAAAAGAAATGCTAGGGAAAGTGACCTAGCCATACCAGATTTTAAACTGTACTATATAGCAGCAGTCATCAAAACTACTTGATATTGGCTAAGGAATGGAGTAGTGGATCAGTGGAATAGATTAGGTACATGAGACACAGCACTCAATGACCATAGTAATCTACAGTTTGATAAACCAGTATAAAGAGACCAGCTTCAGGTATAAGACCAGTAATTCTTAAATGATCTTTTGTGGATCCCTTTTCCATGTCAGTTTTTTTCAATAAGATACTTTACATTGTCTTCTACTTTTTCATTCTTTTGAATTTGTCTGACTGATTATTTATGTCTCATAGTCATTAGCTTTCACTTGCCCAATTCTACTTTTTAAGGAGTTCTTCTCTTCAGTCAGTTTTTGTGGCTCCTATTATATTTAGCCAATTCAACTTTATAAGGAATTGTTTTCTTCAGTGCACTTTTCTTCCATTTGGCCAATCGTGTTTTTCAAAGAATTGTTTTCTTTTTAGAATTTTTAATTGATCTATTTTCAGTTTTCAACATTCATTTCCACAAGATTTTGACTTACAATTTTTCTCTCCCCATCTTTCCCCTACCCTCACTCCAAAATAGCAAGCCTACTGAATACCCCTTCCCCCATTCTGTTCTCTCTTATATCCTCCCCCTGCATGCCCCTAACTTTTTAGTAGGGCAAGATGGGTTTCTATACCCCAATACCTGTATGTCTTATTTCCCAGTTGCATGTAAAAAACAAATTTTTAAACATTTGTTTTTAAAACTTTGAGTTGTAAACGCAGTACCTATATGAACACAACTACAAAACACTTTTCACACAAATAAAATCAGATCTAACTAATTGGAAAAAATGTCAATTGTTTGTGGCTGGGTCAAACTAATATAATAAAAATGACAATTTTTACCTAAATTAATTTACATATTTGTGCCATACCAATCAATCTACCAAAAAATTATTTTATAGAGCTAGAAAAAATAGTAATAAAATTTATTGGAAGAACAAAAGGTCCAGAATATCAAGGCAATTAATGAAAAGAAATGCTAGGGAAGGTGGCCTAGCCATACCAGATTTTAATCTATTTTATAAAGCAGCAGCCATCAAAACTGCTTGGAATTGGTTGAGGAATAAAGTAGTGGATCAGTGGAATAGATCAGGTACAAGAGACACAGCAGTCAATGACTATAGTAATCTACTGTTTGATAAACCCAAAGACTCAGCTTTTGGAATAAGAACTCACTATTTGACAAAAACTGCTGGGAAAACTGGAAAATAGTATGGCAGAAAGTGGGCATAGACTAATATCTTCCACTGTATACCAAAACTCTAAATGGGTGTACAATCTAGTTATAAAGGCTGATACTGTAAGCAATCTGGGAGAGCAAGGAATAGTTCACATGTCAAATTTATGGAGAAGGGAAGATTTTATGACCAAACAAGAATTAGAGAGCATTATGAAATGCAAAATAGATCATTTTGATAGATTAAATTGAAAAGTTTCTGTACAAATAAAGCCAATGCAAGCAAGATTAAGAGGGAAGTGGAAAATTGGGAAAGAATTTTTACAACCAGTGTCTCTGATAAAAGCTTCATTTCTGAAATATACAGAGAACTGAGTCAAATCTATAGGAATACAAGTCATTCTCCAATTGATAAATGGTCAAAGGATATGAACAGGCAGTTTTCAGAGGAAGAAATTAAAGATATCTATAATCATATGAAAAAGTGCTCTAAATCACTATTGATTAGAGAAATGCAAATCAAAACAACTCTTAGGTACCACATCTCACTAGTCAGATTGGCTAAGATGACAAAACAGGAAAATGATAAATGCTGGAGAGGATGTGGAAAAATTGGAACACTAATGCATTGTTGGTGGGATTGTGAACTGATTCAGCCATTCTGGAGAGCAATCTGGAACTATGCCCAAAGGGCTATAAATAAATACATACCCTTTGAGCCAGCAATACCACTTCTAGGGCTTTATCCCAAAGAGATCATAGAAGTGGGAAAAGGACCCATATGTACAAAAATATTTATAGCAGTGCTTTTTTTGGTGACAAAGAATTGGAAATCAAGTGGATGCCCATCAATTGGGAAATGGTTAAACAAGTTATGGTATATGAATGTAATGGAATATGATCGTGCCATAAGAAATGAGGAGCAGACAGACTTCATAATAACCTGCAGAGACTTATATAAACCGATGCTGAGTGAGGAGAGCATAACCAGGAGAACTTTGTACACAACTGCAGACACATTGTATGTGTGACAACTAACTTTGGTAGACTAGGCTCCCCTCAGCAATGCAAGGTTATAAGACAACTCCAAAAGACTCATAATGAAAAGGGACATCCACATCCAAAGAAAGAACTACAGAATCTGAATGCAGATTGAAGCAAATTACTTGCTCTCTCTCTTTTTGTTTTGTTTGTTTTATTTCTTCTTTCTCATTGTTCACTGCATTGATTATAATCCCTCTTTACAACTTGGCTAATGTTTAATGTGAAGGTATTTGTGCATCCTATATTTGATTGCATGCCACTTTGGTAGGAGGGGGGAGGAGAGGGAACAGGAGAAAATTTGAAACTCAGGGGATTGAGGAACTGAATTTTGTAAACTAAAAGTAAATAATTAATTAAAATTTTAAAAATATGGCAGCCCTAATGAATGATATATTGAAAGTATTAAAAAATATTGAAAAATGTATTAATGAAGAATTTCAAAATATTAATTTGAATTAGCACACTGCAATCAGGAAATTAGTAAAAATCATTTAATAGGTCACAATTATGAGAGGTATGGGAAAGTATATAATGAAGGATACATTAAATTTGCTTTTTAGTTTTTTAGAGATAATGTCTATGAACTTAATGTTAAATTTCTGGAGAAATTCTTGCAAATAATGGCTTAAACTGTTCTCTTCTGTCTCAACTTTTATGATCAAAACATGAAAACTACACTGATAAACCTTTTGATTTTTTTTAGGTAGACAAAACAAGATTGGAAAACACACAATAATGATTTCTGTATTTCTGTAAAGTAAGAAAGTAGAAAAATGATTGAAGCTTCATATCTAGTAAATTATCTAATTGCAAAAATATGGGGAGGTTCCTGTTTCATGAAAATTAATTTTTCCATGTGTCAAAGCAATTGTCAAGTTTATGTTTAGAGATGATTCCAGTAAAATGTTTAAGGTGCTACCCATTTCTAAGACTGCAGTGTCTCATTATATACATGATAAGTCCAATGATATTAGGTCAGTGATTGTAGAAAGAGTTCAAAAAGTGACAATTTGATGAGAAAACATATCTTTGCAACCTAGGAATTTTTATTGCATTTGTAAGATATCTGCATTATAGAACAAAATTATCACTTTTTCAGACTTGGAAGATAATAAAAATAAATATACTATATTAATAAATAATAACATTAATTAATATTATAAAGATTTTAATCACATAAATTATCAGCATTTCTGCATATTGCCAACAAAACCAACAAAGAGAAATTACACTTATGTGCTTGATACATGATTTATGTTATATCTGGTATATCCTAAATGTGGTATATACTTCACATATGTATTGATCTGCATTCTGTATTTACATATTATATATAAAATATTGTATATATTAAATGGAATTTCTTTCTCTCCTTGCTAGGTTTTGTTGGTAATTTACAGAAATGCTTATTATTTGTGTGGATTTATTTTATATCCTGCAACTTTGCTAATATTGTTAATTATTTTGACTAGGTTTTTAGTTGACTCTTTAGAGTTCTTTAAGTAAATCATCATAACATCTGCAAAAAAGTGATAGTTTAGTCGCCTCCTTCCCTATACATAATTTTCAATCTCTTTTTCTTGTCTTATTGCTGTAGCTAGTATTCCTTGTACATTACTGATAGAAATGGTGACAACGGATATCCTTGCTTGTTACTGGAAAGACTTTTAGCTTATCCTTATTACACTTAATGCTACCTCTTGGTTTTAGATAAATACAACTTATCATTTTAAAGAAAGCTTTATTTATTCCTATGCTTTCTAATTTTTTCTTAAAAAACAGGAATGGGTATTTTATTTTGTCAAAAGGTTTTTTGGCATGTATGAAGTAATCTTATGATTTTTATTGATTTTGTTATTAATATGGCCAGTTATAGCTTTCCTACTATTGAACCATCTGGGTATTCCTAGTGAAAATATAGCCTGGTCACAATCCCTGATGCTTTTGATCTATAGTTTTGAGGTATAGTTTCCTAATATGTTACTTAAAATTCATTAGGAATTTTGGCCTATACTTTTAGTTTCGACTCTCCCTAATTTAGGTAGCAAGACCCTATTTATGTCATAGAAGAAATTTGTTAAGACCCTCTTCTTTTCTTTGCCAATTTTTTCATATAGCTTATGTAATATTAGAATGAATTATTCTTTCAATGTCTGTTAGAATCCACTTGTAAATCTATCTGGTCCTAGATTTTTTTTCTCCTTTAGAACTTCATATATGGCTTGTGCAATTTCTTTTAAAGATAGAGTTATTTAAGTACTCTCTTAATCTGAGCAATTTGTAGTTTTAAAACTATTCATCAATATCATTTATTTTGTGATGTTCATTTGCATGCACTCAGGTGAAATATCTCCTAATACATTCTTTTATTTCTTCTCTGTTTTTGTGAATTCACTCTTTTCATTTTTGATGCCATTAATTCTTGTTTTAAAAATCAGATTAGCTAGTGCCTTTTCTACTTAATTGGATTTTTTCAAAAAAAATAGCTTCTATTTTTATTATTTCAATGGGTCTGGGTTTTTTTTGTTTTTTTTT
>CM053584.1:190565515-190604090 GCA_028627135.1 Pseudochirops cupreus | reverse complement strand
AGGCAATCTTCATGTTTATTGGAAGCACCTGGTGGGGGAGCTCTGGCTGTGCTGTCCTGCAGCTCTCTGCCTTGGTCCTTCTTTTCTTCAAAGAAGGAATCTAGGGTTTGGTTGCTGTTCTTACCCTGCTTCTTATGCTTATTCTTACTCATGGTTGGTCAGTCCGTGATTTTTTTTTTCAATCTCTGTGGATCTCTGCTTCCAGAAGGGAAAGCTCTGTCCCAAATTGCTGGGGTCCTCCCGGCTGCCGTAGCTCTCAGGAAGGTGCTGGGTCCCTTTCCCACTTCCGGGTCACTGGATAAAGAAGACTCACAGGACCAAAGCCCAAGACTGCAATGTGGATCCAGGCCACTCAACGCAAGAGCACTTGGCCTCTGAACCATTGCTTAGTCCCCCTGCAGTCTGCAGGCCAGGGGCACAGAAGCTGCAATATGGAGGCGGGTGCAAAACCTCTGCCTTTTGCTTTCCCAACCTGGAGGCGTTTCGGCCGGACCACTTTCCTCCCAAGACCTCGCAAGCCCCACTGACCTGGTTCTGAACACTGCCGCAGCTGCCGCCAATCTGCTCACCCAAGGCTCCTCGGCTCCTCTAGTCCAGCCGCCCCCAGGGTTCAGCCAGGGCTTCAGGCCAGGCTGGTTTCGGTTCGCAGTGCTGATATGGTTCCTCATAGCCAAGCTGACTTTAGTGGAAAGTATATTTGTATGTGTTTTGGAGTTCTAGGATTAGTTTAGAGTCATATTTTATGGGTATTTTGGGGTGGCTATGTGAAAGCTGTGATATGTTGCTGCTCCTACACCGCCATCTTGGCTCCGCCTCCTCATAGGGTTTTCTATCTCTTGTTTGGTCAAATTTTTCCATTCTCCATAAATCTGACAGGCAAACTATTTCTTGCTCTCTCAGTTTGCTTATAGTATCAGCCTTTATGTCTAAATCATGTACCCGTTTTGACTTTATTTTGGTATACAGTGTAAGATGTTGGTCTATTAGGCTTTTTTTATCTATGTTTTTCAGATAGTCTGATAATTCTTAGATTATCTCTCTTTGACCCTTTTGCCAAGCTGGTTGTTTTAGATATCATATTTTCAATTCTTTTTTAAAACTTTATTTTCCTCTGTTTTTCCTAGTCTTTGGATATTGGTTTTAATATTTTCTTGTTTTCTCATTGAGTTATTATTTTCTATTTAGCCCCTTTAAATTTTCAGATTTCTGCTTAGTTCTATGGTAGGAGCTTAGCATGGGAGCAGCCGTGGAATCCAGTAATGTAGAGGGTAGTTCCAGAACCCTGTAAAAGGAAGATCTTGGCAAAACCCATTGTGGACATAGTGAGCCCAGCATCAGAGAGGAAAGGTCTCAGGGAGATCTTAACAGAGGGCAGTCCTGGTGCCCTGTTTCAAGATGGAGGCTCTAGGCAGTACCCAGTCCTGCAACGACTCCCAAACTATTTAAAAATCCTTTGAAGAAGGATTGGCCAACACATTCAACACCAGGAAAATTCTACCTACACCATATAGGAGAGCAAGAACTCAAGCATAGGACTCTCAACCTAGATAGTGAAGCTGCAAAAATGTGGAAACCAAGAAAAACAATGAACACTATGAGGTAGTATTTTGGGCTGAGAAATGTCCAGGTGATGAACTCCAAGAGAGAGAGTGACTCCACAAATCCAACTAAAACTTCAAAGGAGAAAAAATTTTTCTGGTCACAAAGATAACAGAAAATCTAAAAAAAATGAAACAAGAAATACAAAATAGAATAGCTATAAAGAAATGAATGGCAAGAGCAAAGAAGGTTGTATCTTAGAAGAGATTGTTGAAAATCTCCTTTGGCAACTACTGTATTTGCTTTGCCTTTTGAGTCTTTGTTTAAAAAAAAAAAGTCCTAACAGCAGAGTCTGCTGGTGTATTGTTAAGGGGAAACACATCAGAGAGACTTGTGAACTAGTGCTAGAAAGAAAGACATCTATAGGATTGCTCATTTAGCATTGAAAGTAGAAGTAGCCACCCCTCCAAGGAACAAATCTGACAGTGTGAATTGGCCAAATGAACCTCAAGGGACAGGTTACATATTAGTTTAGTTAATATGAAAATAAAATAAAATAAAATAAGATTAGGCTGGAAAAATTGAGTCAATCTCAATCCAAAATGTTTCCTCATAGTGTTCATTGTTTTCCTTGGTTTGCTCAATTAGTAGAGTCAGAATTAGGTACTTATAAGCAGGAGGAGCTATTTTTGGCTGTGATATTTTTATGAGAAACTGCTAAGGGGGTATCATGATATGCATTTGTGTCTCTGACCATAATAGCGGCTTTCATTATCTCTTCCTTTAACTTTCTCATACAATCCCTAAGCAAACACCAGGGTCTCTCTCCACTAGACCACATAGAATCAGTAGGATACATTTTATTTCATCCTTCAGCAGCTAAAACTAACAAATTGCTTGTATTGTTACTTCCTAACACATGATGATCCATAAAAGCTTGCTGTACAAAAGGATTCTGACAAATACCTATAAATTTCTAGCAATCCATGCTATCTACTGTAACTCCTCCAGCCCCTTCATCACTGATTCTCACCATTCCAAGACACTAACAATTCCCCCATTCTTTGGGTGACTCAACTTACTATATCAGTGACCTCCTGCTGAATGAAATCCTAAATTATCTCCCTGAACAGGGTATGGCCACCCTGGTTCTCCTGCTTTCTTCTTAGTATGGGATGAATTTCTGCCTGAGAAGCCTCATTTAAAATTGTTTAATTTTCCTCCCACACATTCTCCTGGCACTTGTTGCCATGACATCTAGCCTATGCAAAGGCTGCATGCACATTTCTTTTGCTAGTTTTTCATTTCTTTTTGAGAGCTGATACAGAATCCTGTACTTTTAGCCCATTTCCTTGTTAGGGAGAAATAAGGGATATCCTGGGATATCCATTTCTTTTTCTAAAGCCCTTCTGCCTTGAAATAGAAGTCTGATATTTCATGATCCTGTGCGTGTCACACCGTTTTTAGCTTTCCTCTCCTTTTTTATCATAAACTATGGGATATAGTGATAACTTGCTCCTAAAACCTATATAATTTCTACCTCAGTAACCATGTTCTCCCTGTTAGTGAGATTCAGTCTTTTCTTCTTAAGGCTAAAGATCTCCAGTTTTTTAAATTAATCTTCATGTGTCATGGACCTAAGGCCCTCCAAAATCCTCATTGCCTTCCTCTGAACAATCTCTAGTTTATCTGTGCCTTTATTAAACATGTCTACTCAACTTCTCTTATGTGTGTGTGTGTGTGTGCGTGTTTAGCCACCTACTAAGATCAAGCCATATTGATGTTTTTATTCCTAAAGCAAAGATGACACTTATAGTTTCAAAAATCCTGTGTGACAAAAGTTTCCTTATACATGATGGGATGAACAATAATATTAATAACTCAAAGTTATATAGCACTTTAAGGTTTACAAAATGTTTTATATATGTTACTTCATTTGATCCCCATAACAACTTTCTGAGGTAGGTCCTAAAACAAATTATCCCCATTTTACAAACGAGGAAGCTGAGGCTGAAAGATTAAGTGACTTGCCCCAGGTCACATAACTAAAAATCATCACCTGAGGCAGGACTTCAACTCAAGTCTTTCTGATCCTAAATCCCATACACTATCCACTGCATGACCTAGCTGCCTCTGCATAAGTCATAGCCATTATAAACTACTGACTAAAAAAGTGTTTTAATAGGACCTATTCATTTTAACTCTTGATATGTTCAGAATTTAGTATTACAACTACAAAAAGTTTTTTGAATGAAAACATTCTGTTCAGAGTATCATAATAATTTCTTAGGGAAATAATATTGAAGAGTTTTGCATTGGGATTGCAGGCTAAATATTTGAAATTATCTTTTGTTCTATGAGAAGGAAATCCTCCATTTTAAACCAAGGAAGCTTGGCCAAGTCATCTAACCTCTCTCGGCCTATTTTTTTGTCTGTAGGAAATTTAGACTAGATGAGCTCTAAGTGTCTAAATTGATCTCCTGCAAAGTTTTATTTATGATAAAGCTGTGAGAGGTTTTAGCAAAGAGAATTCAAAAAGTTACCAGTAGAACATATCTCAGACCAAAGATACTCTTTAATGCTGCTCCTCTTCTTCATGTTTTTCAGCTTTATCTATCTAGCCAGTCATCCTGGCCTCCACTAGATGGTGTTCCCTCAACTGTAGGGGATGATCCCTTGTACCCCAGTTCTGTATAATGAGACTAGCTTTTATACAGAAATATTTACTTTGAAAGGTATCATCATAAATATACAGTCATACTCCTCTAACACATGAGATATAAACCTCCTCCCTGCCCCTGCACCACCTCAGTCTCTGGGCAGGGAAAGGGGATTAGGTTAGTGGCTTAGTTTGGTTTTGTACTATTCCAAGTCCAAGTTCAAAATTCACCTCAGGCTCAAGTCCCAGCAGCAATCCCACCAGCAATCCTTGTTCCAAAGTTGCCATGGCTCAAACTCCTGGTCAGTGAGGATCACCTCCAGCACTTGAAACTGAGGAAAATAATGTTGAACAGGAAAAACACCCACAGGCCCATTTCTCAAAGCTAAGATAAAAGAGAAAGAACAGGAGAAGAAAGTCTTTACCTTCTCACCAATTCAGTTCCTGGCACCTATGCTATGGTTGAACTGTGATCTTCACCCTCTGGACTCTGCAGATAAAAGTGGCCAAAAAGAGCATGGCAGAAATAGAGGGGTGGAAAGAGAGTGACTAGTTCAGACTCACTAAATTTAAAGATTTAGGCAGCCAATAAAAGGAGGATGCTGCCACATATATGGTAGGGTACATAGGTGCCTCCATATTAAGCAAACCAGGCAAACCAAGAGAAGCCCAAGTTACATCTAGAAAAGATACTGTTGGGGTGGCTAGGTGGTGCAGTGAGTACAGCACTGGCCCTGGAGTCAGGAGGACCTGAGTTCAAATCCGGCCTCAGACACTTGACACACTTACTATCCGTGTGACTTTGGGAAGGTCACTTAACCCCAATTGCCCTCCAAAAAGCAAAAAAAAAAAAAGCGAAGATACTGTTAGGACTATATGCTATAAGACGTATTTCATTGATATGATTTCAAGGAAGTGTTCCTATGTGGAATATAATGATTATTTGAAACTGTTGGATACTGGATCCAATAAAAATTAACACTGTTACAATACTACTTCAAAAAAGATAGCAATTGATCCACTTTGCACAGGACTTGAATCTAGGAAGAAAGGTTTAGAGAAACGCCCTAAGATTCCCTCTTCCTTAAAAAAAAAAAAGCTACTTCATTTGATCCCATCACTTATCAAGCTATAACTCTACCCACTTTCACAATCAAATTCCTAGGGGGAAAAAATGTGTCTGCTACTTTCTCAGATTCCAGGCACTTGTCAGCCTCCGACAATCAGGCTTCTGTCTGTAACACCTAGTTGTCTCTCCAAGCTCTCCAAGTGTAAAGCCAAGCATGAGCAGCTCTCCAGAGGACTGCTGCTATGAATAGCAATAAAGTTCTGATAACATAGTATAGTGAACTCTCTATTTCTTTACCAGTAAACTAAAGCAAAACATTCACAGAACCCAAAGTACAGTCTTCACAATGATATAATATAACAACTTATCACTAAAGTGGCCACATGGTTGTCACTTAAAGTGGTCACATAGTTTTAAACAAAATATATCATTCAATCATTAATTCAATCATCCTTAAGAAGCAATCCTCCTTAAGTGACACAAAGTACAAATGTCAAAGTTTTCCCACCCCTAGATCATTTTGTCTTAATACCTCAGTCAGAAAGTCTTCTTTCTTCTTGTTTGGAGATTAGTTTCTAATCATCCTTAACTCAACCATCCTTAAGGGATGATTGTACAGGGTACAAAGTACAAATTTCTCCCACCCCTAGATCACAGTAAATCATGAACTTGTCAATCAGCACTAAGTACTCAAGGAGAGGTCTTTTCATCTTGGCTTGGCTGGCTTTCTAATTCTATGGTTCTTCTTGCATGGGTCCAGTTCCCTGGATCTACCCAAATGTGACCTGGATTCACAGGCTGGCAGCTCTCAGCCCCTTGTCCAGTTCCTCATCCAGCTCCCATTCCATATTGAAGCTCACTGTGTCCAGTCCACCTCAAGTCCTTCACAGTACCTGTTTCTGAGAAGACAAATCTTAACAGAGCCACAATAACATTCATGCACATTGTTGGCACCACCATCAATTTACTTTCTGCCTGTGAAATCAACACAGACCAGGAGACAGGGTCTCAGTATGAGAAATCAACACAAATCATCAATAAAGTCCCAGGACCTCTGAAAATATCAATAAAACTCTCCTTCAGGACTTCTGTAAACAGACAACCAAGAAAATCCTCTTTCAGGACTTCTGAATCAGAAGTAAGTTTCCAGGGCTTCTGTAACAACAGCAATGTCCTCTATCAGCAGACAGGTCTGACAAAGTAACATCAACAAAGACAGACAAAGTTGCAGCACCACAACCATGCTTCCTACCAGCTCTGCTCTCTCCCAGCTTGTGTTCCTCCTTTTATATCATCAATTCCTTCCTGCTCCACCTCTTATGTCCTTCCTGTTCCTGTCTTTGGCAAATCCCTCCCACCATCAGATTCACAGGTTCTATTTTTTAACAGAGACTTGATACAATCAGGGCAAGACTCAAAAGAAGGTTGAACTGAAACAAGGTGCTAAATAATTAAATATCTAAAACAAGGCACTAAGTACATTTTTGCTTGCCATTGCACCAGGCTTCTCAGACATGTTTAACACTGTTGACAAGCATCTCCTTCTGGATCTCCTCTCCTCTTTGGGCTCTGTCATCAATCTTTTCCTACTTGTCTGACTGCTCTTTCTTGCAGGATCATTTCCAGCATCCTTTTCCTATGCAAAACCTTCTGTTTTTCTCTATGTACCTTCTTTCCTTTAATGTTCTCAGCTCCTATAAATTCAACTCTCTCTGTACATGACTGAGTCAGTTTTTCAATTAAAATTCAATTAGATGGGGAGGAGGGTTGCTAGTCCTGGTAACCTACTTTCATGAGGAATGGGTTTAAGAAGGAATAATACATATATATTTTTTAAAAGTATAAAATATTTTAAATTCAGAAGAAATAAAATGGTAGGGGCATAGGGAGGGGGAAGAGGACAAGGGAGGGATCTTTAGAAGGGAAGGTGACGGAACAGGTAAAAGGGGATATAGAAGGGTCTTTAGATTTATGGGAATGGGAGGATAGGGAGGGATCCTTGGAAAGGGATAGGCAAGTAATAGGTAGAAATAAAGTAGAGAAGACAGAAACGATAGTAAACAAGAGATATGCACAAACATAAAAACAAAAATCAGGAGTAGAGTGTGTTTGGGACAGAATATGTATACATATGTATGTATATATGTATATGTATGCCTTTATATCTATAGCTATAGAGAAACATATCTAAACTTTATTGTGGCCTGCTCAGGGGGGAGGGAGGAGGGGGAAGGGAAAACGAACAAAGTAAAAAAGTGCACAGGAGATAACAAAAGAAAACTTACAAGGAAGCAAAGATGGACAGTTCTCAACACGTGTATTATTTATCATACAAGCTTTCTTGAAATGGAAATTTATTGTAACATGTTTTGAATCCTCTCTTATGTTCTGTTATGCACACAGCATGGCTTTTCTTCTTTCTTTGTGTTTAAGTTTATGATGTGTTTTTGTTTCTTTTCTTTTCTCTATATTTCTGTTCTGGCCTTTGAATCTAAAATTTAAAAAAAAATTTCAAAGAAAGCAAAACTATATATAGTCAAATAAAAAAATTATTAAGTCATTATTGATTAGAGAAATGCAAACTAAAACAACTTTGAGAAATCATCATATACCTATCAGATTGGCTAAAATGATAGATGTCCTTCAATTGAGAAATGGGTAAATAAATTGTGGTATATGATTGTGATGAAATATCACTGTGCTATAAGAAATGAGGAGCTGGTTGATTTTAGAAAATTGTGGAAAGACTTTGTATGACATAATGAAAAATGAAATGAGCAGTACCAAGAAGATATTGCACAAAATAACAGAAATATTGTCTCAATAATAACTTTGAATACTCAAACCAACTACAAAGAACCTATGAAGAAAAATGCTGTCCACCTCCAGAAAAAGAACTGATAAAGATAAGAGTGCATGATATGGTTTAATATGTATGTATGTATGTATGTATGTATGTATGTATGTATATACAAATATAGACATATATATATATGTATACACACATATATTTGTGTTTACTTGTAGCCTTCTCTAGGGTGGGGGCAGGGAGAGAGAAAAAATAAAATATGCATAGCAGAGAATAAAAGAAAACTTGGAAGCACAGAAAGCACGGTAACTTTGAAAATGATATATATTATTTATTACAGTTTTTTAAAAAAATAAACAGACTAAAATGGAAATTCATGGCTTTACATTGAATCCTCTTTATGATGTGCTGTGTATAGGGAAATGTTCTTTTTCTCTTTTTGTATTTTGCATTTAAATTCCACATGAATAATTTTTTTTAATGCTTGAGTCACCTGAACTACTTACTTGGTCATTCTATTTGCTTGTAGTTTGCCACAGCCAGGAAAAAAAAATAAGGATGCGTTGTAATTTAGTTTTAATGGTTTTCTTGGCAATATAGAAAACTATAGGGCAACTAGGTAGTACAGTGAATAGAGTACTGCGTCAGAAGCCAGGAAGACTTGAGTTCAAATCTGACCTTACTGTGTGACCCTGGGCAAGTCACTTAGCCTCTGTTTGCTGCAATTTCTTCATCTGTAAAATGGGGCTGGCACCAACCTTGCAGGGTTGTTATTTCACATTGCAAGAATTAAGGGTGTGGGGCCCCTGGAATCTGGAAAATCTACATAAAAAATTTAACCTTGCAGAGAAGATCTGAATTATTATGGTATTAAGTGATGAAATACATTGATATTATATAATACTACATGTATTTCTGAATTTCTAAACTATATTTTGGTTTTTGCTTTTGCTTTTTGGGAGGGCAATGTAATGGTAATTAATTTAGCAGGTACTTAGCCCTTAAGGAGGGCTAAGTACTTCTGTGAAAGAAACAGATGTGAACTTTGTCTCCTGTTGCTGACATAAGAGGAAGGGGTTGGCTGAGACAGAAAGCCAGTGTGTGTGTGTGTGTGTGTGTGTGTGTGTGTGTGTGTGTGTGTGTGTGTGTGTATGTGTGTGTGTGTGTACTTAAGAAGAGCTCCGGAGGACAGACAGTCAGAATCAAGAATTTTTACTCCTGGTGGAGGAAGCAGAATTGTTCCAGCATCTGGGAGCTGGGCTGCTGCTGGACTGAGAACTGAGTTGGAGTGTTCTATGAGACCAGAATCTGGTGAAGACAGAAGTGGCTGCTGCCTCCTGGAATGCTGATATTTCTTCTGGGTCCTAGGGCCAGCTTCACTACTGGAGGACTGAAGAAGCATGACCAGGATAAGGCTTTGTTTGTTTGTGGCTTAGTTGATCCTTGAGTTGCTAGCAATAGAAGTTGTGAAGGTTTTGAGATGTACTGGACCCTGTGAACTTACAAGAACTGCTGAGAACCTGGGAACTGTCTGCCTCTGGATCCAGGTGACTGTTTGATGGATTCAGGTAGGAGCTGGGACCATGGAAGGGGATCCAGGGAATCTGAGAGACCACCCCAAGTCAAGATGAAGAAAAGGCCTCTTCTTGGATATTGAACATGTGATGAAATTGAAGTTTACTAGACACAGAGGAGTGGATGGTTTATGTAATTTTCTAATGATTGTATTTAGTGATTAATGATACTTAATAACTGTGAATCTGGATAAGTGACTGATTAAGTTAACTTATGCTTGCCCCAAAGTAGAAGACTGACTTGTATTGTGAAATGATTGAATGATTAAGTAAGGCAATGTAATGCCATGCACCAGCAGCTTCTCAAAAGAATGTTACTGTGAACAGCTTTTAAGGTTCTGATTACACAGTATAATGAACACTCCATTTATTCCATTACAAATCAAGGCAAACTTTCTCAGAAAATCAAGGTACAGTATAATATTCACAACATTACATCTTATCACAGAAAATCACAATATAGTGTTCACAACAGCTTAACATTAGAACGGTCACATAGTTTTCATCAAAGTAGCCACAGTATTTAGAACAAAGAACAAAAGAATAATCATATGGTTTCCCTAAGGGGGAAACCCTCCTCACTTAATTCACAGGGTCCAGCACATCTCAAAACCTTCACAACTTCTATTGCTAGGAACTCAAGGATCAACCAAGCCACAAAAAAACAAAGCCTTATCCCGGTCATGCTTCTTCAGCCTTCCAGCAGTTCAGCTGGCCCTAGGACTCAGAAGAAATCTCAGCCTTCCAGGAGGCAACAGCCACTTAAGCCTTCACCAGACTCTGGCCTCATAGAAAACTCCAACTCGTTTCTTAGTCCAGTAGCCTCCCAGCTCCCAGATGCTGGAATAATTCTGCTTCCTCCACCAGGAGTAAAAATTCTTGATTTTGACTCTCTATCCTCTGGAGCTCTTCTTTAATAAACACACACACACACACACACACACACACACACACACACACACACACACACACACACACACACACACACTGGCTTCCTGTCTCAGCCAAGCCCTTCCTGTTATGCCAGCAACAGGAGACAGAGTTCACACCTTCTGTTTCTTTCACAGAAGTACTTAGCCCTTAAATTAATTTCCGTTACAGGCAATTGGGGTTAAGTTAAATTAATTACCTGCTAAATTAATTACCATTACAGGCAATTGGGGTTAAGTGATTAGCCAAAAGTCACATGGCTCATAAGTGTTGAGTGTCTGAGGCTGGATTTAAACTCAGGTCCTCCTGACTTCAAGGGCAGTGCTCTGCTCACTGTATCCCCTAGCTGCCCCCGAGTTTCTAAACTTTTTCTATGTCATCTGCTGACCTTCACATGTCAACAATGGCTTCTGCAAAACTCCCAAAAAATTCCCATTTAATTTCTTATGCTGACCCACAATATATTGAAACTGCAAAGGGGAAAGTCATGATATGGAAAGGATAGTTATATTTGTTAAAAAAACAAAAACAGAAACCTTAGCACAGTGTGTGGAACATAGCAGGTGCTATATAAATGTTGGTTATTATAGTAATTATTGTCATTGGACTACTTCAATACCAAGTTTTTTTCAGAGATATACAAATTTCAACTTTTCCATTTGATGTCATTTGTCACAATACCAGGACCCATGAGGTTCAACGAGGTTTATCAACCTCCCCTCCACAGAACTATACCTGAATCCACTATCTAAATGCAAATCAGCTTCATAGTTAAACCAAATAGTTTTTACATTTTTGTTTTTATATCACCTACAATTTCCAATATGTTTCCTCTTCCCCATGCTAGATAGCCACTGTCTATAACAGGCATAGTAACTAGGCCTTTCTTTTATTGGTATAGGGAACTTCCAGGTAAGCGCACACTCTCCCCCAATCCAAGTTGACGTCTTCTTTGCAATTTAGTCTTGGAGATTTGCCTCTGGCCCAGAGAGGTAAACTGATAACACCCCTTGGTTATACTCTTAACAATGGAATCTCTGGGTAAAGGAATGAACATTTTAGTCATTTCATCTATATAATTAAAAAATTATTTCCAAAAGGGTTGTACAAAATTACAATTCCACCAACAATGTCCCTGCTTCCCGTGGCCATAAAACCACACACTATTCCAACCTTCTGTCATTTTCTGAGTGTGAGCTAAAATCTCAGAGACCTGGCATTTGTATTTCTCCTTTTATTAACGATTTGGGGCACTCTTTCACAGTAAGAGTTTGTAATCCTTCATCTGAAGAGAGTTAATTCACTTATCTCTTTGGTGATAGCTTTTGTTTATACGTTTCTGTTCATTATTTATTGAAGCAAGCCCAAAACATTTGATCTTGGGGGTTAGTTCACATGCAGATGCCTTGGAGAAGTGGTTTTGGCATAGATTTGTGTTAAACAAACCTAGATGCTTTGAAACCTGCTCTCATTTGCATCATCTTTGTCCATGCCTTTAAAATGTTAACTGACTTCCAAAGACCTGTTGGATTTCCAAAGACTTTTGGTGCCTAGAATTCTCAAAACTTCAGTTACTTAAAAAAGACAAGCCTTTCCTGTATCCATCCCAAGGTACAGTAGATTCAAGACAATGATTTACAAAACCTAGATGTTTGAAGGCTTGCTCTGGCCTTTTTGTTAATGCCTTTAAAAATGTTAATTCACTTCCCAAAGACCCGATGAACAGCCCCAGACTCTTGGAGCCTAGAAATCAGAAATTTCGATTGTATCTGAGTTACTTCCAGGATGCAGCAGACCATTGTAACAATAAAACTATGATAATATCCCAGGATGTGAAAAACTAAGTCTATTGATGAGAACACTTGAATCTTTGTCCTTTGGATCTTTAAAAACCTTGTTCAAATCATCATTAAATGAAGTTCATGGTTCTTTCCTTGAACAACCCACATGGCATGGTCACTTTTTCTTTTCACATCTCTAATAATACTTAATGCTGGACATTAAGTAGGCTCCCAACAATTTATGTATCTTGAATATCAGACCCATGCGAGGAATATTTGGTGAAAAGATTTTACCCAATCAACCATTTTCCTTCCTTTATCTGATTGCATTACTTTTATTTAAGAAATAGATTCTGACATGCAATAGACTTCAGAAATCTCATTTTTCAGTTCTTCATGACTGCAAGCCCAGGAAAATCACCTAAGTGCTCGAAATCCATAATAGTATATTTGGAGTTTGCTGAGGTAAAAATTCTCTCCCTTTCCTATCTCTCTTCATCATTATTCACCTCAGTGTTACTCCTCCACAGTTCATATTGTACTCTAGTTATCTGTTTCATTGATCCCTATAGAATCTTCAGGTTGTTGTTAATAAATTCTCCTTTATTTTAGATCTCTTCACATATTTTCCATCTTCTTGTATGAAGAACTGTTAATACAGTACATGTTATAGTAAGTATATCCATATCAAAAAGATCATAAACCCTTATACAATAAGAGTTAATAATAACATTTATACAGCATTTTTAAAGTTTGAGAAGCACTCAGTTGATAGAAATGGAGATTATAAAGATTTTGTATTTTTCTACCAAATATAGCAGTCAATAAATACTTGTTGAGTTATATTCAGAAAACAGCAGAATGCTACTGAGTATATACTTTTCAAATTCATCTTTCTCGGTGATAATATAATTAAAGCAGAGAGAGCACAATTGAAGACAATCTATAGCAATTCACAAAATTGGAGTATGTCTTTGGTTCTGGTTTGTAACCTAAAATGTGACATTAAATAGTTTATGAAAACCCTTCGGTGCCCTCTTTCTTTCTTTCTTTTTAGTTTTCAACATTCACTTCCATAAGATTTTGAATTCTAAATTTTCTCCTCTTCCCTCCCCAAGACAACATGCATTCTGATATAGGCTATACGCATACATTCATATTAAAGATAGTTTCACATTAGTCATATTGTAAAAAAGAATTAGAACCAATGGGAGAAGCCACAAGAAAGAAGAAACAACAATAACAAAACAAAGCGAGGAAATAGTATGCATTGATCTGCATTCAGACTCCATCGTTCTTTTTCTGGATGTGCATAGCAGTGAGTCTTTTGGGGTTGTCTTAGATCCATGCAATGCTGAGAAGAGTTAAGTCTATCAAAGTTAATCTTCACACAATGTTGCTGTTACTACATACAATGCTCATGTTCCTTGTATTCAGAAAGACCACATGAAAGCTGTCCCTTTAACTAGGAGAGGTTGTGCCGTGCTCAGACCATCATGACATATCCCAGCATTGGACCAGTGGCTGAATAAACTGGGAAATTGTAAGATCTGGGGTTGTAGTAACAAGAAGAAATCACCAAGGGAACCCTTTTCAAAGAGGGACTTTGAAGAAGAGTCTGCAACCTTGGGATATTTGTTGCTACTGCTGTCAGTTACAGCTTCTTACCATTTCTGGGACTTTAAAGAAATAGACTTTGAGGAAAGGATTGTATTTCTGTAGTTCGGTAAGTTTTGTTGACAAGCGTACACACATATATTCAATATATTCTATTATTTTGGGGAATTGTTGAGTATGTGAAAAAGAGAATTAGACTCTTGGAGAAGTCCTAATTGCTTATGTTAGGAAATGAGTCTGAGACTTTTATTTTTAAAAACAAGCTAATCAATGGATCCACTGAACAAAATCAAATTTTAGAACTATTCAGATCCTAAGCAGAGATTGGAAAGTTTCAAATCTTGATCAGAAATACTTTCAATCAACTCTCAACCATCAGGCTAATGTATGAGTTTTGATTTGTGAAAAAGGCTGAGAGGAAAGATTAAACTATAAGAAAAAAATGCCTTATGAAAGATCTCAGAATTTCTGTTACTCATCAGCCAATACTGAGGATAAATGAGCTCAACAATTAGAAATTGAAGAAAGAAAAGATCGGGAAGCAATAAGAGACTAATGCACCTTCACTTCAGGTGAAGCAGTCCCTGGCTGTGTTAATATTCATAAACTAGGTCCTGAAAGTTTACTGATTTAATTTCCCTGCTCAAAAAGTTAAGGAAAAATAACAGATTCTATTCCATCTACTCTGCATTTTGTAGGTACCTAGTTGTTTGTGAGTTGTCTCCCCCGTTAGAATGTGAACCCCTTAAGATCAAGGATCATTTTTTGCCTTTCTTTCCCCAGTGCTTAGCATAATACCTTGTTCATAGTAAGTATTTAACAAATGCTTATTGACCAATTTACTATTCAGAATTGCAGAAGTCAATGATAAAACAGTGAAACAGAAGATTTCATCTGCAAAATTGTTGCTTAAAAAAACTCTTTTACTTTTCTAACCAATAAACTTATAGTGTATGTATATATAAATTATGTTTTAATATATAAGCCTGTGCATAATATTTATATGCAGTAAAGACCAAGTCCAAGAAAGACAGAGAACTTAAACAAAGATTGGATTAAGAGAATTTGGATCATAGATTATTTTAAATTAAAGAATAACAAAAAAAATTTTTTTGTTATATGGAACAGCTCTCAGTGATGAGAGAATAGGAAGGATATAGGGGAAAATGTAGGTGATGTAAAACAAAATATAGCAATAAGAATTTATTTTAAAAATTAATAAAGAAATCATCCAGTTGGGAACTAGAGCTATTTTAAATTACAAATTTTTAAAAATAATTTGTATTAATGTGAATTTACAACATAGAGTACAACATCAGAGAAAGAGACCAAAGACAGAGAGATGCAAAAGCAAAAGGGAAAAAAAGGAAATGAGTCTGTTTTTATCTGGGACGTTCACCCCTCCCCTACAATAGTAGTTCACATTAATCTGGTAGTTTTTAAAAGTTTTATAGTTTTCAAAAGCACTTTCTTTCAAACAATATTGCCATCCCTATTTTTTAAAATGACGAAGCAGGTTTCAGGGTAGTTAATAACTCCTATGTGTACAGGTCAAAATATTTTCTTTACAACAGCTTTGTGAAGCAGCTCCAGATGTGGAAACTCAGGCTCGAGTTGTGACTTTCCCAAAGACACTTTACCGTCCAAGTGGCAGAGGCAAGACCACAATGCAAGCCTCCAGATTATAAGTCCAGTTCTCTTTCCAGATAGTACACTGCCTCTCACTTCCCTGCTTTGCAGAATTTAGTACCATGAAGTTTGTTTTTAACCTTTACTTTAACTCTGCTGACCTAAGGTTGTAAGAAGTTGTACCTATGGTTGTACTAAGCCAGTAGATTCTGTCCACAATTCAATCACCTTCTCACCACACGTGAACTGTTCCCTTGGTTTACTGGATGGGAAAGAGGTTATCTCAGTAGCTCAGCACAGATCTGCGGCCTAAGATGAACCAAAGTCCTGGGACAAGCAAAGATTATTGCTATTCCTTTCTCCTAGCCCATATAAAACAACAACACAGGCTGGGAAATAGTTGGATCTATTTTTACCTATACCATCTCCTCAGGTCCATAACTTTCGGCCAAGCAGATTTCATATTTATGGACATTGGTGCCATATGCATTAATAGATGCTGTCAGTCCTTATCCGATGAGACCCCAGACTCATGCAGCCAGATTCTAGACTAAGAGGCTAAGCCCATCTTGTGATGCTGGCATTGCATGCGACTGACTGGGACTTCTTCCTCCATAAAAGCCAGAAAGGTGCACCAAGATGCAGAGGAGGGGGAAAAATCACCTGGAGCTGGTTACTGGGATTGGGGGCAGAGGCCCTGGCATTCCTCTTTAAACTGCTTCCTCGCTGGTGGGAAGGTGTATCCCACCCCTCAAGCATCTGGATCTCTTGAGCTTCACCCACCCAATTTCCCTGGGCCTCTTTCCCATCCGCCCCCAACTTTTCCCCAACAGGTGTAACATTCGTACCAAAACCAGACAAATGCGGTTGCATTTATCGGTCTTTCCAGTGTATTTCATGAAGCTGTAGGCGCTGGGTCTGGAAGAGGTGGCTTTTGATGGAGGAGAGTGTTTTGGATAGCCATAGGATTTATTTGTCAACTTTTGGTTATCCTTGCTTACTGCCAGAAAGGGCGGGGAGAGGTGAGGTGTGGGGAGAGACATTTCCATCTGAGTAGTGGAGGCATCTGTGCATCTGACGGTGTAAGTCCCAGAGCTGCCTTTCTATTGATCACGGTTTTCCCTGCAATGATTTCTACTCGAGTAACTTCTTCCCTTCCTCTATCCTTCCACAAACTGACACAGGGACACACCCTAATCCAAAAACAATTAGGGCGTTGTTCCTGTTCAAAGCGAACTCTCAGAACCTCCCACTTGCATCTCACTTCGTTTGCATCCTGACCCAGACAGTCGCCTTTGGGGCTTAGAACAGAAAATTAGGCTTTCACCGAGGAACTTTATTTTCTGGGTCAACTTTGCATTTGGACTACTTCCTGGAGCAGGGACAACTAATCTTGTAGACTGTAAGTTCGTTTTGAAGTGAAATTTGTAGTATATTGAGGCAGATGGAACTTATCTGGATATGCCTGGGGTAGGTCGCGGGACAAATGATGCCCAAACTCCAGAACTGGCTTCTTGGCTGGGCCTTCCAGATATCTTTCAGCCGGCTAGGATGGGCTGTCTGGTAAACCTTGGAGAAGGCGAGATTGTGCTTGGAAATTTGCCCTCCCTTTCTGCTAATTCTTTCCAGTGGCAAGGGTCACATGATGGGGTGAAGGTATGAAAGGGTGGGAGAACAACATTTATTTTTCGGGATAACAGGCTTTATCTTCATAAATACTCCGATTCCTATTAAGGAAAAAAAAAAACACCAGACCGAAGAATTATCGTTATCTTATCCTTCTTAATTCCACCTCAGTCATTCTGCTTACATGTTCTTGGAATAACTTCCTTAGCTCCTTTGGTTCTAGTCAGACAAAATTAACCAACAACATTAGAGGTTTTCTTGAATTTTGTCCCTCTTCTACTCTGGGATTTTCTTGAGGAAAGAAGGAAGTTAGGGAAGTGGTGTATGAAAGGGAGAGGGAATGTTATTTTTTTGGAATTCCATTGGAATGTGCAGTTCCCTTGGGATCAGGTTTCTAAAGACATTTAAATGTTTAGAGACCTAAGGTCATCCTCTTCCAGGCCCAATTCATCATTTATTCCCTTCCCCTCCCAAAATAAAACCCCACCACATTTCTCTCCTGCTCCAACCTTAGCGCTGCTGCATTCTAGATTCCACAAGTCTGAGGATCGCTTTGCCTTCTCACACCTTGAGTTTGGCCTGCAATTGGCAAGAGGCTAGATTAGAGCACTCTGTTGCAAACCATGGAAATAAACAGTGCAACTTGGAGGTTGAGCTAGGAATAGTCTAGAAAAGTCGGTGAACACCCAGGTCACGGAGACAGAAAGGGAAAGTGTATTGTAGAAACGTAGGATATGAAAAGTAGCCAGTTTCAACCCACTAGAGAGCCCTATAAACTAAGAAGCGGGAGGATTGCCCAAATATTATCCTTTCCTCCCCAAACTTGCTGTGTATAAATGTCTAATTCATGGAAGAATACACAGAGATCCAAGAGCTTCAGAGAGTTCCTTTCTGGATTGCAAGGCAGAGTCTGCATGCATTCCTTCCCTCCCTTTAAAATCCCTCCTTGGAAATTTATACATTTAATGGGATTTTTACATTACTTTCTATTCAAAACTAGAAATTTCACATTAAGTGGGGAGAGAGAGGAGAATGGAAGAGTAAAATAACTCTTCAGCTGGAGTTTCTTTGTCAAACATATTTCAAAATATGCTTGACACATTTTACGGAGTTAGTAATTCCTTCTAGGTCATTTTTTTCTCTCTCAGGAATCTATGCAGGGCCCCAGCTTTCTGCATCCCTGATGCAGAAAAGATCCTTGCCACTTGTGCAACTACCAAGAAGATAGTTTGCAGGGTCTCAAAGCCTACAAGCTTCTTCTAGAACTTTCTCTTTGGCCTCTAAGAATAAGGGCTCAGATTTGAGTGAGGTCTGAAGAACAAATTTGGGGTGTGAGTGGCTGTTTCTTATGTTTGAAATGTCTTTACTCTCCTTGCCTTCCAGATTTGCTTGCTTCCCTAACCAAGTGTTTTGTTTTAAGGGAAAAGGGGGGGGGGGGACGATTGGGTGGAGTGGGGTGGGTGGGAAGAAAGTGCTGTTTTCAATAAGGGGCCCCAGGCCAACAGAGAAAAGTGCTCTCTCCTGGCAGCCTGTTGCTGCCCCCTCCAGGATGAGGTCAGTCCAGCCCATTGGTTGACCCGCCCAGTTCCAGAGAGATTCCAGCTCAATCTGAGACACAAATACAGCAGGCACGCAGGCCGTCCTAAGCAAGCCTTCTGTGGAACAGCTAGCTGGGGAGTCCTTTCCGCTATATCCCTGATTTCTCTCCCATTGCAGATCAGACGCAGATTCTTCTCACCAAGATGCTGCTGTTGCTCCTGGGAATCATTGTGCTCCACGTAGCGGTGCTGGTACTCCTTTTCATCTCTACTATTGTCAGTGTGAGTACTGGCTCCCCAACCCCCACCTCCAAAAGACAGGGCTCAGACTTGACAGATACTTCCTGTCACAATTTGGAGACATCAGGAAGAAAGCTAATCCCCTCCATTATTCCACTCTTTAAGCCTAGTCCACTCTTGCCAATAGTCTCCTTCCTGGTAAGTACCCAGTTGTCATTTGGACATATTTTCAAAATGAAAAATCCTGGGATATTTTACAGGTCCTGGCTCCCTGCCTCCTTTCTGTCGTGGAGAATAAATGAGCAATTTCAGCTATGTATTAAAAAATCTGAAATACGAAAGTTTGGTGCCTCTTTTCAGACTTAAATTCAGTGCAGATCTGGAAGATCTTTTATATGGAAGATGAAGAAGGAAATGAGACATTTGTGAAAGATTATTTTGATATTTTTCAAATACCAGAGATTATAACTAGGTCACTTAAGACTTATAAAATGCTTTTTGCACAATTCTATGAGCTGGGTAGTACAAATACTAATATTCTTAATTTACAGGTGAAAATGCTAGTTTCTAAATCATCTTTCAGGATTTTGGTTTGAACTTAAAAGGAAAATTAGCTTTGCTGGGCTCAGTTCAAGGGTTACCAAGTTTGACTTCTATTAAACAAAGATAAAACCTTTTAAAGATGCTTCCATTAATAAGAAACACAGCGGCATTGATTCTTAGAATTAAACACATTAGATTTTTTACTTTTAACTCTGTAGAAAAATTTGAGCATGGTAAAATCCCTAAGCATTTTGTTTACCTTTAATTCCGTAACTTCAAGTATGAACAAGTAATCATATTATTAGTTCTTTTTTGGTCTTTTTTCCTCTTCTAGGAATCTGTGCAGGACCCCAGTTTTTCAGCTTCTGGAGTTTAGGGGAGGGAACAAAGCGGGAAGAACTAAAAGATAGGATGATATTTTGTCCTCCAAAAAAGGAATGGGTTATATTTGATAACTGCCCTACTGTCCCTAATCTGCTAGAAAATGTCGGCTTACCAAAACATAACAGTAGTTAGTGTTTATTTTTCCAGACAGGCTGATTTTCTCTTATATTTCTTTGTCTCTTCTTTTCTACTTCAGTATCATCTTTATTCATACAAGTTTTTATTTCTTTGTTTGTTTCGGGTTTTTTTATTTGTTTTCTTTGTTTTTTTTTTTTAGCAATGGATCGTAGGACCTGGGCATGCAACTGATCTCTGGCAGAACTGTACCATTCAGTCTTCAGGCAACGTTCAGCACTGTTTTTCATCCTCTACAAATGGTGAGAATTTCTGATTTTTTCATGGGCTTCTTTTAAAGTGTCTTAAATTTTTTGAACCAAGGCCTATAAATACTTTTCTGAACCGAACACAGTGTAAACTTCAGATCAGGAGACTATTTCTGGGGTCTGAGAGACTGTATAAATGAGAGTTAAAAGTGAAAGGACGAGAGGATAGCAAAGAAGAAAGAGATGTCCCAAGTATTTTTGAAGCTTTTTATCCAGGAGGTGGGCAAACTACAGCCTGATGCCTTTAGCTTTTGGCTAAGAATGATTTTTTACATTTTTAAGTACAATAAAACTTTATTTTAAAATGAGAAAACCACTTGGCTCATGGACAGTACAAAAACAGTTGATGGGTTTAGTTTACTGACCCCTGCAGTATGCAATCACTACTTAAGAGTCCTAATCACTTTTAAAAATGGCATTTTTAATAGAATAAAGAGGATATGGAATGGTTTTCTTGTGCCTACAGAAGCAAGAAAACATAGAGGACCAAGGTTAACGTTCCCAGGAGTGGCTGTTTGACATATTCTGGCCAAGGTAGATGCCATCTTGGACTAAGGTTTCCTCCCTGATTTTCATAGCTCTCAGAATCTTTGTCCATAGTGTATAAAGAAACATAAAATCTAAAGAGTTAGAGGTCTAAACCTTCCCAGGAAATTCTGCTAAGTGTTAGTCTTCCTGCTAAGTGGCTGGGGCATCCCACCTTTGAAGTGAAAAAATAGTGTCAGACTGTGTGGTTTGCCATCATCTTGCAATTTACACCACTACATTACACTTTAGTGCCTTATTCTCCAAAAAATATCTGAATGGTAAAAACAGTTCATTTTGACATGTTTTGTCATGGTGGGGTAAAGGATTTTTGTGATTTCTTTAAAAAGCTGCACTTACTCTCATATTCATGACCATATTTATAAGTACCGAACTATAGATAGCTTAGGGTTCTTGCTCAGGCCTGCTTCAGTGAAAGCAAGACTTTCATCATAGATGATTGGTAAAGGAATATGGCGTGAGAAGACCTTTGTGGGCTCTCCATGCTACTGTAGGTGAGAAGAAATGTGAGTATAATGAGATTATTGCATTCCTGCCTAGGTTGAAATAAAGTATGCTGTAGTACATGTATTTTGCATTGAAAAGAGGAAAATACTTGTTCAAGGCAAATCTTGAAATTTACTGAAAAGAAGAAATGTTTTTAAGAGACCCCAAAATGCTGCCTTTAAAGCTGTTGTATATTCTATTCTATGTAGAAGTTGTGGTTGAAGATACACTTGGTTGTGGAGGTAGTTTTTAATATTTAGCTCAATAAGCCCCAAACTAACTTGTTAGTGCTAGGTTCCAATCTCAATTACAACATTTTTCTGTTTATTTTATTTGTGAATTGCTTAATTTCACTGTGCCTCTCATGTACCTAAGATTTACTTCAAAGAGTGATGAGTAAAATTGACTTGAAATCCCATGTAATCATAGAGTGCCAAAACAGTTATCTGGTGGTACACAAGAGTAATAGTGAGCTGAAATGGAATGAACAGACAAGGAACTCAGGTGGGCAAGGGATACTTATTTGTCCTTCACTGGAGGACAACCCCTGCCAAAAAAGAAGAAACAAATCCCAGGAATCTCACCCTCTTTTGTTTTTTTTTTTTTGGCAGTCAAGGTTAAGTGACTTGCCCAAGGTCACATAGTAAGTATATGAGGCCAGATTTAAACTCAGGTCCTCCTGACTCGAGGGCCAGTCCTTTATCCACTGTGCCACCTAGCTGCCCCAATTTCCTTTTTTTCAAAAGCTCCTATTGGCAGGAGCAGTCCTTGTCTTTACTCTTAGTATTGAGGGAATATTAAGTTTAAATTGTCTTCAGTGTTATCCAACTGGTTGGTCTTGAAGAAATGAAATACTTGTGAATGTCTTAAGATTAGAAATGTCACCCTCTATGAATGGAAGCTGCTAAAAAACCAGCAAAAATGTTTCTCATTCTTCTGGGCTTAATACTGGCAAAAATAAGTAAGCTTGGGATCTTTTAAGACTAGAAGCTGCAAGCAGGACTTTATAAAGGCATAGATTTTTTTGGAGCAAAGGCTGTGATTGACTGCTAAAATTTTACTCTGTTATTTCATTAGGGACTAGGAGTGACCTTTGATTGCTGGCCATTCCACTTGGATGCAAACTCTGGCAGATTCTACCAGCCTAGAGCAGAAAGAGAATTTACATGTCATATTATTTATCCCCATTATTTTACAGATGAATAAACCAAGGCATAACAAGGTTAGGTGACTTACCCAAGGTCACAAAGATAGTAAATGGCAAGACTGAGATTTAAATATAGGTTCTCTGACTCCAAATCCAATGCTTTTTCTGTTGTACCACATTATTTTGCCTCCTGTGTATGTCTCCCAAGGCTCTGTCTTGGGCCCACTTCTCTTTTCTTTGTCTATTCCTTGGCAATAAAATCAGCTTCTATGGATTTAGTTATAGATGCAAGTAGTATTCTTCTTTAGTCTGTTTCTTGAGGTACCTATCTCCTGTCTGTGCCTTTTAGATATCTCAAACTGGATTATTTGATAGACATCTCAGACTCAACATGTCTAAAATAGCACTTATTGTCATTTCCCCAAAACTATACCGTCTTCCATATTTTCCTATTACCCTATTGAGGACATTCTCACCCTCCTACTATACTGTTTGCAACCTCAAGATCATCTTCAACTTATTATTCTCACTGACTCCACATATCCATTCAGTTGTCAAATCTTGTCATTTCTGCTTGAACATGTCTCCATTCACACAGCCACTACATTAGTTCAGGCCCTAGTCACTTTTTGCCACAACTGTTTCAATAGCTTTCTAATTGGTCTCCCTGCCTGTGTCTCCTCACTTCTATGCATTTTCCATATAGATGACAAAATGATTTTCCTAAAGCCCAGCTCTGATCATGTAACCCTTTCCCCCACTCAGCTAATACCAGTCATTTCCTATTAATTTCCAGGATCAAATATAAAATCTCTATATGGCTTTAAAATTCTTTAAAACTTTCCTATTGTTCCCTCTGTGTACTCTATGATCCAGCAATACAAACTTATTTGATATTCCTTGCCTTCCTCTACTATATCAACTTCCATCTACTCTGCATGAATCTTATATGTACCTATTTACATACTGTCTCCTCCATTAGTATGTAAGCTCCTTGAGAGTAGGAACTGTTTTTGTTTTGCCTTTCATTCTATCCCTAGTGGTTAGAACAGTGCCTGGCATTTAGAAAGAACTTAATAAATTCTTGTTGATGGATTGGTTGATTCACGGACCTGCCTATCCATTGTCTAAGAACCAGCCTAGAGACATTCAGAAAAGTTCATCACTAGGCTGCCAGCCCCGGGGAATTGGGGGAGGAAGAGAGGCAGGAATGGGAGCGAGTTTCATTCATAGAAATTCTTGAACACCATCTACTACTTTAGAGGACATGTCAGCTGTATTGGTAGAGGGTGCATCCACATGTAAACAGTGACAAATGCTTAAAAGTTATTGAATCTCATTTTTCCCTCAAATGTAATTTAAAATTGTAGAATGTGCAGGCTAGAAGGGATTTCATGTGGCATCTTGCTATTGTTAAGCTTGCTTATAAAATTCATTAAAGGGATTGAAATTTGGATCTTTTTTAATTTAAAAGAAGGGACATAATTGTTGTGCAGTGATTTCAATCATGTCCAACTCTTTGTAACCCTCTTTGGGGGTTTTCTTGGCAAAGATACAGGAGAGGTTTGCCATTTCCTTCTTCAGCTCATTTCATGAGGAAATAGAGGGAAACAGTGTTAAGTGACTTTTTTAGGGTCTGAGGTCAAGTTTCAATTCAGAAAGATGAAGTCTTCCTGACTCCAAGCTTAGCACTTTTTGCCACCTACCTGCCTAAGGGACATAATTACAATTATCAAATTGGGGCAGAAAATTTTAGCAATGAAAGTAATTATGATTACTTTCTGTCAATTGACCTAAATTCTGTTCATCTATGTTTATAAACACAAATCTACTTCAGAGGGGAAGATGGTATAAAGGCAGTGGTATTTTTAAATTGATAAGTTTCTTACCTATACTTTTGTTCCACTATAAGGGCACTCATTTTCCTTATGTCATTAATTAAATTTATAATAAGTGTTAAGGGCTTTGAAGTAGGCTTTAAATTAATGGTCTGGTTTCATTGGGAATTTGTGAATGTTTTTTTTTTCCTCACAGAATGTCAGAGTTGCAAGGAACCTGAACGGCCCCTTCAAACTATCTAAACAGAAAATTTCTCTATAACCTCTCTTACATGTAGTCATCAAGTCTCCATTTGATTTCCTCCAGGGAGAGGGATTCAGCTTCCTCTTGAGGCAGTCTATTTTCATTTTGGACAATTAAACTTGTTAGGAAGTTTTTTCTTCCATCAAACCTAAATCTGCCTATTTCCTTATGTCTTTTTTATGGAGACAAGCAGAAGTCCATTTCCTCAACCATATGACTACCCTTCAAATTCCAAAGAGGTGTCATGCCCTCTGTAGGATTTCTCTTCTCCTAGCTTAACATCCTCTTCAACTTATCTTCCTAGATTCAGATCCTCTTACCAAATTGGTTGTCTTTATCTGGACATTCTCCAACTTGTAAATGTCCTTTTAAAAAATCTTATCTCCTAGAACTTAATATGAAATTTTAGATATGGGTTGTCTAGGCTAGAATACAGCAAGATTTATGTCCCTCATTTTGAACACTTTACCTTTCTTAATGAAAATCACATTAACTCTTTTGACTACCTTGTCACATATTGGATTCACAACATTAGTGCAACCCACAGAAATCTCCAGATAATTCTCCTTGGCTGCCTTAGGAAGTAGTGAGATTTTTTTTTCAAGCAAAAAGCTGAATAATTAATTACTGTGAATGCTGTAGAGAGAATTCTTTCTCTGGTATGGGCTAAACTAACTAGATGACTCTTTCAGTTCTTATACCTTTTAATTCTATGTTGTTTTTCACTTGGATCTAGCCACATTTCTTCCATTCTGTAGTTGTGGAGTTAATATTTTCAATTTAATGTGCTTATCTCTATTAAATATTCATGTTTTTTGTTTTCTCCTGTTAAGAAATCAATAAAAAATCATTTAATAAAATTCTGTTCTGCTAGATGCTATGCTAGTTACTAGAGATACAAAGACAAAAATGACTCTCTCTTCAAGAAGTTACTTTCTACCTCAGTGGATAAAACATATTAAAGAATGCGACGTTTTAGTTGAGCCTCAAAGAAACTAGGAGTTCCAAGAGACAAAGGAGAGGAAGTAAGTATCCCAGGCGTGAGGAAAATCTTGGAGTATACAAAGGCATGGAGGTGGGAGATGGGATGTTGTATGCAGGAGTCCAGGACACCTCAGTGGAGGGATTTGGAAAATGATGCTACAAAGGAGACTGAAAAGGACCAGACAGGTAGGAAGAGTTCTATGACAGCATTTTTACAGAAGCGCAGAGAAAGGGAGCACCCATAAAGATATCAGTGTCAAACATTATAGAGAAATCTAGAAGGATGTGAACCCAAAAAATGGCCATTGAATATGGCAAGAAAGTGATCATTTCTGGAAGAAAAAAAAGCAACTTCAGTTGAGAGGAATGAATGGAAGTTAGATTACAAGAGGTTTAGAAGTAACTAGAAGATCATTAGGAAACCCATTGAGTTATTTTTGTTGTTCAGAAAGTCAAGTGATGCTCACTGACCTATAATTTGCAGAATGTACTCGTTCCTTTTTTTGAAATTCAGAGTTTTGTCCTTCTTTACTCCTTATTACAACTTATTTCTGTTGTTCTCGATAATCTTTCCAAGGGCACTGGCCATTGGTGGTTCTTCAGAAATACCTTCTACCAATTCATTTAGTGTTCTGGGATGTTGTTCATATGGGCTCAATGACTTGAACTCATTATTTTGTTGCGTTCTTACCAGCTCCTCATTTGTTTTATGTCCCAGCTTTCTGTTAGCCATTTTTAATCTACCTTCTCAGTCTGAAGAGTATTTTTTGGCAGGAAAAAACAACTAAAAGTTGAATAGTTTTGCTTTCAAACGAAAAACAATCATCTATTATCATCTTATCTACCCGCCCAAGAACAGTCTTACTCCTTCTTTGATTTTCTGTTGCCCCAACATAGCTTTAAAAATTCTTTTTGCCATTGTGTGTGTAGAGGATTTGTTATTGTTATTAAGTGTATATGTGTGTATATGAGGGGATACGTGGACTGCATCACTTCTCATGAATCTGAAAATTTACACTTTGGCACCATGGGAAGGACCTTCAAAAGAGTATACATGACCAAAGGCTCCTGGTTCATCATTTGGTCCCACATTCTTGTGGTCTTATGCTTGACTTGGATGGATTTCTGAGAAAAAGGAAGAAAGCAGAATGGATAACTTTGAGGTAATTATTATTTGGAGCTGTTGGAAGACCCAAATAGTCTCTGCAAACAAAGAAAAGAATTATAGTCATGAGGAGAGAATGATGGAAATGTTCAGATTGTAAGCTATAGAACATCTGGAACTATATTGCTGACCGATATTTCTTCAGGAAGAGGCCAAATTTCCTGGTTTGCTAGTCAATTCTTTCATTTCCTGTTTTCCATTGACCCTTCTCATATACTTAAACCAGCACTGAAAATTTCAATTTCCTCATTTAATTTTATGCTTATGCTTTTTAACTGGTTATTTGGTGTATGTATACGTACAAACATATATATACATAAAGACATATATGTGTGTGGTTGTGTATATAACCAGTGAAAACTGTTTTAGTGTATTAACCAGTATGTATGAACTTTCTATATAATATAATATAATATATGCAATGTGTTATATAATATAGAAAATATTAACATGTTTTGTATATGGATATATTCACATATATGTATATGTGTGTATATGTGTACGTGTATTGATATAGATATATACAATTGCATGGAGAAAGGAAAACACCACATTCCTTTAAAGAAAGAGAAACTATGTTCCCCTCAATTCTAGCTAGGAAAAAGACAGTGAGCTTGATATTTCTCAACTTATCCAATTCCAATTCAAACTCATTTTCTTTTCCTTTTTTATAGAAACAAAAACCAAGAGCTAGAAATTTATGATGTGGAATCAAGTAAGCATATATTCTATTAGCTTGAGTTGGAGAGCTCAACTACCACATGTGTCATTTCTAATGAGGCTATCAGCCTTGAAGTGCTTGGAGTGCTGGGTGATTTGGTTCTGAGCATTTATGATCAAAGCTCATTCTGAGCACTCCAGATACAATTTTTATAGGATGGGGCCAACCTTTTGTATTCATATTTCATTACCTTCCCTTTTCCATCTTCTGTACATCTCTTTTAAAAATCAAGTTGGTTGATGACTTCCATGATGCAATCTCACTTCCTTCATCCTTTGAGTTGTTTCTGTAGAGGTCTTCAGCATTTCATTCTTGAGAGCATTCTATGCATCTTGAACTCATTTCCTCTGAAGATATTTCCATACTATGATGAGGCCTAAAAGCAGAACTTTAATGAAGGATCTCATGGTATTAATTTTCTGTTATGTATATGTCCTGTCTCTCCCAATTAAACTGTAAACTCCCTGACAACGGGATTTGGGTCTTATAAATGTTTGTTTTAGCTAATGGTGTTATTCTTACTGCTGAATCCAGTCACCTGCAACTCTAGTAGAAGGCCGATTAGCAGGATTTACAGGTAGTTTTGTTTCTGCAGTTGTAAAACAATGAACTGAACTTCTTCTGTGTTTCGCATTGGATCACAAGTAAGTGAGTCTCAGAGAGATTAAGTAATTTGCCAAGGGTCACACAGCTAGCAGTAGTATTTTAACCATACCAGAGACAATAAATTTAACGTTATCCATTGGGTTCTCTCTCCCTTGTATTGTATCAGTTCTTTTCAGCCTTAAAATCTATAATAATAATAGTAACTAATAAAATAGCACTTTAAAAATATAGCACTTTAAAGTTTGCAAATTATCTTATCAACATTATTTCATTTTGTTCTCACAACAACCCTGGAAATTAAGTGCTATTTTTGTCCCTCTTTACAGATACGGAAACTAAGGCACAGAGAGACTAAGTGACTTGCCCAGGCTCATACAGCTGAGAGGCCAGTTTTCTTGACTCCAGGTCAAGCACTTTATCCACTAAGTCACCTAGTTGCCTTGATTTTAGTCTGTGCTTAATTTTATTAATAGTGACTGTGATAATTTGAGCCTAGTTGTCTCCTTTAAGAGAAAGAGTTCACAGTCTGAGCAAAAACAATCTTATAATTGATTTTAAACCTGCTTGTATGATCATTGCTATTTTCCCATTCTGAGATTTTATTTACCATGTATACAGGTGAAAACCACAGGACTATGCATAATCAACTATGTGCCCCCACAGAGAGCAGAGCTCCAGTTAAGAGTTGTTATTATCCTTTTACCTTCTCCATATTTCATCACAGTAGATTAAACCCAGTGCACTAGACTGTAAAGATTTTCTTGAAGCCTAACAATCTTCCATTGTGTTAGCTAACTCTCCCAGCTTGGTGTCATCTGTAAATTTAATGAGCATACTGACAATGTCTTCATCCATGTCATTGATAAAACTGTTTAAAGCATAAGGTCAAAGCATACACATCCATGGGGCACTCCAATGGATGTCTGTCAAATTAACACTAGACCACTAACAAGTCTGGACACTCAATAAGTGTCTGAATCCATCTAATAGTAGAAATGTTGACTATCATTTAATTCACATCTCTTCGTCCTTTCTACAAGAGTATTATGAGATACTTTATCAAATGCTTTGCTAATATTATGGAGACTGTATCTAGACCATTCCCTCAATATACCAGTTTAGTTACTCTGTCACAAAAGGAAATAAAGTTACTGTAACATGATCTGTTTGCCCTTTTCTGATGCTATGATGTCCTCCCATTCTCCATGATCTTTTTATATTTAAATTTTTATCATGAACCTTAACACCAGAAAAAGAGCACATGTGCACAGGACACAAAAAGAGAGATAGTATGTGAAACTAAGTTTCTATTTCATGCCACTTTTTTTTAGATTAAAGGTGTATGATAATTTCTTCACATTACTTTCAGAACTGCTCTACTTCTCTGTGCTTTCTTCTGACATTTGTTTGGTTCTCTTCTGTATATTTTTTTGGTCTTTTTTTGGAGGGGTAAGGGGAGAAAGTAGGGAAATTGGGGTTAAATGACTTCCCCAAGGTCACACAGCTAGTAAGTGTTAAGTTTCTGAACACAGATTTGAACTCTGGTCCTCCTGACTCCAGGACCAACCAGTCTATTCACTGCACCACCTAGCTGCCCCTTTTCTATACATTTTTATAATATTTCAGAGGTGTTTTATTTTTTTAGCATCAGTATTATCCCCCCAATTAAAACACAAGAGAAAGAAAAAAACCTTGTAATAAATAAGCAGAGTTAAGGAAAACAAATTCACACAGTGGCCATGTCCAAAAATTTAGGTTTTCCTTCACCTTGAATCTACCATCTCTCCATCTAACATACTTCTAGGTCTTCTGGAAAGATGGTTAGTCGTTGCTTTTGAGTCTTTCAAAGTTATTTTTCTTTACAGTGTTATTATCCTTGTATAAAATGCCCTTCTGGTTCTGCTACCTTCGTTGTTCACCAGTTCAGAAATGCTCTTTCATTATATCTTCCACCACATTGCATTCCATTGCATTTCTATACCACATTTTGGTCAGCCATTCCACCATTTGATGCGCACCCCCTTAGATTCTAATTCTTTGACTTTCTTCCTTTTTTTTCCTTTCAATCCCATCTTTAGGATCAGGAAATTTGTTTTGCTTATCCTCTTTGATATTCTCTCCTTATCATCCTCTTAACACTCCTCACCCTCCCCAGCTTGTTTCCTGTTGAATTTGATATATTTCTACCATACCCCTTATGTGTTTGTTTGTATGTTCAGCTGTCTTTTGTTTCAGGTAAGAGTAAGGTTCACATTTGATGGTCACTCCTTCTACCCTACCCTCAGTGTTTGTATACTTTTCTTCTCAAGGACCTGAATTATGAAAAATTAATTCTACCCCTTTCTTACTCCTTTCTAGGTCAGTGTATTCTTTTCCTTTTCATCTTTTTCCTTTAACCATTCACTTTTTTTCTTTCTCTACTTCTAACCCTTGGAACAGAACCAGTTCACTCCCAGGTCCTCTGTTTTTCTTAAGTCCCTCAGTATACTTTGTATACATTAAAGTTCTGAAGGAACACTTCTTTTTTCTCTCCCTATTAGAATGTTGATATAGTGTCATCATATAGCCCCTTCCAATTGCTCAAATAAATTTATCTTTCTACATTTCCTTTTGTGACTGTATTTTAAAGTTCTTCTTCAGCTCTGGTCTTTTCATCAAGAATGGTTGAAAATTCTCCTTTCCACTAGTCAGTTCCCCTGCCTCTCCACTCCGTAAGAGTATACTTATCTTTACATGGTAATTTATTATTTGTTGTAAGCCTACATTTTCTGCCTTTTGGAATATTATACTCCATGATTTATTCTCAGTTTTAGTAGAAGTTGCCAGGTCTTGTGTGATACTGATTACTTCTTTCTGGATGCTTACAGTATTTTTTTTTCTTTGACATGGAAGTTTGAATTTCAATTATAACATTCTTCTATCTTTTTCTTTGGATTTTTTTTCAGGATATTATCAGTATATTCTTTCTGTCTTCACTTTGCCCTTTTGTTCCAAAAGATTGAGGCATTTTTCAGTTTTGATTTATTGAAATAGTGTCCAGGCTTTTTTTATATCACATTTTCAATGGGTCCAATGATTCCTAAATTATCTTTCCTTAAACTGTTTTCTACATCAGTTGATTTTATGTCAAGTATCTTGATTTTCTTTTATTTTTCAATCTTTTAGTTTTTGTTTTAATATTTCATGCTATTTTGTGGAGTCATTGACTTCTATTTGGTCTCATTTGGTGTTGGTCTATTCTAATTTTAAGTGAGTCTACTATTTAGGCAAGGTAATTTCTCTGCCAAGTTAATTATTCATCCGATTCTTTCTGTCAGAGCTTTTATTTCATTTTTTTAATCTCTTCACTTTTTCCCCAGTTTGGCATAGTCCTTGTAAACAATAATTTTTTTACGTCATTATTTCCAGATACTCTCTCACGGTGGGGGAACTTTCGGCAATATGTTTTTATACTAGTTAGTATTTTCTTTGATTTACTTATTTCTCCAGCTTTAGTTTCTGAATTGGGGTTTTGTGCCAGGGCCAGTCTTCACATTCTACTGTATTTTGGGGTAGGGCTCTCAGTCCTGGTTGGTCTCTCCCTGGGTTCCCTGGGTTCCTACACTGACCTCAACCTTCCAGAGTTGGGTTACTTTTATTTTAAAGATTAAATTAAATTAAAGATTAAGATCTTTATGGTACAGAGCATTCTATTTTCACTGCCTTCTATGCCATCTCAAGACAGAGTGCAGGAGATCTTGAAATCCCTGGCTACCTGGGATATCTCAGTTTGAGTGCTTCTGTGCCATTCTGGTTACTGCCACTCCCTCTGATTTCCAGTATCTCCATTCTGGGTTTTTGGACCACTCTAAGACTTTCTGACTCTTTCTACCTCTGGACATAGAGCTTTGCTGGTACATGTGTCAGTCACTCATCAAACGGGGAGTGTGCCTGAGTTAGTGGTGGTTTTGCTGGCAAATGCCTTTTCTATTACCCATAAGTAAAATGAAAGCCATGGGTTTGGCTTTATGTGCAGTTATGGAGTGAAAGAAATCACTTGGTTGGAATTTTCCATTGGATTTCTTGATCATTATTTAGTATTATACAAACTTTAGGGTTTGCTGCTGTGAGTTTGTGGGAACCAGACAGAATAACATTATTTAGACATCTGTCCTGGCTGGAAGTCTCTAGTCTTTCAAATATCACTGACAGTGACTCAACAATAATATCTACCAGTTTTTCTGCCCCTGAGGATATATTTCATGTGGTTCCAATAACAAATTCATCAAGGACAGCCAAGTTTTGTCTTTACTGTCTCAGTAATGATTTGGGTATCCACTCCCTGTTAGCCATTTTTGTTCTTTTAATTCCAATGCAAAGGTACAGATAACAGACGCAAAAGAGCAAGTGCATACTCTCTGTTGTCAATTTTAACCATGTTTTCTACCACTATTCAGAGTGATACTCCTTATTTGATCCTCCTTTTTCTTCTTTTATCACATTCCCAACTTCATCTTGTTGTCATTGGCTTTTTTCACAAGCCTCAGCTTATTTTGACCTTTAGGACTCCTGACACTATTTGTATGGGACCCATGCCACCCTTTTATATTCATTTTTTTAAAAAACAAGTTTTGATATCTTCTATTTTTATGTTGCCTGAATTATCACCTCTCTTCTTCTCTTTCTCCTCTCTCATGGATAGCAAACTATTTTTTGAAGAGAGTAAAGTTAGCAACAAAAAGAAGCAGAAGCAGTAACAACAAAAGGAAGAAGAAGGAGAAGGAAGGGAAATATGGTCAATATAGCTAAAATTATGAAAATATATGCAGGGTTAACTCACTTTTTTACCCTGTTCAAAAGACTTGGGAGCACTATTTCTCTTATTTCTTTAGAGCTAAGTTTCTTTGTAATTTTGCAATTTTCACTATAATATTATTATGCTGTTTATGACATGTTGCTATATATTTTATGTATATATGACCAAAAGTCCCTTGTAGATAAAAAATCAAAAGATACAAACATCTCAAAAGAAGAATAGGAAACTGTTAATGACTATATAAAAGAATGTTCCAAAATCACTAAGAGAAATGCAAATCAAAACAAGTCTGGGCTTTCACCTCACATGCTTCATCTTAACAAAGATAACATAAGATTGTAATACTTAATAATTGGAAGGGATGAGGAAAGATAGGTACATTTGTGCACTTTTGGTGGAGCTGTGAATCAGTACAATCATTTAGAAGGCAATTTAGATTATACAAATAAAGTGAATAAAATGCTTCTACCCTTTGACCTATACATTTCAGTAGTAGGCTCATAGCACAAGGAAGCCATTGTTGAGAAATCTATATGCACCAAAATATTTACAAACAACATTTTATTGATAGTTTTATAATATGTTATCATAAACTGGAAACAGTTAGATGCCTATTTATTGGAGAATGGCAAAAACAAATTGTGGTATATGCATGTAGTGGCATATTGCTGTGCTATGAGAAATGACAAATATGATGAACATGAAGAAATGTGAAAAAACTTACAAGAACCTTTTCAAAATTTAAAGTAAGCGCAGCTGAGAAAGCAATATTCATAATTATCACAATAATCAAAATAAAAAGAATAACAGCCACAAGATAATCAAAAGTAAATGCTTCAAAATCACAAAGAACAAGTATGGCTCTGAAGACTACATATGAGAAGACACCCCACCCCTTTGCAGAGGGGAGAGATCCACATGCGTGGTTCTTTGCACATATTTTCATACTTGTTTGCTGCATTTATCAGTTTTACTGGGGGAAGGGATTTTACTCTTTTCTTCCTTTTTTCATTAAAATATATAAAAAACAATAGCAATTTAAACAAATACATTTCCTAGATATAGCTTTCAATACAAAAAGACAAAAAAGAACATTTCCATATACACAGCACAACATAAAAAAAGATTCAATATAAAACCACGAATTTCCATTTCATACTTTTAAAAAAAAATCTGTTTTAAATAGTACACATCATTTTCAAAACTACCCTACTTTTCTGTGCATCCTTTTAAGTTTTCTTTTGTTCTCTACTATGCGCTTATTTTTTCCTCCCTTCCTTCCCGTCCCACCCTACAGAAGGCTACCATTAGACACAAAAACCATGTGTATATTCTCCTACTTATCAGTTCTTTCTCTGGATATGGATAGCATCTTTCTTCATAGGTCCTTTATATTTTATCTGAGTATTTATAGTACTCAAAATGACTTAGCCATTCAAAGTTGTTCTTAGAAGAGTATTGTTGTTACCATGTACAATATTCTCATGGTTCTGCTCATGTCACTCTTCATTATTTCATGAAAATTTTTCCGTATTTTTCTAAAATCAACCAGCTAATCATTTCTTATAGCACAGTAGTATTCCATCACAGTCATATACCACAACTTGTTTATCCATTCTCCAACTGACAGGCATCTCCTCAATTTCCAGTTCTTTGTCACAACAAAGAGAGCTGCTATAAATATTTTAGGACATATAAATTCTTCTTTTTCCCTAATCACTTTGGGAAACAGATCTAATAGTGGTATTTCTGTGTATGCATAGCTTTATAACACTTTGGGGATAATTCCAGATTGCTCTCCAAAGTGATTAGATCAGTTTACAATTCTATCAGCAGTGAATTGGTGTCCCAATTTTTCTATATTTCCTTCAACTATTTGTTGTTTTCCCCTTCTATCATTTTAATCAATTTGATAGATATCTCAAAATTGTATTCATTTGCATGTCTCTAATCAATAGTGATTTAGAACATTTTTTCACATAACTATAGTATTGATTTCTTCATCAAAAAACTCCCTTTTCATGTTCTTTGCCTATTTATCAATTTTGGAATAACTTGTAATCTTGTAAATTTGACAATGCCCTAATATATGATCAATTTTTATAAAGATGCCATGTACCGCTGAGAAAAATGCATATTAATTTCTCTTCCCATTCAGTTTTCTCCAGATATGTACATGTGTGTGTGTGTTTATAATTTCTAGCTTATATCTAAGATTCTAATCATCTTATTTATTTTTTGTTTAGATTTATCTAAATTATCTAGTTATACTATTACAGTATTACTTTTAATTTCCACCTGTAATTCATTTAATGTTTTCTTTAAAAAGTTAGATGCTTTAGCATTTGGTGCCTAGCTATAGCTTTGAAAGGCATTTTATCTACTTTTCTTTTATGGCGTGTTCTTTAATGTTAAGGTCATTTTTAATTTATTGTGAAATATGGTGGAAAATGTTGGTTTAAATCTAAGTTCTTCCATACTGCTTTCCAGTTTTCTCTAAGTCATTCACATTTTTATATCTCCTTTAGAATGTGAGATCTGAGGGAAAGGGTCGTGTTTTTGCCTTTCTTTGAATTCCTAGCTGTCTTAATTGATTGGCTTTGATTTTACAGCTCTATCAGTCAGATAGCAATATCAGCTCCACATAGCCACATTTAGCCAAGTTTTTCTTCCAACTGGCTCCCTAGTACATCCTGTTTATTCTTTTAGCAATATTTATATTTTATAAACAGCAATGGGTCATTCCCTTTTTCTTTTATCCACTGTTCCACCATATAGTCAACAATGCAAAATGAACAGGGGCCCACCATTCCAGCAAAGTGTGCAGGTGCAGTCAGAGCTAGCAAATTCAGAAAGCTTAAGGTTCAGATATGAATAAACAAGAGACACCAACAATAAAGAAATTTTATAAATCCAGAGATGTCCATGACCCAAGTCTAAGGAAAGAGAATAACTCACAGTGACTACCGGCAAACCTCAGATGGTATGACCTGTCCATAAGATACATTCCTGGAAGGTAATTGTCCAAAGATAATTCCTGAAAGAGATGAAACGTGTAACTAAAAAGGACATTATAAATGAAATGATAACTCTAGCAAAAAGGATTTGGATTGCAAATAAGCAGCATAGTATAAAAGGTGAAGAATCTTGCATAAGTAACAGATTGAAAATTAGAATGAATCAAAGAGAAATCGGTGACTCTGTAAGACAGCAATAAACATTGAAATAAAATCCAAAGTGTGAATAAATAGAAGAAAAGGCACCTCCTGTTAAAAACGACTGTCCTAGAAAACAGATAAAGGAGAGAGACTCTAATCATTATACGACGTGAAAACCAAAACAACAAATCCTAGATGTTGTATTCCACACAAACACAAATGAAAACTATACGTAACTATTAGAAGCAGAGAGCAAAGTGAAAATAGGAAAAAAAAATCTACATATCACTTTCTGAAAGAAACCTTAAAATCAAGTTTCCAATGAAAGAAAAAATATTGCCAACAGTCAAAAATAAAGTGCTTAAACAAGGAACCACAGTCAGAATCACACGAAACTAGGAAGAATAAATTGGAGATGATCAAAAGAGAAAAGCTACTAGAATTATGAAAGATTGGGAAAGGCTTCCTATAGAAGATAAAATTTTATCTGGGACTTAAAAGAAGCCAGGAGGCAGAGATGGAGAGGGAGAGAATTCCAGGCCCATGAAAATGTAAAATGTCTGGGACATTTCAGTTCAAGTTGTAGAATAAGCACCCTGAGATGTGAAACTGGAGTTCAGCAGAAGGGCTAGGGATATATACATCATCACCACAGAGATAATTATTGAATTTGTGGAAATGAAATAATATAGAGGGAGAAAAGAAAAGGATCCAAGACAGAGCCCTGTGGGATTTATATGGCTAAGAGGCAAAGGAGACTAACAGGTAGGAGAAGAATCAGAGGAGAATAGTGTCATGAAAACCTAGGGAGAAGAGACTATCAATGAGAAAAGGGTGATTGACAGTGCCAAGGGCTGCAGAAAGATCAAAAAAGTTGAAGACTGGGAAAAGGTCATTAGATTTGGCAGTTAAGAGATTATTAGTAACTTTGGAAAGAACAGTTTCAGTTGAATGATGAGGTCAAAAGTCAGACTGTAGAAAGTTAAGGGAGTGGGGGGGGGGGAAGAGAAGTGGCAACACCTGTTGTATACAGCCTTCTCAAGAGTTTAGCCACAAAAGGGAAGAGATTTGGGGTGATAGCCTACAGGATGATGAATGGATCAAATGAGAGATTTTTGAGAATGAGGTGATATGAGCATATTTGTAGGCGTAAGGAAACAGTCAGTAGACAATGAAAGAGGGAAGGTAAGTGAGATTTGTTAGAAGTAGCAATTTATTGGAGAAGATGGTATCACTTGCTCATGTAGAAAGGTTTGCCCAGACAAGAAAGACTACATCATCATGTGAGATGAGATGAAGGAAGAAATTATGACAGAGTACATTTGGGAGATGTGAGCTGAGGAGGAGTGGAAAAGATGAAACTCAGTGGGTGACCTCATATTTTTTCAGTGAAATATAAGACAAGGTTCTTAGCCTAGGTTAGGGGAAAGGGATCTGTGGGAGGTTGAGGAGGGACAAAAGAGTTTAGAGAAGCCACATCGGTAAATAAATTAGGGAGGTATAAAATGATTGTTTTATTTCAGTGAAGAACAAGGTGAGATAACATGATAAAAACTGTAGTGAATTCAGTCACCATGGATATCTGCTTTTCTCCACCTTTCTCTAGCAACATATGAGTAGTAGTGATGACAGAAGTAAGCCAGGGCTGAGGCTTGGCAGGGCCAGATTTGCAAAAAGATAGGGGAGAAATGGATTCAAGAGAAGAAGGTAGTATAGAGTTGAGCTGATTCACTAAGGGGTCCAGATGGGGAAGAGAAAAAAGTATATTTAGGGGTGATAATCTGGAAAGGAACAAAAGAATTAGAGGATTTATAGTTCCAGGTTGTAAGGCAGAAGGAGAGGTGAAATGATAATAGGTTGTGATCAGATAAGAGAATTTCATTGTTCAAAATGGAAATGGTTGACTGCCAAATATTTCCTTGTGTAACTGAAATGGAGTGAAGAAGAAGATCATTAGAAATTAGCAAATTAAGAAACTAGGTGTTAATATGTTTGAGGGTGTACTGTTATATATGTTAAATCTCCTAGTATGAGAGCAGGAATTGGAAAGGAGAGATTACTGAGTGATGGAAGTAAAAGAAAAGCATGGAAGTAACTAATGGGCAACAAAGAATATTGCAACTCCTCAACTTTTAGTTGAGGGGAATGAAACCTGTGGTAGAAAGGGTAGAGCAGGGGGCAGAGCCAAGATGGCAGCATAGGAGCAGCAAGGTACGGCAGCTCCCACAAAGACACATCAAATACCCAAAAAATGTGACTCTAAACAAATTTTAGGGCTCTAAAACACACAGATATACCTCTCACTGAAGACAGCTTGGCTCGAAGGAACCATCTCAGTGCTGGGAGCCAAAACCAGCTCAGCCTCAAACTGCAGCTTTGCCCTGGGGGCAGCTGGATGAGGCAAGCCAAGCTGCAGCTGGAGATTCAGGAGAGTGGATCTGGGCAGCTGTGGCAGTTTCCAGAATTATCAAGCCATAAGAAACAAGGACTAAGTGAAAGGTTAGTGGAACTTGGCTAAAATTGGGGGAGAAAAGCAGGTCTGGCCAAACTGCCTCCAGGACAAG
>CM053584.1:190517578-190565015 GCA_028627135.1 Pseudochirops cupreus | reverse complement strand
GATTAGAATGAGAGGAGATAGGGAGAGACAGAATGGGATTAATCATCTCATAGAAGAGGTAAAGGATAATTGCTACAATGGAAGGGGAGAACAGGAAGGCAAAAGGGAAAGAGTCAACCTTACTCTCATTGAACTTGGCTTAGGGAAGGAATGACATAAACTCTAAACTGGATATCTTGCCACATAGGAAAGTAGGGGGATGGAGATGAGAGGTGGGATGATGGAGGGGAGGGCATGATGGAGGAGATGGTTGATGGAAGTACACACTTCTGTAAAGGGACAGGGACAGAGACAGGGTAGAGAGCAGAACAAGGATGGGGCAGGATAGGAAGGAGGGACATATAATCAGTCTCTCACAATATACCCACTGTGGAGAAGTTCTGCTTAATTACACATGTACAGCCTATATTTAATTGCTTGTCCTTCCAATGGGGGTGGATGATGAGGGAGGAAGGGAAAGAATCTAGAATTTAAAGCTCTATAATCAAATGTTAAAAATATATATGTATATATATATGTATACAATTATTATTTTTATTATTATTATTAACTACATCCAACTGGGACTTAAGATACACAGGCACTGTGGTAGGGAGATCCATCCTGCCCTACCAGAAAGTTACAGGGGTGATGGGGGAGGACATAGGACAGGATAGATTAGGGGAGGGGTTATACAATGGGATGGCTGTTTTGGGGTGGTGGGTAGTGGAAAGTTGGGGAGAAAATTTGTAACTCAAAATCTCATGGAAATGAATGATGTAAGCTAAAATAAATAAAAGTTAAAATTAAAATAAAAAAGAAAGGGTAGAGAAACCAGCGTTGAAGGCTGTGTCATCAGGAAGAAACCAAGTCTCAGTGAGAGCCCAAAGATGATAGGGAGTGGGAAAGGAAAAGATTTAAGAAGAAAACAAGTTTATTACATACTAAGCAAGCATTCTAGAGAGTACAGTGGAAGAGTGTGATATTTGGGGTCTGGGGGAGTTTGGGTTTAGGAGGATGGGAATAAGAGTAGGAAGGTAGGAGATGGAGAATGGGGTTTGAATAACAATACTTGAAGTTTCAGGATCACTGGGATGGAAGGGGCATGACTGGATGGGACTTAATTAATCATTGATGAATGAGTTCAAGTGATTTATTAATATCATTACAGTAGAGTCCTCTCAGGGTGTTAGTGGACAGTTCAGGTAACAGGCCCAGAGAGGGTGAGGAGCTGATGGAATGACATCCTTCTTATGCATATAAGCAAGCCAGTCCAAGAGATAGACAGAAGACCAGTAAGAAATGGCGTCTCTCTGTCCATTGCAGATAGGAAGGGCTCACTGAAAGAAGGAAGAGACCAACTTAGGAGTCCATCACAGGATAGAATGGTGATTCTCTGATTCCCCTACTGGCAGGAAGAGGACAGGTCAGGATACTGACACCTGTGGAATAGCATCCCTCTGTTCCCTGAAATCAAGAAGAGGCTAGCCTAGGGAACTGACATGTGAAGGACTAGCATCTCTCCCATCTCCTGTTGGTAAGTATAGGCTAGCCCAGGAGACCTGAGTAGGATTGACTGGCATCTGTCTGATGCCTTACTGTCAAGAAGAGACCAGGCCAAGAGGCCAACCCAAAAGACAGACCCAAGATGATGGAGGGTGTGTGTGTGTGTGTGTGTGTGTGTGTGTGAGAGAGAGAGAGAGAGAGAGAGAGAGAGAGAGAGAGAGAGAGAGAGAATCCCTGCTGTCAGGGTGAGGCTAGCCCAGGAGACAAGCACAGGATGAATTGGTGTCTTTAATCTCCTGCAGGCAAAACGAATTCTCTATAAGTGGAAAGAGGCAAGCCCAGGGGACCATGACATACATTTCCGTGTTTTAGCCATGGGATGTTCAATTGTCTATACAACTGAATTAACATTAAGTTTCTGGATTCTTTGTGTTCTGGGAAAATGTAAATAACAGTAATTGAACCACAAAGAAATGAAAGTCCTTTCTAGGTTTTTATGTCAGGAAAGGAAACAAAATGGGGGACAGGAAAGAGTGCATTCACAAAAGTTTAACATCTTGTTCTCAAAAAAAGGACACGTTTTTAAGTTTAATTTACATTATTTTAGACAATTAACAACAAAGAATAAATAGATGAAACTCCAATTTGTAGCCTTACTGATTTCCAAGGTATAACCCTAAAAGTTTAACAATCATCTCTTCAAATTGATTCAAACTGGCTCCATTACACCTCTAAGGATAGAGGACCTCCCATTTTCCTTCTCTTCTTCCCCTTTTTTCCTTCTTCCTTTCTTTCCTTGCATTCTTTTCTTCCTTCCTTTCCTCCTTCCCCCTCTCCTATACTATACAAGGTACTTTGAGGGAAAAGGGAAGAATGCATTAATGCCAGGACTTTGATGTTAGGCTGAAATAAGGCACTTGGAAGTCAATGAACATTTTAAGAAAGGAGTTTATTTTATCCTAACACAACAAGAATAAGCAAGAACACCATGGCATTTAGCTTCTCTGGACATATACCCCCTTTTCTCTACATGGAAACATGCCTGGTTCAATGTGTCTGGCCACTAGCATGGTCAATAGGCATCCACCAACTCTGAGAGGCCTAGATGCCAAGAGGCTAAAATTTTTATGCCCCTATATCAGGTGTTGGGAGCCTGTGGCCTCGAGGCCATCTAGGTGGCCCCTTGAAGCCAAACTTCACAAAACAAATCTACTTAATAAAAGGATTTGTTCTATAAACTTTAGACTCAGTTAAAAGGCCGCACCTGAGGACCTAGATGACCACATGTGACCTCAAGGCCACAGGTTCCCCAGCCCTAGAAGATCAGGAAACCGTATTAGGAGAGTAGCTTTGTCTTCTTTCAGATAAAATCTTTTGTGGGAGGAAAAAAACAGTGCCAAGGAAATTCTAGTCCTTTCACAGTATTTTCAGTTTCCTCTTTTAAACACTTTCTATTTTATTGTTTTGTAGATCTTGCCCATTGGCCCTTTTTTTCTGTTCTCCTTCACTCTTAGATATACTAATTCCTGCAGGTAATAGAGAATATAGACTTATTGCCCCATGGTATTGTCTCTATGCATCCTCCTTTTCTCATATGTATATATGTATAAGTTTTTCTATTTTACCAAGTATTTCTGTTGTCATAGGCCATAAAATCTGCTTTTACAATTTTTATTTTGGGAATCCATAGGGCCCTTTGCCTCATCAGGAATTAATTCATTTCCTTTTGTCTTATAGTATTTATTCATAAATTATCAAATGAGGTAACTTTTGAGGTAAAGCTTTTAGCACAGTGCCTGGCACATAATGGGCTATGAATAAATACTTGTTCTCTCTCCCCTTCCCTAGATGTCTGAATTCATTAAAAGATCTATAGGTCATTTCCTTTTTGTTACTATTATCTTCCCTCTTGGTTTATCTGCTTGTGCTCAAGGTCTTTAAATTCCTCCATGATATTTGGTAATGTCAGTCTTTTTCCCCATATATTCCACTTTCATGTTCCTTATGCTTTGATGATGTTTCCCTGGGGGCTGGATCTCAAAACTGTCTCAGCCTCCTTCCATGTATAACGCCATGCATGAGCAGCTTCCCAAAAGAATGCTACCATAAACAGGTTTTAAGGTTCTGATTACATAGTCTAGTGAACACTCCATTTATTCCATAACAAATCAAAGCAAACTTTCTCAGAAAATCAAGGTACAGTATAATATTCACAACATTACATCTTATCACAGAAAATCACAATATAGTGTTGACAATAGCTTAACATTAGAATGGACACATAGTTTTCACCTAAGTGGCCACAGTATTTAGAGCAAAGAACAAAAGAATAATCATCTGGTTTCCCTAAAAGGGAAACCCTCCTTATATAATCATTCAACCATTTCACAAGACAAGTCAGTCTTCCATTCACTGGGCAATCATAAGTTAACTCAATCAGTCACTTATCCAGATTCACAATTACTAAGTATTGTTAATCACCAAATACAAGAAAATTACACAAACTCTCCACCTCTCAGTGTCTAGTAAACTTTAATTTCATCACACGTTCAGTATCCAAGGAGAGGCCTTTTCTTCATCTTGACTCAGGGTGGTCTCTCAGATTTCCTGGATCCCCTTCCATGGTCCCAGCTCCTACCTGAATCCACCAAACAGTCACCTAGATTCAGAGGCAGACAACTCCCAGGTTCTTGTCCAGTCCTCCGGGCAGTTCTTGTTACACACTGAAGTTCATAGCACATCTCAAACCCTTCACAACTTCTGTTGCCAGGAGCTCAAGGATCAACAAAGCCACAAACAAACAAAGCCTTATCTTGGTCATGCTTCTTCAGTCCTCCAGCAGTTCAGCTGGCCCTAGGACCCAGAAGAAATCTCAACCTTCCAGGAGGCAGCAGCCACTTCTCTCTTCACCAGATTCTGGTCTCATAGAAAACTCCAACTCAGTTCTCAGTCCAGTAGCAGCCCAGCTCCCAGATGCTGGAACAATTCTGCTTCCTCCACCACGAGTAAAAATTATTGATTCTGTCTGTCCCTTCTCTAGGCTTTTCTTAAATACACATACACATTGGCTTCCTGTCTCAGCCAACCTCTTCCTGTTATGTCAGCAACAGGAGACAGAATTCACACCTTCTGTTTCTTTCACAGAGGTACTTAGCCCTTGGTTCAGTGTTTCTCAACCCCTTTGGGGGTCGAATGACCCTTTCACAGGGGTCACAGGGGTCGCCTAAGACCATCAGAAAACACATATTTCCGATGGTCTTAGGAACCAAGACACCACTCCTCTTTCTGTCTCCAGGCGGGTCCACCCACATGCAGATATGCCTACATAGGAGTATTAAAGGGTTGTGGCATTAGGAAGGTTGAGAACCACTGCCTTAGTTACTAAGGGCTAAGTACCTGCTAAATTAATTACCGTTATACCATGTTAAGCAATTCACATTTCACCAGCTTTAGTCTCTGTCCCAAGTGACTTCTGGGGTACAGAACTAGCCATAACTAGATATCAGTATATCAGTCCCCATTTCTTCCGTGCATAATAGATCCCCACACATCAGCATCTTGCCCCAGGTCCCTTTATTCTTCATTCTGTGAGTGAGCACCATTGCATCATAGAACATTGCTGTATTGTCACCCTAGCCAGTACAGGCTTCTGACTTTTGGCTGTCAGTAGTCTAAAGGATGCCAAGGTAGACTTGAATTCTGTTGCCAGTCCTTGGTTGGCTTGTACAGCTTTGCCAGAACATGGTGAGCCCTGATGGAGTGTATGTTAAGTGAGCCTGTTAGGGATTACAAATTAGCCTTCTCTGCTGTTAGTTCATCAGCTTAACTCCTTCATTTTCTTGATATTTCAGACCTAGAGATAACTGTAATTGCTTATCTCTTGCTTATTCTATTTTGGAGAGGTTCAAGAGTTCAAGATGATTGGAGAAATTGTCTAGTACTCCATCTTCTTGGTCACATCACTAGAAAGACATTGAATGTGGTCTCTTTGGCAAACTGCTTTTCTGATAACAAGCTTACCTAAATACAGAGAGAAGTACTGCAATTAAAATTCACTACGTAGTGAATTTGGCCATGGCAATCAAAGAAAAATACAAAAATGGTCCTCAGTTTCCCCCTCCCCCTTTCACCTTATGATTTTGCAGTGATATTAGAAGATTGGCCAAATGGTAATGATAAGAATAGTTAAGAATCATACAGATTTTAATCTACATATAAATATTAATTTAACTATTGATGCTCTAAATGTGTGATACTTCTCCAGTGACCAATGAATGACTATATTGTTGGAAGAACTGAAACTTATTAATTTTGGCATTCACACTAGAATTGGAAGCAGAAAACAAAAGGAAGTTGAAGCAAAAGAAGTTAATAGGTTCTCCTTGGAGATGAAAATTGGCAGAATGGGTTAAGCAACAAGAAATATATTATGGGATGCTTTATTATCCCAAATTGCAATGCTTATGATTAGTATTTATTTTAAAAAATTTCCATGTTGACAGTTATAGCTTATGTAAATCAATATATATTTTAAAGTTTGAAGAAGTAGAATAATTCTATGAGGAACTCAATAAGATCATTCAAATTAAATAAATAGATAACTAAATTAATTAATTAATATCTTAATCTATTTTATACAAATGTGGGAATAGAGGAAAATGGCAAAATGTATATTATAATGTATAATCATTTCATATTATAATATATGTCTGTATATGTGTGTATATATACACATATATCTGTATGTATATACACACATACATATATACCTACATACATATCTATATCTATAGGTTTAGGATTAAGAAATGAAAGAGACCAAAAGCTCTACATAGTGACCTCAGACTTATATATTATAAATACATTCTTTAAAAAAATCAAGAGGCACTAGATATGGAGAGCACCAAGTAACAAAAGTTAATTTGATTTTATCTTTGACAAGAAATGACTGACAACCAATGTGCCTGAATCAGCTGTCAGTCTACATTCAGACTATCAACAAAGAGGAGGGATAGAAATAAAAAAACAAGTTAGACAGCCCAAAATAGGAAGATATTATTTGCAGTTCAAAGAAATCCAATCTGACCTCTTTAAACAAGCTATTGTATTAAACAAGCAAAATAGGGAAATAGATAAAAGAATGGATATTGATATTGACAACTACTATGTGGTAAAGATATTTAAATATTAAAAAGCAAATGTAACATTACAGAATGTCTAAAAGCCACCTTAGAAAACCTTTAAATTCTTGCTAAATGGAGAGATGTAGCAGCTAAGAGCAACAAAGATTAGAATATAAATTAGTTTTGCACTGTCCTCCAAAAAAGTGTTTTCCACATAAGTGTGAAGATCATTTAAGGTTTCTTGAAAAATGTAACAAAAGATAAGATACACCTTTATTTGATAACTCTTCTTGGTGAGGCACGGGAAGAATAGGAAGACTATACTCCATGTACATAGGGATTTATTCTTTGAAATTGTATCCACAGAGCCTAGCACAGTACCTGGCACATAGTAGGCACTTAACTGATTTATTGATTTGTCATACTAAAGAGTATGTACAACACATAGTAAAAACAGAAGAGGAATTCCCTAAAGACAGTGAGCTTCTCTAGATACTCTAGATGGTTGTAGATGACCTTGTATTGATTGTATCAAGCCCCAAACCATGGAGAGCCTCCTAAATGAGATCCATATCACACAGAAGAGTATAACCATCAAAAAATGAATGTTATATTTTTGTATGTTACTTATTTTATTTTTTTCAATTAACAAACATTTTCTCTCATACCCTCCTTACCTGCCCCCACCTTTGAAAAGGCATTTACTCAAATGGCATAGCAAGAATAGTAGTTACAAAGCATTTCCCCAAAAAACCCACTTTACTCTCCTCCAAAAGAGTATGTAGAGATTCATAGAGAGAGAAATTAGGTACAAACTTAAAGCTAATAGTAGTGAAACTCATATGTAGGGAACAGATGTGACCAAAGCACCTTACAAGTCTGGAATACTTGATATTGTTTCTTTCTCTGGAGAATCCTCATGAATTTAACTGAAGAACATAGCATTTCCACTGGTTGAGTGACTCACCTGCCCAAAATGACTGTTAATAATGAACACTGATACAATAGATATCCTCCAAAGGCTGTATCTCTGACAAGTATATTAAAAATTTTGTTTATTAAAAAAAATTCCACAGCAAAATTATGCTCTAAGAAGAATAAGCACATCATATTGCTATATGGGGTCATAAAATTTAGACCTGGGACCTTAGAGATCATCTAATCCAACCCCATCATTTTCCAGTTAAGGAAAATGAAGCAAAGAGATAATGTTTCTCCAGTGAAGAAAACTATTGTATCCCCCAAATCCCTTCCTGGTTAAGTGAATTATCTTCAGTGATTTCTTTGGCTACCAAGAAAAAACTAATTTAGGGTGCAAACGTAGTTCAGGACCAGTGTAACCTTTTAAGGCTGATAGAACAAACTGCTGCCTACACAATTAATTTTTTTTTCTATGCTCACTTCTACCCAGGGTGAAACTAAATTAGGTAGTAAACTGGGGGAACTATAAGCTGATTTTCCTCCCCTTATAGCTTCAATGGAAAGCTTAAGGATTTTATTCAAAATAACAAGAATACCAAGAAAATGTAGAAATTCTGTCCCTACTACTATCTGTGCCTTTTGAAACTGAAAACCCACTGTAAGAGGGTTTTTAGAGGCCAACACTAAGACATGACTAAGCCATTGTCTCTCTGCCTCATTTTCCTTAAATGTAAAATGATGGGATTGAATTTAGATGGTCTATAAGGTCCCAGCTCTAAATTCTATAACCCTTAGACATAGTCTATCTTCGACATTTTTTAGAAAACACTGATAACCAACATCAACAATAAATATTACCTTCCAGATTCACTTTATATGGAAGATTATCATTGACTTCAAATATATTTTCTCATATTACCACCACTCCCCCATAGCCATTCTTATACCTTAATACACGCACACACTCACATAATTTATTTTACATACATAGAAATATATATACATACATATGTATATGTGTATATATAAATTTTCCTTGGCACAGTAGTGAGTTCCTCAACACTAAAGTTTTCAAGTGGAGACCAGATGACCCCCTTGTTGTAGACGAATATTATAGAAGGAATTTAGGTATCCGTTGACCTTGACTTGGTTGACCTTGATTCTATAAAACTTCTCACTTATCTGTAGCATGTAGAGATGTAGTACATACATTTTTAAATTCCCTCAAAAATGCAGAATCCCATAAAACGCAAACATTAAGAGGAAAGAAAGAATGGTATACAATGCTACAATGTCTTTTAAGTTATTCTTAATTGTTCTTATGGATTCTAACTAGAGCCAACCTTTTGTTTATAATTGACTTAACACATTTCTTTGTAGACTTTGTAGATATCATTACAATAACTACAGAGATATTTGAGAGCCTTATCTTTTCTTAAGATGCTCTATCTGTGTTAGCTGTAATGATTCATTTGAAAAAAAGGGATTTTAAATACATCACAGGATCTTATCTGGTAAATATAGAACCGTAGACTGCCAGAGCAGAAAGAGACTATAGGGATTATTCTTTACAAAAGAGAGAAGTTTGCTAAAGTCATAACAGCTAATAAAACTGGGATTAGAACCCAGGGCCTGATTTCCAGTCAATCGTGCTTTTCATTTACGCATATAATCTCAAACTATGATTCTAGGTTGGAATTTTCATTCAATGAACTGGAAAGGACTAATTGCTTTCCCTCCTTTTTTTTTTATTACTTTTCTCAGAATTTTTTTACTACCTTAAAGCATCACTGTGGGGAGGAGGAAGGAGAGCACAAGTCGACTCTGAAGGGAAAGAGGTTGTGGCATAATGATACTTTCCATAATAAATTAAGAGGATACACTGTTTATTCCATTAATTGGCAGACCTTCTTCATTTAATTAAAAGTCCATAAGTCAGGAACAAAAGTACAGCTAAATTGTCGTCATGTTCTACCTAAATACTTCAAGTCTTATTCAGAAACTAAACAATTTTTTAAAGCACTTTATTTATGATAACTCTATCTTTGTTTTCTATTAGAGAAAATTCTAGCAAATTTTCTTTAGTTTCTGGTTTTCTATAGTTAACTGCTTTCTACGCACCGTTTCCTGTCACCACTTTAGGACTGGCTCTCCCCACATGCCGCTGTTTGCATTTTTTTTCCCTCCAATTAGAAGAAACCAGATTTGTCTCTTTCCTTCCCTTATAACTTTTAACAAATTAATGCAACCAAACTAATTATTTATGAGTTTAAACATACATAAATTAAATATAATAATAGTCAAAAGATGTTTGCCTATTTTGTTCACTGTCCTTCGTTCTGTAAGAGAGCCATGACATCAGAAACATGATGCCATGACTTGCAAATGAATTAGATTGAAGTGAGGGATGGCTGTGCAAAGTCACCAGCCTCACTCTCCAATCTTTAGTCATCTTGGGTCCAGTGGCAAGATATAGATCAAGATGACTGCAGATGGCCCTGGATGCAGTGGGAGGCCTTGGCCTTTTTAAGCTAAAGTGTTTCCCAGGTCTCAGTTTGTCTGAGGCAATGCCTATTTACTGGTTTAAGACTAGGTAAGAAATGAGGCAAAGAATGTCCTCTTTTATCTAGTAAAAAAAAAAATCTGTGAGTGCAAGACCCTCAGGGTTTCTGGCCAAAACAGAAACAATTGCTATTTATGTTCACTCTGAGCCATCAGAGCCCAAACAATGACCAAATGAGGCTTGACCTGGAAACTATTTTGGCCAAACAATGAGAACCAGAGTGATTTGTGTTTAAGGCATGGTCCTTAAAAGAAATCTAGACCCTAGAACATACGGTACCTTGCAAGGTTTCAACAATCAAAATTTATATTCCTTTGGGCAGAGCACCCACAGGTAATGCCTTGCTGTCCCTTATCCCAATGTAGAACCATTTATTGGAGTAAGAAGACCTGGGATCAAATCTTGGGCAGTAGGTAGGTCATTTTATCTCTTTGGACCTCATCTGAGTTTCCTCATCTGAGATCTTTCAAAAAACTAAGAGCAGAATGCATATCTCATCAGGACATATATGAGAAATAGGTCATGTTGATCTCTCCTTATTCTTTTCAGGAAGTGTTTCATTTTAATTCAACAAACAGTTATTAAGTAGCTGTGTAAGACACCAACCTAGGCACTCTGCCTGCTAGGATTTTCTTTTAACGGGTTATATATGAAATATTAACTTTTAATTTTTATGACTTCTGATAGTATTTTGGGAGTTGGTGTTGGATTTCTTTGTCATCTGTACCCATTTTAGGACTGCCTGATCAAATCAATAAATATTTATTAAGTATCTACTATATACAAAGTTCTATGTTAGGTTAAAAATAGAAATCATTGAAATTTAACAAACGTTTACAAAGCATATACTGTGCTTGTGCTGGTCTCTGGGGGTGGTAGAATTTAAATAATGCAATGCTCCCTATTCTTATCAAATTTATAGGCTACGATGGAAGTATGACACATACCCAAATAACTATAATATATAACTTTACATGATAAGTGAATACTAGGGATATATAGACAATGTATCTTGTGAGGAGTAATTCATTACCTGCTGCAAGAAATCAGGAAATGCCCCCTTGTGCAAGGTAGCATTGAGTTAGGTTTTAGAGATGGGTAGGAAATCAACAGGCAGAGGAAAGGGAAAACATTGCAGGCAGACAGAATGAACAAAACAAATACAAAACTAGTATTAGATTCAACTGAGATTTGATTCCACACCTCCAAGAGTTGACTGTTTAATTGGGCAGACAAGAAATAAGCACTTGAAAAGTTAAATAAGAATTTAAATAAAAGTTTAAGAAAACCATAAAAAGAGACATAAAGTAGCTAATTATGTGTAACCCCTGACTGTCATAGAACAAACTTCATCTGTCCTTTCCCTCCTTTTCATTCCCCTTGACTTCCCCTTTACCCAATGTGTTCTGTTCAGAATCTGCCTATTTCTTCTACCGTGACTGCTCCATAAACTTTCTTCGATCTTAAGCCTTTGCCTTTTTCACTCCTTCCATCTTCTGGCTGTCACTGAAACATGTCTCCCTCCTGATCATACTACAGCACTATCATTCATATCTGTTCTCATTGTTGAGGGAGTTCAATTCCCTTTGCTTCCCATTTCCACTTCCAGTCTCTTTTACCACCACCATCACTCAGCAATTTCTTCTCCTGAGTTTCTTTCAGTCCAAATTTAGCACACTGTCTAGTTTCTGATAGCTCTTATTTATCAACCCTCAAAATATTCTTTTCCCAAAAAGTTCAGTGCCTAATTTATAGTCTTCCTCCCCAATCCCAGCCCCTTTTCTCATTCTCAACATACATAATGGTATTCTCTCAAGTATTCTAACTTCCTAGTTCACCATTCTTCTCAACTCTTATGACCTGTTCATCCATTCTGCCTCACTTATGGGTAGGAAGGATCATACCAATGACCTTACCATCACCATAAGTGTTCAACTTCCATGTTCAAGAACTCTAAACTTTCCTGATCCTAATTTTATCTTTCTAACTCTCCTTATGTCTCCCTCCCCCTAAGCATTCTCTTTATCCTTACTGTTTAATCCCTCCATCTCTCAATACTATCAAGAGCTTCTTTCCCAGTGTTCACTCCTTGGTACACTAGTTCAGTTCCACGGTATCCTCTAATCTTGAATCCCTTGATTCCTTGTTCTGTCACCACACCTGACTAGACAAACCCCAATCCTGGATTTTTCCTGTTATTTTGCTCCCTCACTCTTACTTATAAGCTACTGAATGGTACTTGAGAGAATCATGAAACTGTGCTGACTGGGTCCATTACAATTTATGTTAGCTAATCTCAAATGGGCCTTCTCTATAGCAAAATAATCCTACTACTTCTCCCTAAGAGATTCCCTATTACATTCTTCTTTCAAACTTTTTCTCTCTTCAAGTTTTCCACGCCACCCCATGTCTCACCCACTTGAATGTCTCATCTATCTCACTTCATCCTTCACCAGAAAAATTGAGACCATGTGCTGAAAACTCCTTCTCTGTCTTAGTTTCTTACCTTGGTTCTTCTAAGTCTCTTTTGTTGAATCTTATCAATGTCACTCCCACAAACAGTGAGTGTAACCTAAGTTTCTGTCCTAGACCTTCTCTTTTCTCTATATTTTCTCTTAGTGATCTCATGGGCTCAATTATCATATCTGTGCAAATGATTCCTAGATATATTTGTCCAACCTTTTTTTTCCTGAGCTCCAATCCCAGAATCACCAGCTGCATGTCCCACAGGAATCTTAAACTCAGCTTATCCAAATCAGAACTTTTTATCTTTTCCTTCCATCTTTTTCCCCTTCTAAACTTAGCCTGTTACTCAGAAGCACCAACTTGATAGGTAAAATGAGTCACCCAATCACTAGGTCAACCAGTCACCCAGGTTCACAAGGTCAGTGTGATGTCTACCTTCCTCAGCTACCATCACACACCCCACATATCCAGTGAGTTGCCAAATCTTCTAATTTATTTCTCTGTGGCATCTCTCCTAAATGTCCCTTTCTCTCTATGCACACAGCCACCACCCTCCTTGTAGTAGCCTTCTAAATGGAGCCTATATCTCTCTCCCCAATGCAACCCAACAGCCAAAAGTGTTTTTTCTAAGGTATAAATCACACTGTACTCAGTAAACCCAGTCACACCCTTTTGCTTCCAGGATTAAATATAAAGACCTTTGTTTGGCCTTCAAAGCTCTTTATAACCTGCCACCTTCTAGTTATCTCATATTCTAACCTCCTACATCCAGTCATGATGGCCCACTTGCTATTGCTTGCACTCAGCACCCCATATCTATGCCTTTGCACTGGCTGTTCTCTTTTCCTGTGATGTTCTCCTTCCCAACCTCTAAGTTTTAGAATCCCTGGCTTCTTTTAATATCCATCTCCTCTAAGAAGCCTTTGCTGCTTTTCTTCCTTCCCTCTAAGGTTACTTTCCATCTACTCTGTATTTATCATACATATGCTGATTTATGTATTTTGTCTTCCCTATTAGAGTTCCTTTATGGTAGGGACTGGTTTTTTTTCCTTTTCATTTGTATTCCCAGAACTTAGCTATGTGTTTATTTTATTCGGGCACATGATAAGCACTTAAAAAATGCTTGTTAACTGATTATGTTTTCTATGTTCTGACAAGAGAGTATGTAATAAATTTTATGATTATTTCTCTTAAAAGTATCTAAAATATAAAAAAGGTACAGTGGTTACAGAGCTAAGCCAGTTTTCTGAAGAATTTTATTTGTAATCTCATCAGGTTCTCAACAGTTAACCTCAACAGGTTTTCCTGTTGGCGATAAGATTTCTTACCACAAATTTTTCTAAGACAACGTATTTCTCAAGCTGTTTGTGTCGGTGTTTGTGACTACCCTGCTAATTTCTGTTTGATTTCTCTTATGATGTGTACAGTTACCTCCTTCAAATCTCTTTGGTCCTTTTTCAATCAGAAAGTCAAAGTATGAACTATTTTCCTAATTGTTTCTATCCTTTCTTTTCCTCCAGAATGGCTGCAATCTGTTCAAGCCACCATGATCCTTTCCATTATATTCAGTGTCCTTTCCTTGTTCCTGTTCTTCTGCCAGCTTTTTACTCTTACCAAAGGTGGACGATTTTACATCACTGGAATCTTCCAGATCTTGTCTGGTAAGTCATTTCCATAGCAAGAGGGGTGGAATAGTGGGAAGAAGATTGAAAGGTCAGAAGAAAAGACATAGGACATACAGAAACCCACTGATTTTTGGAATGTATTGAATATCATTGATACAATGATCTTTGGAATGTGAGAGTGGAGGAATACCCTGTTTATTTCTTCAGAAAGTGAAAAGACAGAATTGGTATTTTTATCCTATAGAAAAAAAAAACTAAGAAGGAACATTTTAACATTTAAAAAAAAACTTGAGTAACTTTCATGTTGGAGAACTATTTGACTTAATAGAATCGTATTCATTCACCAGTTAGATAATAAGTATAAGTATTTATTAAACACTATGTGTTAGGCACTGTGCTAAGCTTGAAGAATACAAAAAAAAAAAAGCAAAAGATAGTCCCTGCTTTCAGGAAGTTCACAGAATACATACAAGCAAGATACATACAAGATTATTAATAATAATAACAATGGCAATAATAGCTAGTTATTAAGGGTTCTAAAGCACTTTACAAAAATAATCTTATATTTGTCCTCACACCAATCCTGCAAGGTATATGCTATTTTTCTCCTAGTCTTACATAGGAATAAACTGAGGCACACAGGTTCAGTGGTTTGCTTAGGTTCTCACAACTAATAAGTGCCTGAGACAAGATTTGCACCTAGATTCAATTCTATAAATATTTATTAAGCACCTACTATGTGCCAGGCATTGTGCTAAACACAGGGGATACAAAAAAGGACACAAGAAGATGCTGGGGGATACCAAAGACAATCTCTGTTCTTAAGGAGCTTAGAATCTTATGGGGAAGACAACATGCAAACAAATATATACAAAGCAAGCTATGAACTGAATAAATAGAAAATAAGAGAGGCACTGGAATTAAGAGATGTTAGAGAAGTCTTCATGTAGAAAGTGGGACTTTGGTTGGGACTTAAAAGATGCCAGGGAAGTCAATAGTCATATTGAAGGAGGAAGAGAATTTCAGGTAGCGGGGACAACCAGAGAAAATACTAAACTGAGAAATAAAGGGTCTTGTTCATGGAACAGCCAGAAGGCCAATGTCACTGGATAAAAGAGTATGCCAGGGAATGAGATGTAAGAAGACTGGAAACATAGGAGGGGAATAGGTCCTGAAGGACTTTGCATGCCAAATAGAGCATTTTGTATTTGCTCCTGAAAGCAAAGGAAACCACTGGAGTTGGGGGGAGGGGAGCGGGGAAGGGGCAGTGACATGATCAGATCTGCATTTTAGGAAAACAGCTTAATGGCTGAATGGAGGATGGATTAGAACAGACAGTAGGAACACACTTGAAGCAACCAGACCCACCAGCCATCTACTGCAGATTACTGCAGTAGGTGTGAGGTAATAAGAGTCTGCACTAGAGTGGTGGCAGTGTCAAAGGAAAGAAAGAGGTGTTGTAAAGGTGAAATCAACAGTTCAGATGGTAGTGAGGAGCATCAGAGAGAGTGAGGAGTCCAGGATGACTATTAGGTTGGGATCCTGAGTGACTGGGAGGATGCTGTTGCCCTTTACAGTAATAAGGAAGGGGAGGATAAGGGTGGAGGTTTCAGAGGAAAGATAATAAATTCTGTTTTGGACATATTAAGTTTAAGTTGTCTACTAGGCATCCAATTTAAGATGTCTGAAAGACAGTTGGAGATATGAGATTGGAGGTCAGCAGAGATACTGGGGCAGGAAAGGTAGGTTTAAGCTTGAAGATGTTAATTAAATCTATGGAAGCCAATGGGATCACCAAGTGAAGTAATATAGGGGAAGAAGAGGACCCAATATAGAACCCTGAGGGTTCTATATGGTTAGAGGGAATAATCTAGAGGAGGATCCAGAAAAGGAGACAGAGAAGGAGAAGTCAGATAGGTAAGAGGAAAACCAGGAGGGAATGGTGTCCCAAAAACCTAGAAAGAACAGAGTACAAAGAAGAAAAGAGATCAGCACTGGCAGTGACTGTAGCGAAGTCAGGGAGAATGAGGATTGAGAAAAGACCACTGGATTTGGTAATTAAGATAATTAGTAACTTTGAAGAGAGCGGTTTCAGTGAAATGGCAAGGTCTGAAGCTAGATTGTAAAAGGTTAAGAGAGTGAGAAGAGAGAAAGTGGAGGAACCTATTGTGGACAAACTTTTCTAGAAATTTAACTACAAAAGGCAGAAGAAAAATAGGATGAGAGCAGGGATGGAAGGATCAAGTAAGGATTTATTTTTTGTTTTTTGTTTTTTTTCGGGATAAGAGAGATCAATATTGGCATATTTCTAGGCAGCAAGAAATGAGACAGTATAGGAGAGATTGAAACTGAGAGGGTGGGGATAACAGAGGAGGCAATCTGTTGGAGGAGATGGGATGAAATGGAATTCCTTGAACAAGCAGAGAGGTTAGCCTTGGTAAGGAGTAAGGCCATTTAATCATATGAAAAAGGTGAAGGGGGAAAAAGTGGCAAAAGGCACCTGAGTGATAGAAGATGAAAAAGAGGGGAGAAGAGGGAACTCAACATGAATGGCTTCAATTTTTCCTGTAAAATATGAGGGCAGGTTCTCAGCTAGGAGAGTAGGGGGAAGGAGAGCCATGGGAGATTTGAGGAGGGATGAGAAGGTTGAAGAGACAGGGTAAGGGATGAAGAGCTGTTGTAGAAATTAGGATAGCATATTGATAAAGGCAGATATGGTATGACTGCTGAGCAGCAACAAGGGTCCATCTGAGGTTATCTAACATGAATTTGTAGTGGATCCAGTCAAAATGATTGAATGATTTTCTCTACCTTTATTCAGCAGCACATGTGTAGGCACAAAGTCAACACATGGTGGGAGTGATCTGAGGCTGAGGCTTGGCTGAGTATAATCAGCAATATAATAAAGGGACTAGGGGTTCAAGAGAGGAGGACAGTGTCAAGTTGAATTAGTTCACCAAGAAGTTAAGATGGGGAAACAAGGGGACAGTACAAGAGAGATGGCCTGGGAGAGATCAAGAAGAATGAAGGATAAAAAAAAAAAGCCAATAACTTAGAATATATATGTAAATATTCTACTATATAATATATGATTATATATATTTATATTCTGAAGTAGTAACATTAGGATAATAGATTTAGAGCCAGAAAGGACCTTAGAGGCAATTCAATGCCCTGCTTTTACAGGTAAGGAAACTAAAGCTCTGTCAGAATCAGTGACTTGCCCAAATTCACTGTTAAATGACACTGTCAGAGTATCAATTAAGATTTTGACCTAGGCCCTATGCATCCAAACCTAGTGCCCATTCCCCTTACTCTTCCTAGTCATAGGTTACTCTTAGTCATAGCTTACTCTTCCTAGTCCCAAAGGCAGAACTCAAAACAATGAGTAGAAGTTAGCTAACATTAAAAGTAGAATTATCCTGTGATAGTCAGGCAAATAAGCGTTAGAATAAGCAGATCTCATTCATTCGTTCACTCAATACAGAGACCATGAGACAAAAACTAAACAGTCCCTGACCTCAAGGAATTTATATTCTACTAGGGTGAAAAAACATTGTCCCAGATAATAAATATAAAATATGTGTAAACCATGATCCAGGGCTCAAGGCCCTTAGTTCAAGTAGACAGAATCAGATCTTGAAGGCTTCCCCAAGAAGGTCATCTTCTCTATACCTTCTCTTGAAGTTTATACTAGGAAATCTCCAAACACAAGCTTAGGGATAGCTTGTGTTTAGCTTTCCCCAAATGTTTGTAACAAAGGATCCCCATCTTTTCTGTAAGCGCTCAAGCTACTTGAGTTTGAAAGGTTGCTAAGAAAATGCTGTTTGAAAAGATGATGCCTATTAGATGATATTCGGTACAGAAAACTATTAACTATTACTGTTAATCATTCCATTACATAGTTAATTGTTTTTCTCAGTCATATTTTGAATATTAGAATGCTAAGTGTAATTATCAGCTTCAATTTTTTCATGTGTATAATGGATCAGGGAAAGGGGCTTATCAGATTTAGAGCTAGAAGGGACATCAGATTTTGGAGAATTGATGCAGCCAATCAAACTCTAAAGGGATCGGTATATCTAGAATGCCAATTTATTAATTAGCTCACCAAGAAGTTAAGATGAGGGGGTCACATCTTTTCATCAACTTTGTTCCAGTCACCGTATTCCTTTTATCAAAGTACGTGGAAATTCATATTCATATTATTTTTGGCAAGCTTGGGATCAGAATAGTCAAGTCAGTAAGTAAACGTTTATTAAACATCTACTGTGTATATAAAGAAAGACAAAGACAGTCCCTGTTCATGAGAAGCTTGCAATCTAATGGGAGAAGCAACATACATGCAAATAACTATGTACAACCAGCTATATATAGGATAAATGGGAAATAATCAACTGAGGGAAAGCATTAGAATTAAGAGGGATTGGGAATAGATTTCTGTACATGATATTTTAGATGGGATTTGAAGGAAGCCAGGAGGCAGAGATGATGTGGGAGAGCATTCCATTCATGAGGGACAGCCAGTGAAAATACCCAGGATCAAGAGATGAAGTGTCTTGTTTGAGGAATATCAGGGAGGACAGTGTCATTATATAACCAGCAGGGTTGAGGAGGTGGGGAAAGATAGGGGGAGATGTAAGATGTAAGTTTTCTAGTAAGAAGACTAGAAAGGTAAAAAGGGGCCAGGTCATGAAGGACTTTGAGTGCCAAACAGAGGTCGTAGTTTCAGAGGATGTAGATTCTGGAGATTATCACCAAAGTTTATTGAATGGGGAATTAAATGGCAAGAGATGAACTCAGGTCTTCACACTTCCAAGTTCAAAAATCTGTCCCATACCTAAAGTTGCTACAGAGTTTGGAATACTGAAAAAAAAAATGAATCAAATGTCATAAAAATATTATGAGAGACAGAACTTGAAAAACTATATAAGGTTATCAGTGCTTATCAAATAGTTCTTAAACCACTCTTCCTCTTTGAACCTCAAGTTCTTCATCTGTAAAATAAGTCATCTGAATTAGATGAGCTCTCTGGTCCATTCTGTCTCCACTCTGTGCTGTAGGAGCATCTGAAGTCCTGTCCTTGGAGCATGTGATAAAGGATGGTAGTAATACCTCCTCTAGGCAGCTAGGTAGCCCAACGGATAGAGTGCTGAGTCTGGAGTCAGGAAAATCTGGCCTCAGATATTTATTCACTGTGTGACCCTAAGGAAGTTACTTAACTCCTGTCTGCCTCAGTTTCCTCAGTTGCAACATAGAGATAATAGTACCTACCCCCCAGTGTTGTTGAGAGGATCAAATGAAATAATATTTTTAAGCACTTAGCACAGTGCATGGCACATAGTAAGTGCCTTAAGTTAGGGGTTTGTTTCCTTACTTCTTAGTAATTCTTAGCCTCTCTCTGAAAATGTACACTGAATAGAAGATTCCTGGTTTTAAGACTCTAGGTTCCAGAACAAAAGATATGAGTTCTTGGTAGTAGCAGGCTCTTTAAGTTTTCTGCCCTCAAAAAAAAAAAAAAAGAGAGAGAGAGTAAGACAAAGGCTAGAGTAATAGATCTGATCCCGTTCGCACGCCCCAGCAACCATGTTGTATATTTCCCAGTAAAATGTAAGCTCCTTAAGGGAAGAGATTGTTTTGTTTTTAACTTTCTAACCCCACTACCTAGTATACTGAGGGGTCATACTGTCTATCCAGGTCATTATTCTACTGTTTGGCCAGTAGGCTCCCAACAGCATTTAACAAATAGTCCAGAGATTACAAATCTTGCTTACGTAGTCTGAATTGTAGTGACTTTATTTGTTCCAGTGATAGTTGTGGCTCAACGTCAAGCATTTATACCAACTGCAGTCTTACAGAACATGACAGCAGAAAAGCTTTATTTGGCAGCAGAGAGACAAATATTAAGGTGGTAGATCAAGAATTGGACTTTGTCGCATTCCTAGACAGCAATGTGTTGACTGGGTGCTTGTGCTCTTTGTAACTTTGTTATGGATTCAAGAAATGTGTTAATTCTAAAGGGATTGATATTTCCAGCCCCAGAGAGTAAATTCCTGTGGTTCTCAGGCTTGCTTTAAGAGACCAAGAGCTTATAATCAAGAGAAAAATTTTTTTAAATGAAAAAAATGTCTGGAGAAGCAAACTGAAAAGAGAATAACTTAGAAGCAAAAATGGTAAAAATTTACCCAAGTAACAAACTCCTTGAAAACTAGAATAGACAAAAAAAAAATTGGTACCTATGAGATATCAAGAAATATTCAAGCAAAATCGAAGAATTGAAAAGATAGAAGAAAATTTAACATATCTGATATAAAAAAACAGCTGACCTAGGAAACAGTTTGGGAGATAATTTGAAATCCCTGAAAACCACTGTTAAAGGAAACCTGGACCCTGTATTTCAAGATCATACAAATAAAAACCGCCCAGGTCTATTCAAAATAGGAGGCAGAGTTGCTTGGTTCGTTGTTGTCCTTTGTTCTCAAAGAGAACCAAAAAGATGTCACTGTGTTAGAGTCAAGTCTGCCTGTGGTTGATCAGACCAGTACAAGCTCAGAATGCTCTACAACAGGTCAGGCACAAATAGCCCATGGGAACATTTGAGGTGGGTTCTCTAAAATTGTACATCTCACATTTCTTTTGAGCTTCTTCAGTTCTGCTTTGCTCATAGAGGGCATGTCACGCTGAGCAGCCCTGTACCAGTGTCTACCATGTGACACAAGCTATCCCAAAGTTTTTAAGAGAAACCTTAAGAGTATCCCTATATCACTTTTTCTGACCACCATGTGAGTACTTGCACTGTGTGAGTTCTCCATAAAATAATCTTTTTGGCATTTGAACAACATGGTCAGCCCATCAGAATTGCACTCTCTGCAGTAAAATTTGAATGCTTGGCACTTTAGTTCAAGAAAGGACCTAGCATCTTATCCTGCCAGATGATCTTCAGAATCTTCCTAAGACAATTCAAACGGGTATTAGGAAGACTGAGTGGTCTAAGGCGCCAGACTCAAGGTTGCTCCTTTCCTAACAGAAGGCAGAATAAAGATAAAAGACTCCATCAATCACCTCCTGAAACAGACCCCAAAAGGAAATGCCTCAGGATTGTCAAAAACTGCAAACATCCGAAATGGAGTTCAAATACCAAACATCCACAATAAGGATAATACAAGACCTCATAGATTCTATTATAAATATGAGGAGACCTTGGAATACAATATTCCAAAAGGTAAATGATACAGGTTTACAATGGAAAATAAATTACCCTGCAAATATGAGTATAATCCCGGTGTATTTGAGGGAAGTATAGAACTTTAATGGAATAGAGAACTTTCAAGCATTTCTTAAGAAAAGACCAGAACTAAATAGAAACTTTGAAATGCAAACAAGACTCCAGGGAAAATTTATTCACTGGACTGGCATACCTTAGTATCTTAAGGGTATATTATTTAGCTCCTAAGGAAGCTAAATTATAGGATCAGAGTGAGAAATGGTTTGTTCTGAAGGTTTCAATAGGGAACAGAAAAAGAAATGTAAAAGCAGTACATTAGTGTAGAAAGTAGGGAGAAAGATGTAGAAGTTGCTATTTCTTATAATTGGGGTGTGTGAAAAGAGGATGCAAATACTGAGGAGGGTAGCAGTGGGTATCAGATGAAACTCACTCTTAACTGAAATGGATAAAGGAGGGTTGAACACACATATACACATAAAATATTTCTTTAGAAATACACCAAACTCCACAGGGAAATAATTGAGGATAAGAGGGAAGGGAAGGATAGTAACTAGAGAAGCAGTAGCCACAAGCAAAACAAATTTCCTGATCTTGAAAGGAAGATTAAAAGAGAAAAGAGCTAGAATCCAAGGGGATGCCCATCAGCTGGGCCATGGTTAAACAAATATTGGTTTATCTATGAATCTATCTTCTATCTACCTCACGAAGTCAGAGTAGGGAGAGCTGGTTCAGTTTTGAAAGAATTCAATCAGACCTTCTCTTTAGCCAAAGGGAACTTTATCGATGCAAAAGCATACGGGCCTAAGTCTTAGCAAAGAACTAAAGAAAGGCGAAGATATAGGAGAAGAACTAGACTTTTATAGCCAGAAAGCTACATAGCCTATAGGATGACAATATAATTTTAGGGTTTCTAATGAGGGTTGGAGATTTAGGGACAAGGTGAGGAAGGTGGTTGCTTTCAAGATAAGGAAAGGTTGTCATGACACAGAATGGGGATGACACAGGATGGGGAAATGAATGACACAGGTCAGGGAACACAGGATAAGGGGGAAAAAAGCAATTCTTTTGGTGTAGGTTGCATGGTATATCGAGATAAGGGTAAGGGGCACTAAGGCACCCTCAAGTTACAGGATGGGCTAAGAATAAGCCTCAAACCCCCTCAGGGGGCCTGGGAAAGTAATCATTACTATTGACCCTTAGGGCATCTTTGTATCCACATCATTTCCCCACTCAGGAGAATTCTTGGGGGGGAGGGAGGGGGGAAAGGGATGAAGGTCATTGTCTTCAGTAGTTGCTTCCTGCTGCACAGGGGCGAAGATTCCATTTCAGCGGCCCAGAATTGTTTGAGGCAGGGTTGGCCAGCATGGGGGTACAGAATGAGGTACCAGCTGAGTCCAGGGTAGAGAGAGGCAAATCACTCAGGAACACCAAGGGTAGGGGTTGGTATCCTAAGAGCTGAAAGTGAAATTTCTGCAGATGAGAAGACACAAGGCAAACCAGGAGGTTAAACAAGCACAGACCAAGTATAAGAGCATGTAACATGATTAATAATGAGGTCAGACTGGGGGAAGAAGGGAGAGGAACCACACCCCCAGGAGGAGGTAGGGGGAGATACCAGGCTGGAGTGGATGACTTGCATCCAAGAAAGAGGTTGAGTATAATATCCTTTGAGTGCTCAAAGGATAAATTCCATGCAGGATCTTCAGGGAATAGGGGAGAGCTGTGAAGAGTAACCTAGTATATTGGGAATGATGGTGACACACCTAGCAATTACATACTCTACCCTGCCCCACAGAGTGCCCTATTTGAACTAAGGCATTAGACTTCCAGTCCCGAGGAAGCAGGCCTAACCCTAGGCACAGGGTGGGAATCAGGAGTAGGTGAGCTACAAACAGAAGTGGTTCAAGATGGGGCCCAGAACCAGCATAGCTGGAAAGCACACAGACCAGTCCCCACAGTGAGGGGCTTCCATGCATAGTCTCCTCTGATCACTTTTCTGGCTGGTTACACCTTGCATCTTATCTCATGTCTCACATCCTGCCTTCTGTTTGCTTCATCTGCCTAGCACTCCTGTCTGCCTCACCATCCACCCAAAAATGCTTTTGGGAGAGGGACAAAGGAGCTGTCCCTGCCTGAGTCCAGGGGATGAGGAGAGGGTGGAACACGTATCCTTGTTGCACGACCATCTCAGGTGGACAGCTGACAGTCTAGGAGACACAGAGCTGACAGACAAGTTCAATATGCAGGGCCCAAATGGAGAATAGAGAACAAAATCAAAGAAAAAAACCGAGTACTTTATGATGTTATTTACTTTCGACACACAGGATTATCTGATCTTGTTATTTTCTCAGAAGTTAGCACTGATTCCAATTCCTTTAGGAGGATCAGATACTGTTGAGGATCCAGCTCTTTACATGTAAATATAAGTAACAACACTTTGCAGGTAGAAATTTTCTATCCTTGAGTTCAATAGTTACACAAATGAATTTACTTATAAGAGACCGACTTTTACTCCAGTTACCATAAAAGACTTGGGAGGATTCATAAGTAATTAATTCCAAAACAGTACATACCAATAAGTTGCTTATAATAAAACAGGTTTATACTATAGAACACACAGTATAAACAGTTATTATTTCCACAAAAGTAACAAACTTTGAAGAAGTTGACTTTTCCATTTAATGCAAAAGTATTTCATAATTTACCTCCCTTTAAGAAATTTGCACTGAAATTCTTTTCCTCAGATAGTAAACATTTCTGATCTAGTTTCAATAATCAATAGAATAACAGTTAGGTCCCTCAATCAGTTAAAACAATACTCAATTATTATAACATCATTTTGAAACATCTAAGGACCTTATTCCATACAGACATATATCTAGTGACAGGCAGATGATGAGGCCAAAATACCCATTTACTAAGTTCTTTAATATATAAAAAGGCATATAAATCTGAGACTGAATAGCCCAGATCTTAAACACACACTTTCTTATAGTAGTTCAAATGTATCCAGTCTTAGTCTATGGGATAATGATTCAACATTGTGTTTGCACCTTTGTTTCACAAACTTCTTTTCCTTTATTTAATTATTCCCATAACATTCAGAAATAATGTTCTAGTCCAGGGATTTACTAATTTACCCAGTTGTTTGGGGTATGGAATGACTACACATTCATATCGAAAACAGCAAAATTTCACATATGTGCATTGTGTTTTCATATCTTTTACTACCACTTGCTTTGATTACAGAAATTTGCCATAAAAAGGAAAGCAAGGACTTGGTTAGATAAAACATCATAGTTATCCAACCATGCATCATCAATTTCACCTCATAACCAGATTCAGGAATAGTCAGGTGAGAAACATTCCTTTTCAAAGGAACACAGTGGGTAACTGAGCTAGGATCCCATCCCCAGCTGAGGCTAGGATTGTCCTCTCAATTTTTCCAGACACAGACCAAATGTAAGAGCAAGTAAAGTTACACCTGTAACAGTCACATTCTCTTGTGGCATTTCTCTCAGAAGGTGGATTATTGACTATTGACTATTGATGGATTTTTATGATCCATCATACAACTCAAAATAAATCTGTTGTAGTCCCGAGAGCTTTTAGCTCAGATGGCAAGTTTCACTAATCAAGAATTTTCCCAGGACTCACATCTCAAAATTTAAATTTGTCCTCAAGAATTTTCCCAGGACTCACATCTCAAAATTTAAATTTGTCCTCATGCAAAAGCAAATCATTAGAGATCATTTCTATATACTTACAAATTCTCAGCATGCCAAGTTCCTTGTTTAGGCACTCCATAACCCAAACAAGCTCTCTGGCAAGTTTATAAAATTAGGAAGGATGGAAAGAAGGGGCTGCCTTTTCCACTGCACAGTATAGAGCTGCTATGGGCTGTGCTTTTGACTAGCCCTGAGGACTGCTCTGAATGGGCAGAATCCTCCTTTGCATACAACACACACATAGAGTAATCAATTACCAGCTTTAGGTTTTAGGATTAAAACATAACCAACAATCTTATAATTTTCATGAGCCATAGCCAAAAGAAGGATGGGTTGTCTTATCCAATGCAGACAACTGCTGGTTTCTTATCTCACAGGAGGTACTTCCAGGCTTCTGGTGGCAGGGGCTCTGGGCCATTACTAGCTAGGCCCTCATGATAGCTGATGCCTCTTTCCCCTCCCTCCTTTTGCCAGGTGGGGGAAGGGAGTTTGCAGGTAGAGGGAAAGGGTGAAACTCTCTTTTCCTAATTTGATCTGGGATGAGAGGAATTAATACAAAAACTCCAAGGCTGTTTGCAGTCATACAGAGATACTCTCTTGTTTCAAGAAGAGGGAGTGGGGAAAAGGGAGTGACCAGGTGTGTAGATGTTTCAAAATTCCTTAAAGATCAATCAGGAAACCTTACAAAACCATGGAATCTGCTAAGCTGTTTTGTTGTGTTTTTTTTTAGTGGTTCTAACTTTTCATTTCTATGCTCATCCCTAAAAATTTAGAGTGAGACATTGAACTTTTTAGACTAGTCATGAGACTAGTGCCCTTTCTTAGGATACCTGAAGCACAAACCAAAGACTGTTTTTCTGAAAGCACCTATATAAGATTGATCTAAGGACACAACAAACCTAGAAGTGAAACTTAGAAAATTCACAGTAGGTTTTAGTATAATTGTTAGCAGTATCAAATTATTGCAACAAGTTAGCTTGCAAATGAAAATTTAGTAGACCTTTAGAATCACACAAAAAGATTTTGCAAAACATTTCTTTGTAAAAAGGGATTTCCCTTTCTAAAACAAAAAAGTTTACAATTTATCCTGATGTTAAAGGAAATAATCACTAAACTTTCATAAAATAAATTAGATGGAAACCTTAAAGATTGGGATTTCTCAAAACCACGTTGGTATAAAATGTCTTTTAAGCATCACAAATCCCTAAGTGCCACAAAACCAAAATTCTGAATAATCATAAATTCCTAAGTACCAAAAGTACCTTGGGGAGGAAGTTCAGTTCCACTCCCCACCCCCACCCCCCAAGGTATGAACATTCCCAATTAAACTAGTCTTATCACAATAACAAAGCTTACCAGACCTTTAAGAACTTAGTAGGAATTCTGTTACACAGAAAGACTTTACACAGGGTTGAGCAAATCAGATCAGGATTCATAATCACTAGTGGTAACATTTTCATTTCTAAAGTCCAATACTTTTAGCACCTTAAAAGAAAAGACTAGGAAATGCATATAAAGTTTTGAGTTAACAACGCAGGGTACAGAGGCTTAGAAAGCAGGGTGCTGAGACCCCCAAAGCAAACCAGGCACAGAGGCCCTCCTCTGCACCTCCCCAAAGTCCCACAGGGAAGGGGAAGGAACAACACAGGATAAAGCAGGTTGCAGGGGGGAAAACATAGGATAAAAGGTTCACTCAAGCAGAGCTAGGTGCCTTTTCTTTAAGTTTGGGAGACCAAATTTCTTACTAAGTTTGTTTTGTTTAGAATCCCCTTCACAAATCACTTTTCGAGTTTATTTTGAGGGCAGGCTGTGTTACAGTGGAACACTAGGCACTTTTCCTTAAAATCTCCTCCCAGATTTCCCTCCTAGCAGCCTCCTAGCAAGCTCTCCCCACTTGTCCCAGCATCCCAGGACAGAGGGGAGAAAACAAATGTAACCAACCCAGGGCAAGGGCATCCGCTTATATGAGGGTCCACAGTCCAGCTGACCACCCAGAAGTCAGTGGAGCTTCAGACGCCGCTGGCAGTGTCTGGGCAGTCCAGGGGTCTCATTGCTAGGGAGACAGTAGGAGCAGAAAGGTCTGAGGAAGAGAACAAAGAAAAAGGTGCTTACCTGTGATCCCAGTGGCTAGGAGAAGATCATCAGAGTCCACTTAATACTTGGACTACCAGGTTTCGCTACCAAAATGACGAAGTCAGAGTAGGGAGAGCTGGTTCAGTTTTGAAAGAATTCAATCAGACCTTCTCTTTAGCCAAAGGAAGCTTTATTAACACAAAAGCATGCGGGCCTGAGACTTAGCAGAGCTAAACAAAGGTAATGATATAGGAAAAGGACTAGACTTTTATAGCCAGAAAGCTACATAGCCTGTAGGATGATGATGTAATTTTAGGGTTTCTAATGGAGGTTGGAGATTTAGAAACTGGATAGGTACAAACAAGGTGAGGAAGGTGGTTGCTTGCAAGATAAAGAAAGGTTGTCATGACACAGGATGGGGAAGATAAATGACAGGATGGGGAAATGAATGACACAGGTTGGGGAACACAGGATAAGGGGGAATAAAGCAATTCTTTTGGTATAGGTTGCATGGTATATTGAGATAAGGAGAAGGGGCACTAAAGCACCCTCAAGTTACAGGATGGGCTAAGAATAAGCTTCAAACTCCCCTCAGGGGGCCTGGGAAAGTAATCATTACTATTGACCCTCAGGGCACCTTTGTATCCACATCATACCTAACTACCAAGATTTATATCTTGGACAATGTAAATAGACAATTTGGGAGTAGAATTAAACAAGAGGAAAGCAACCTCGATTGCCTTTGGGAAGTTGCAAAACTCCATTAATTCCACAAACTTCTCCTAGAAGCAAAGGCCCATCTTTTTAATTCCAATATTACACTAATATTGCTATTTGTGAGTTATGAAAGAACATACTTCCAAATAATTATTTCAAGTAAAGTTCTTAGTGGGTATAAGCTTACTTTAAAATCTAACAAGGAAATGTAAAGAAATAAAGTTCTTGTTTTTCCCAAAGAAATGTGTTATCAAAAAAGATGGGTCAGTCATGTGGTGAGAGCAAGGCATAATCTGTGTGTTCCACTGGCATCATTAAAACGTTAGGAGAAATTGAGAAAGGCTCCCAGGACAATTGTCAGGCATGGATGGGTCATGATCTGCATTATTGGAGAAAACATCCACAGTGATGATGTCACAGATCCTTCTGAATATGTAAACACTTATGAAACTCACTTAACTACTTCTTCTGGTCTTAAAACTATCCAAGCTGACTATTCTAATTAAATTGAGTTTTCTTCATTTGTGAAGTTCTGCCAGCTCCAGAAACTAGACATAAATAGAAGGCTTTTCTAAACTCATGCATATTCACCAAAAATTTCTATCTCTATGTCTGTTGCCTGGGGATTCAACCTAATACAGCTAAGATACATAGATGCCATCATATTTCTCAAAAGGAACTGATTGGGTCAGCTGGGTAGTGCAATAAATAGAGCACCCGCCATCTGGCCTCAAATACTTGACACTTACTAGCTTTGTGACCTTGGGCAAGTCATTTAACCCCAATTACCTTGCCTTTACCCCTCCAAAAAAAAAAGGAACTAATTGATATATTTCTTCCTAACTTAAACCCAGTCTGTATTATCAGCTTTCAACCTAGCTTTAGCTTATTATCATTATTATTACCTAGATTTATCCCTTATTATCACATCCTTTCTGGGCAGCACCCTATTAGTAATTCATTCTTTAACCACCCTTCACTAAGGTCACTTCCCCTACTCCTTTCTGTGTGGGTAGACCATTGTTCAGGTGACAACTTCACAGTTTCTTAAAGAGAAGATCCCCTCTCAACAGAAAGGAAATTCTTTTTTCTGGGAGTGGTAACTTGAGAGTAAGGAGGCTAACAGGATAAAAATACTTGAGGACCAGTGGTCTTAACAATAGTCAGTATGGTCCCAGCAGATTAGAACTATGATTCATTTGAACTTTATTACATCATTAGTAGTTTTTTCAAGTTGTATCAAGGCTTAATCAGCTTTCAGTAGGTAAGAAGTACAGTAGCATTTTGTGATTCTAATTCTAGATTTCTAAGACAATTGCCTAGCCATCTCAAAGGGGGCCAATGGAGTAGGAGTTTTCCTCCCTAACTAGAAAAAGAAAACTATCTGGACCTTATTAATTCAGCATATTCCAGCTATGCACTTTGCTTAAACAAAGTGGCAGTGTACAAATAGTTCAAATAGTATTGAGGTTAAATGTAGGTGGTCCTAGGAGCCATCTGGGAAATTTAAAATGAAAGTAATCTCAGTGGTAGACACTCAAAGACCTTGTTTTTAGCAGTGAACAGAGTAGACTTTGTGCAGGCAAAAGTGAGGGCTGTTGACATCAGTGGATTTTTCACGCTCTACTTCATCAGAGATGTGACTAACATGATTGGGATGCTGGTCTGGAGAGGCTGCTGTACTAGGAGTCAAAGTGGAGTCTTCTCTCCCTTCACTAGAGAATGCTTATGCTGAGAGAGGAAAGAATCTTTTACCTTCTAGTTTGTCATGCATCCATTCATCCTTATCTAATTACCTCAGTCCTTTAGACATCAGTGGAAGACAAGTGGACAATGCTGCTACTGATTAGAAAATTTACTCATGCATCTATTGCATGGCCATTTCAGACTCTTTTCATTTCCTTTGAATACTCAGTTCTATTTTTCTTTCTCTGCCTTCTTTCTCTTTTCTTTTTCCTCTAGTTCACTCATTTATTTTCTTTCTTCTCCCCCTCCTTTTCTTTATTACCGTAGGTATTGGAATCTTTGAGTCTCAAAATTGGAGGGGATCTCCGAGGTCATCTGGTCCAACTTGGCTGGGCTGTAATTCCCTCTACGACATTTCAACTGTGATCGTTAGAAAGATATTGCTTCTATTGAGCAAAATTTGCATCTGCAACTTCCAAACTTTGCTCCTAGTTGACTCCTTCAAAGCCAAGAAAGACAAATTTAATCTTTTTCCACATGACAGCACTTCAAATACTTGAGATATCATCTGCTCCTCTGCCTTTTCTTTTCCCAGGGTAGCCATCCCTAGGTTTCTTTAAATTACCCTAGTGTGCCATGGTTTTTCTTCATTGGTTATTCTCCTTGGGGAAAATTTTGTCACTGCCCTTCCCAGAGTGTGATCCCTATAACTAAACTCAGTAATCCCGATATGAATTGATCAGGATATTAACAGCAAGACTACCACATCAGTCTTTCTGGACACTTTTCCTGGAGTCAGGACCTGTGATTTCATCATTGTAATATTGAAAATATGATAAGGGACTCTAATAAGGATGAAGGACATTTTCTTCATCTGGGGTTGATTTGGTATGGATAAAAGAGAAAGGTTGGTTGTTTTTGTTTGGTTTTTTTCTGAATTTAATTTCTTCTAGGCTCTTTAGGGCCATGAACTTCAAAGAAATGTGTGGCAATGACTTATATTGGCAAACAACTGCAACTATGTATGCAATATGCAAAATTCTGATGATCAGACTCCACATTTTTTTTTGCTTTTCTGATTCTATACAACTTTGTTGAGTAAAATGCATTGAAATAAATATTAGAATAACTCGTTGATATTTTACTTTTTTTTGCTGAAGTTAGCAAAGATAGTGGATAATGAAGATATCCCTCCTGGCCACAATATCATCTTTCTAAGGATTCAGTGGAAGTCACTCTTTACATTATTTTTATCACTGGTTTTCCCTAAAATTAGATAAATCTAAAGGCTGAATGCACAAGAGGAAGGGAGAGAACAATTATGGGAAATAATTGGAAAGCGCTTAGAGAATAGGAGTTATGTTTTCTTTAATTTTTGTGGTTTTGTGTTTCTTTTGTGGAAATTTCACTGGTATTATGAACTTCTAATGAGGAAACTATAAATCAGCATCTATCGTGAAACTTATGTCTTAAAGAGTTTCTGGAACACTGAGAGGTTAAATGACTTATGCAGAATTGCACGACTAATGGATATCAGAGATAGCACTTGAACTCAGATCTTTCCAACTTCTATTTCTTATTTTATTTAGTATCTTCCATGATTTTGATAGATGCTCAACAAGTATTTAATGACTTAACTGAGTCCATCTTTCCCTAAGGTTAGTGTGTCCTCTTAAGTTGATTCTTTTTTCATATTGTGTGACTCTTTCTTTTGCAGGCCTGTGTGTGATGAGTGCAGCATCAATCTACACAGTGAAACACATAGAATGGCAGCACAACGTGGATTATGCTTTTGGCTTTGCTTACATCCTGGCCTGGATCGCTCTTCCCTTAGCTCTCACCAGTGGAGTGATCTATGTCATCTTGCGAAAACGTGAATGAAACTTCCCCCAAGCTGCTTGTAGGAAGTTCTGGATATCCCTGTGGAAGGGAAAAGGAAAACAATGAAACAAAAAGAAATAACCAAAAAATCCAAACCAAACCACAAAAATGGAGGGAGGTTACTATGTTGATATGTATATAATATCTATGGTTTTTTAAAAAACCTATTTATAACACTTTCTACATGTATGTACATAGCATTGTTTGCTTTTGTCTTGACAATATGCCTTGAGTTAAACCCTAAAGAAGTGCCTAAGAAAGTTCAAATTCTAACAGTGTAATCAAAATTCAATATTTTGTCTCAATTTTCCTTGAAAAACTGATCATCTGACCAGGAAAAAAATATCACCTGATATTTTTCCTTCCACCTTCCACTCCATCCCCTACTGCCTTCAACAGAAACTGAATACATCGCGAGCATCTGTACCACTTTCCCTCATTTAGAAAACAATATATGCCCATCGAATCTCAAAAGGGCATAAACCACAAGTCCCTTTATGCTGTATGAATTAAACATAAACTGGCTAAATCCCCAGTGTATGCATTTCCAGGGACATGTTGTCTCCTTGAAAACTAGAACCCATACAGCAAGACAGCCAGCAACTTTGAAGTATTTCTTCCTTTCATGTAGGTAAATCAGTGATCAGCTAAGCCACATCTATAAAATGGTGCTATATATTTACCATTCCTTTACCATTGCTAGTCATTTAACCTACTCACTGGAAAACTCACTTAACAGTTTTACAAGATAAGGTAAAATGGAGAATTGAATAATTCTGTGTAATATAAATTGCTTTTGTACTTAGGCTGCTATTTTTTCTTCTTTTTTAATAAAATCTTCATAATACTCCCTCCTCTTTTTTCTTACGACAAGCCTCTAGACTCTCCGGGGCCATGAACACTCAGGGCTCATTTGGGTGCAGCCTCTTTTCTCTGCTTCAAAGGAATGTCTGGCAATGACTTGTATTGGCAAACAACTGTAGATGTGTATGCAGTGCCTTCTGATGCTCAGACTCCAAACTTTTTTTGCCTTTCTGATTTTATACGTTTGTTGACTAAAATGCATTGAAATAAACATCAGAATAACTCATTGATATTTCTCTTTTTTTTGGTGGGGTTAGCAAAGATAGTGGATAAAAACACATTGTGAGGTGGGAGGTGGGCGGGAGGCGAGTGTTAAGAGTCTTCTGAAAGATAAGTCTGTTTCTGTCATTTGGTTAGAACATGCCACAGAGGGCCAGAGCCAGACTGTGGTTCTGTACCTTTCTACTCCTCAGAGAGACCACTGAAGATATCTAATAATCCACTGTTCTTTGGAAAGGGCTGAGATCTAGAGCTAAAAATTCATTATACAAGGCTAAATGAATGTAATCCGTTCTCATGAATTATAGGACCTGTACATCCTAAATTATGTCAACAATGAGTTCATCTATAGGTAATTTCAAAATACAAATTTCATTATTATTTAGAAGGAATTGTTAGATTTCATGAAAATATAAATTATAAGCATCTGAGACTAAATTTCTGTCAGTTGCAACATATTAATTGGGGAGACCCAGATTTAATTCCAAGAAGCTTCCAGGGGTGAAAGGCGTTGTTATCTGTTTCTAGTTTTGGTTTTTCTCTTTTGATGTAGGGATCAGTAAAAATGAGGAGTCCTACTGCATATGGTGTATACTACCTCTGCTACAGTCTCTATTCCTAGGAAGGATTATAAATAGCAGTTTTTAAGATCTTACAAAAGCAATCCAGGAAGAGTTGAATGAGCAAAAACCTGATTTATCATTGAAGACAAAAAAAGATATTTACCTGCAGCCAGAGTAATTGAAAGGGTGTTTTGAGTCTTCTATACTCAGGTTCAATTCTAAGTTCTACTTTTTGATAAGCAATCCCCTCTCTATCCTTTACTTAACTCCTTTTCCACCTTTGTCCACAGTCTTCTGTGAAAATATTCACATTTAAGCATTTTTATTATTTAAATGATTAATAGATCTCTCTTTTTCCCAAATAAATGGCAAATTTCTCAAAGAAAAGTACTAGATGTTATATTTCATATTTCCTACTCTACACCTGACATGGTACTAAGAACATTAAAGCTCATCAATAAATTGAGTTCTATAGCAGTTGAGAATTTCACTAACTGGTGACATATTACTCTTGTTTTTAAAGGTTGGACTAGTGTAACCTTAATGGAATCTGAAGATCTTCAGTGCCTCTTTGTATTGGCACACTAAGTGTGCCTGTTAGTAAACAGGCACTTAGCACCTTAATTCAAGTTAACACCTTGTGTAAGCTATTTAATTAACACAGAGTATTTAACACCTTGGGAGTAGTTAACACCTTTACAGGAAGGGGAAGAACAGGGAGAAGCTATACTGTATATAAGGAAGAGAACCAGCAGGACAGTCAGATTTTTCTCTGGAGACTGTCCCCTTTTGCTGAGACCCTCCCTCTGTAACTTTTACCAAGAACTCTCTGAGTGAGAGAGGGATTCCTGCTTGAGGGAGCCTGTTCTATTGTGAAGGCTTAGGAATGTGGGTGTTCACTGCATTGACCATGTGTATCAACTTTGTGACTACCATAATGACTTTGGCTTTCTGGTTCTGGGACTCAGTTTTCTGGTATTTGAATAAAGGCTTTGGTTCTGCCTTCCATGTAGAGAGTTTGCTACATTTTGTGATTCACAACTATATCAGCATATTCATAACTACCGTGGGTGTTGTGAATATTTCATTATTGTTACAACTAGGTGACCTCTAAGATCCCTTCCAAACAAAAAACTTCACACAGTAAAAACCCTTGAGAATTCACAATTGACAGGAAGCAGTCAGAGGATATATGAGTGTTATTGGTTATCTAGAATATATGCAGATCCAATCAACTGGCTCAGCTGATGCAACATGAAATTGTACAGCATATATAAATGATCCATAACTAGTTCTGATTGGCTAACAATGTGATGAAGGGAAGAAGTCCTGATTGGCTTCAGAAATATTCAGAAAGTCCTATCAGTTTCTGCTGCTTCCTCTTTCCCTCTTTTTAGTTGCTTCCATGACTCTGTTGCTCAGAGTCTAGTGAGGTGGTATCCTATAGCAGGGGTGGGAGGTGGAAGAGTCATTGGGATCTTTTCTACTCCAAATCTGTATGGCCCCTGAGAGGTACACCTGGTCTTAGGCCTTTTGTTTGTTCTTTTTTCATTCTGGGTAGAGGAAGAGGGACTTCATCACCTAGTGATTGTGGAGGGTCATTATGAGGGTTCACCAGCATCTCATTCCTCCAGAGCTTGGGCTCCACTGTAGGTGTTGCAGTAAGCCCAGCATTGATAACCGAAGGAGCAATCTTCAGGCATGACCTTTAAGATTCTGACCCAACAGGACTCATCCAGTGGTCATGCTGTATCTGGACATGAATTTGGTGGGCTATGTAGGGGAAGGAAAGGGAATATGCATTTATGTAGCACCTACTATATGCCAGGCACTTTGCTAAGCACTTTTTTACAAATATTACCTCATTTGAACCTTATAACAACTTTGTACTACTATTATCCCCATTTTATAGTTGGGGAAACAGGCAAACAAAGGTTAAATGACTTGCCCACGTTCACACAGCTAGTAAGCATAAGAACCAAACTAAGTTTTGAGCCTACTCCCCTAGAGGCCAAGATGTTATGGAGGAGAGTGTACCTAGAAGTATTGAGGGGAAGTGTATGTTGGTTTTGCTGTAACTTTGAAGTAAATATGCCTTTGTAAAAGTTACTCAATGTTCTGTAGTTTAATGGAACTAGGTTGCTACTCAGTGTACCCTGAACAACAGGGCAACATAGTCAATGACGGCTTGAGTCAATGGCAGAAAAGAAGAGAAACATCCTGAAAGTACTTGAAAACACAAAGGGAGGAGATGTAGCAGGACTGACCCTGAGAAAGTGGGGTTAGAATATATACAATATAGGTGCATGCCCTGAAGGGTGGTGGAGGAGAAGGGTCCTACTATCATGTAAGCTCCCCAAAAGCAGGCCCACACTTATATTCCATTCACTTGACTGAGCCATTAACAATGCTGAGTATACCCCAAGGTACTGCTTTGCCAGTATCTAGCTTGTGTCTTCTCTTTCTGATAGGCATTGGCTCAGTCACTTATGGGGAAAATGGGTCAGGAAAACTCAGCACATGAATCTTATAATTGGCCCTTGTCTCTTAAATGCAAAAACTCCTGTCACTTTAAATAGAATTTTAGGACTAATACTGGAGAGGTTTTTGTTCTTCCCTGTTACTCTGATTTTTATCTTAGGTAGCTGTCAGCCACTAGTTAGTAATAAATTCAAGTAAATCATGTATATAATGGAGAACTATGAAACTAGAGAATGTCAGAGTTGGAAGGATCCTTAGAGATCTAGCCCAAGCATGTGTAAAGCCATGAACAAGCAGCTTTTGAGAGGATGGCTGCTGTGAACAACTTTCAAGGTTCTAATTACACAGTATAGTGAACACTCTATTCCATAACAAATCAGAGCAAAACATTCACAGAAATCAAGGTACAGCATTCACAATGTTACAACTTATCACAGATAATCAAAACACAACATTCACAACAACTTATCCCAGAAAATGGCCACATAGTTTCTACCACAGTGGTCACAAAGTTTTGAACAAAGAATAATCATTTAGTAACTCAATCATTCAATCATCTCAATCATTCAATCATCCTTAAGGAGGTTTGTCTCCTCAAGAGACACAAGTACAATAATCAAAGTTCTCTACTCACAGGGCACACTAAGTTACAAATCAGTCACTTGTTCAGTCATTAATCACTAAGTACAATCATTTAGTTGATCAATCATTCAATCAACTCAATCATTCAATCATCCTTCATCATTCACTATTCAATCACCAGAAAATACACAGATCCTCCACCCCTAGGTCACTAGTAAATTATAATTTCTCAGTCAGTACGCAGTATCCAAGTAAAGTCTTCTTTCAGCTTGACTCCAGGTGGTCTCTCAGATTCCTTGGATCCCTTTCCATGGTCTCAGAGCCTACCTGGATTCACCAAACTGTCACCTGTGTTCAAAGGCAGACAGCTTCCAGGTCCCTGTCCAGCTCTCTGAACACTTTCTTATCCATGCTGAAACTCACAGCATCCAGTCCACCCCAAATCCCTCATAGTCTCTGTTCCTAGGAAGTCAAGGCTTAACAAAGCTACAAACAGGTTTATACAAAGTACCAGCATCACAGTCATGCTTCCTCAGTCTTTGGCAGCTCCAGCTGGCCCTCAGCTCTGACTGATTGGCCCTCTAAAATCCTCAACAGCCTCAGCAGCTCTGGTTGGCTCGAAGCTCTGGCTGGCCCTCAGACTCAGCAGAAGCTTCAGCTGGTTCCCAGAATCAAAATCACTTCATCCAGGTTCTCCAAATCAAATTCATTCTCTGGGGAAGGGTGGGGGTCAGGGGGAGTTCCTCTTCAACCTCCCCAGCAGCAGCAGCTTCTGCCTCCACGGAGCTTGTTCCAAGAAGATCTGTCTCTCTCTCTCTAAATCACTTTGCCCAGGTTCCCAAAATCAAAATCATTCTCTCCAGCTTGGGTCCTTTCTCTTCAGCCTCCTCAGCAGCAGCTGCTTCTGCCTCCACAAAGGTTACTCCAAGAAAATCTTGGAGAAAGACCCAGCCAGTGTCTTTCCTTATACACACACAGCAATAGCTTCCTGTTTCAACTAGCCCCTTCTTGTTACATCAGCAACAGGAATTCATACCTTTTGTTTCTCTACCAGAGGCTTGATCAATTACTAAGTGCTAAGTAACTGTTACCTTTGGCAATACAAAGGGATCTTCAAATTCAGATTATATTACCATTACAGCATTTCATCTCACACATGAAAGAACTGAGAACCACAGAAAAATAACTTCCTATTGTCCTTCCTATGGGTCATCAGTGACAGATTCAGAGCTCTGTCCCAGATGTTTTTATTCCTCATAAGATGCTCCACCACCAAGGCTGTTCTATTTAATATTTAATATGTTAATATCAATGTATGTTAAAAGGTGTTTTTAATAAAGATAAAAATGTAATTTTAAAAACACTAACACAGATTAACTTCTTATATACAAATCTTAAGACATGGCAATCCTTAAAAATGATCTCAAAAATACAAGTATGTTTTATATTATGTATACAATATAAAATTTCCTTCAAATATTAGCTCTTTAAACAGAAGCACTATATTAAATACTCTTGCCTCTGACCCTTAATGACTCAACTCCTATCTGAACTTCAGATAAAATCAGAATAGTAATACCTGTAATACCTACTTCATCAAGTTGATCAAATGATATAATATACATCCTATACATCTAAAAAGCCCTATATAAATTTTATTTATCATGTCTTATGAATAAAATATAATAACATGATATAATATATGCCTAGCATATAATATTAATAAATATTGTTATCTTTATCCATGGCTACTATACACCATTTTCACCATTTTGGGCCTTCTTTAGCTATTCCAACTTACACTCAGAGTTAAGACCTCATTAAGACCTTTCAGTTATACTTCAGTATTGTTTTCAAATATCTCACAACTTCTCTTAATCATCTTTTTCTAATATATACTGCTTTGTTCTCAGCTTTCTGGCCTTTAGAATCTAAGCTTTATATTCTACAGTGAACTATCTTTCTTCTAATGCTATTTTTATTTTTTTAATTTAATATTTTATTTTTCCCCAGTTACATGTAAAAACAATTTTAACATTCATTTTTAAAACTTTGAGTTCCAAATTCTCTCTTTTTCTCCCTCCTCACCTCTCCTCATTAAGATGGCAAGCAATTTGATGTAGGTTATGCATGTGTAGTCATAATTGTCATGGTGTGAAAAACTATATTTCCTTCCATCCTATTTCCCTCACCCCATTTACTCTATTCTCTCTCTCCTTTCACTTTGTCCCTCCTCAAAACTGTTTTGCTTTCAGGCAGTGAGGTAGCACAGTGAATAGAGCACTGACCCTGGGTCAGGAGAACCTGAGTTTAAATCTGGCTTCAGACACTTGACACACTTACTAGCTGCATGACTTTGGGCAAGTCACTTAACTCCAATTGCCTTGCCTTCCCCCCCTCTAAAAAAAAAAAGTATTTTGCTTCTTACTACTCCCTTCCCCGATTTGTCCTCTAATCTATAAATCTGTCCTCCCTTCTCTAATGCTATTTTTAAAGAGAAGAAAACAAAAAATAACTAATGGTTATTTTCAAAAAGTTTTTTTAATTTAATTTTAATTCATTATCAACTCTGAATTCTCTCCTCACCTTATCCTCCCTACATTATAAGAAAAATAAAACTCATTACAAACATATATTATCAAGCAAAATATTTAGCCATGTCACACATGTGGTTGTGTGTATGTGTTTATGTATGTGTGTATGGTTCTATCTGCATTCTGAATCCATCACTTCTCTATCTGCAGATAGTTGGCATGTTTCTTATAGGTCTTCTGTCATTGTGACTGGTCATTTTGTTGCTCAGAGTTTCCAAGTCTTCAGACTTGTTTGTCATTTGTGAGGGTTATTGCAGGCTGCATCGATAATGTTTGAGGCACAGGGTGTGTCTGAGGCCCTGGAATTAGCTGGGTCACGTAGAGGTCAGAGCATACTGCACCGCCCCTGGTCATTTGGAGGCCAGGGATACTGCATTGCTCACGATTCTCTTATGTGGGGTTACCTGATGTTCCAGATAGTGTCTCCACACCCTGGGGTCTTCATGCCCTTGTGACTGCACCTTCCCTCTCCCATTTTTGTATCATCCTGTTTTAGGCAGCTGGGCTCTGTTGTTTGTCATTTATGGTATGCAGATCTGGGCTAGATAAGACCCAAACCGGTGAGGCAGATTTGAAGTCTGCCTTCAGATCTGGCCGTAAGGCTTCCCCATGGAGAAGACTCAATAAACTTTCTCTGCTTGCACCTTCGAGCCTCGACTCTTCTGTTCTTGAGAATGTGCTGGCGCTTTCTCCAGTGAAGTAAGTAACCGGCTGCCCCTGAAGTAAAGTTAGGGTACCTTGACAGAGAACCCTGACAGTCATTATTGTTATTGTGTAAATTGTTCTCCTGGTTCTATTCACTTCATTTTTCATCAGTTCATACAAGTCTTCCTACCTTTCTCTGAAGCCATCTCCTTCATCATTTTTTATGGGACAACAGTACACCATCACATACATGTACCAAAAATTTCACCAATTGATAGGCCCTTATTTCCTATATATTTTTGCCACCATGAAAAAAGTAGCTATCCATATTTTTGTACATATGGGTTCCTTTTCCTTTTTCTTTGATGTCTTTGGGATATAGACCTAGTAAACTATACTAGATCTAAGGGTATGCATAGTTTAATAACTTTGGGGGAATAATTATAAAATTGCTTTCCAGAATGGCTCCATATTGCTTTTCTACCCTCCACAAACTGCGTTATTGTATTTGTTTTCCCACAGGCCCTCCAGCATTTACCATTTTCCTTTTCTGTCAGCTTTGCCTATCTGATGGAGGTCAGGGGAAACCTTAGAACTGTATAAATTTGCATTTCTCTGATAATTAGTGATTTATAGCATTTTTCATATGGCTATCAATAGTTTAAATTTCTTCCTCTGAAAACTGCCTCTTCACATCCTTTCACCATTTATCAATTGGGAAATGCTTCTTATTTTTATAAAATTTAATAGTGTGTTAAATCTTATAGATCTTAGAAATGAGACCTTTATCAGAGATACTAATTGCAAAGATTTTTCCCCCCTAAATTCCTACTCATTTAATTTGACGTGAATTGGTTTTGTTTGTGCAAAAACTTTTAAATTTTTATGTATTCAAAATTGTTTATTTTACCTTCTGTGAATCTCCTTACATCTTGTTTGGTCATAAACTCTGCCTGAATAGTTCCAAATTGCTTTACTCAGAGGTGCCTCCTTCCATAGAAGGCATATATTCCCTTTCTTTTTTTTAAGGGAATATTCTTATTCCCTCTGTACAAATCAGAAACAAAATAAAATGGTTTTAATGAAATACATTTCTTCCAGTAGCAAATCTTAAATCATCACAGGTGCCTCCTAAAGATGACCCTTTTGCACCCCTTACTCAAATCACTTCAGCCCTCTGAGCCTGAGTTTCTTCATTTGTAGAACAAGTATACTTGAATGAGAGAATCTTTCATCCCTCCTATTCCATTATTTTATGATTCTTTGAGTTACCTTCTCATCAATATTTTTTTGTTTCAGTCTTTTTCTATAATTCTCTGACAAGTAGCATCTACTCTCTGCCAATTTCACTGCTATAAAATTTAAAATCCTAATTGCTTCAATGATACTTGTTTTTCTTTCTGAACATATTTAAGGATTGTTTAAATATTAGGAATAAGCAAAAGTGACATTTTCAAATAGAAATTCTCAACTGTGTTGGAGAGGGTGTTTGGCATCTACCAACTACAGAGGTCAGGGATAGGCAAGAGCATGGAAGGAGAACAAGTAAGCTTTGCTTTGTTTCTCCTCTTCCTCCTACTCTACCCACTGCTGTGCTGACTCTTAGGAAAAAGAAGAATGCTTTTGTCTAAGACTTGGATTTCAACATGTGACTCATGTAACAAATGCTACTTGCTTAAGATTTTTAGCAAAAACAACTTTTTTTCTAATTAGCTAGAAGGCATAACAAGTAGGCCAATAGGCTTTAACCACCTGCTCACTGTTATGCTTATGTATAACTGACTCCTGCTACACTAATGGGCTAATATTAATAATTATAACTGAAGCAGAATGTATTTAATACTATAACTATGGAATGGATTTAATAATATAATTATAGAATTAGTCCCCAAATGCAGATTTTCAAATAATGAAAAGCTAGAAATAGCTTCCACTTTGTTTTTTGTTTTTTGGTTTTTTTTGAAACTCCAGGTCTGAAAAGGAGTAATGTTAAAGATTTTCCTTAAAGAACCACCTATGTTGAGTTATATGACACTGATTACTGGCACTATGCTGATTAGTCATGATGCTATGGCCATCACACGCCATCACTTTATATATTTTGTGCACTAAACACAGGAAGGAAAATGATATTCTTATAAATAGCTTTCACAGGTTTTGCCTCTCTCCCAAAAATGTTGGGGGAGGGGGGGTGGGTTTATTTCCCTCTATCATGCTTAAGTGCGAGTCACACAACAAAGCCAATAGTTTAATGCACTGAGATTTAAAGAGTTAATTCTCCATTTAGCAAATCCTTCCCTCTGATGAAGTGGTGTCATAGAAATAACATCAAGCTGCATCATATCATAGAATTTTAGTATTTTAGAACTGGAGGGAACATATCTAATTCAACTCAATTATAGATGTAGAAATGGCCCAGAGAGGAGAAATGACATGCCTACAGTGAAAGAGTCAGTTAGTGGTAGTAGTAGTAATAAAATAAGTAGTAGGAACCATTTCAAGATACTTTCCACAATACTTCTTATTTTGAAATTGTTGGGGGATCAACTCAATTCAGTTAGAACATTTATTAGGTTTTCATTATATAAAGAATATTATACTAGATACTGATTAAAATACAAAATTTGAATAAGTCATGATTCCTGTTCTCATGAAGTTTAAGTCTAATCAACTCTCTCAAACTCCATCTGACACCTGCTCTGTGGTTCTTCTCCCATGATAGTTCCCAATCAAGTTCCACAGGGGGTTAGTCACACAGTTAGCTCTAATGTTGCATGATATCATCCTACAAATGAGTGTGATTAATGCAATTATATTACAATTGCTCCTAGTGTGGATGATTCCTGAATTAGTTACATAATTTGCAAAATCAGTCATGTGTAAACAGTCAAGATAAAATAGAATTTCAAACAATGTATAAACCATATTCTTATCTCAGAAGTAAAAGGCTAGAAACATGTTCTGAATACATCCCACTTAGAAGTACATGTGTAGAATCATAGTTAACACTGCATTTTCATTTCTTTCCATACCAAAGTTGCCTAATGACATGCCTATACTTCTTGTATCCATTGGTTTATCCATCTTAAAGTTTCCTCATCCATTCATGAAAGAAGGTATATAAAAGACATCTAAGAAATGATGTAGAAAATCCTTCAGTTTTGAGGGTTTGTTTTTAAAAAGCAAAATTGTTTTAATCATCTCAATTAGTAATTCAAAAGTTATTAAGATGAACAAACACTTTCAACATAGATAATCCAACATTAAACAAAAACAAATCTATGGACATATTGATAATAAATCTCAGAAAACAAAATTTGAAGTTCTGAAAGCATTGTATACTTCAAAATATTAAATCAGTTTTCTTTATCACAGTCCAAAATTCTGAAGAACTTTGTTTATGATACTAAGTTATATAATTAGGTTTACTATACATCACTCCACAAAAGTATTAAGGAAACAAAAGAAGTTTTTATATAGGTACTTCCAAAACAACACCATGCACAATGCTTTACCTCTCACTTATTCCAAATGCATCAGTAATGTCAGCATTATAACTCACTTCTGTGTAAAGTTTTTAATCATTCAACTTGGCTACAAAAGTCATTACAGGCTAGAGAGATTGCCTAATATGTCTCTAACCTCAGAGGTCTTTTTTTGTTTCATTCAGGCACGGAGGAAGAAAGCGCTCCAATTGCAATTTGATAATTGGAACATGTATTTAATTCCCAGAAAAGAAGGATAGGCAATGCTGCTAGAGTGGAATAATGCGTGACCTTAGGTGTGTATTCTGTATGAGCATCAGTCATTGAAATTCTGGCAGTAAGGTGACATTTGCTTTTGTTTGTGTTTGTGGTTTGGGTTTTTTTTGGCCTAGGAAATCAATGAAGAAGACTGTATAGGTGTGGAGGGGAAGTTGGCCTCATTCTGCAGTACCTAGACTACAGACTAGAACAATGAACTCATGGGTCCTTGGGATAAGTGAACGTTTGTATATAATTCTTTTTGTTAACTATGTAATATTTGTTCTATGTTTCTCTTTATGAAAAGTTCAGAAAGAACATAGGCTGTTGTTATCTAAGCTTAGTAAACCTTGAGATGGATTACATTATCATGTATGTACTACTAGTAGGTGCTCTGTAACATTACTTGATAATGTTTATAATAAGGAGACCTTTAAAAGAATCCACCAAACCAATATGTTAGGAAATAATTGTCAGTGAGACTAGTAAAATCCAAGAATGCTGCCTGGAATTTACACCTGAGAAAGTTTCTGAAGAAAGAGAAAGATTTCAACAGATGGCGTGAACGGACACAGGGCAGGACAATATACAGAAAAAATAATGGAACAGTTTGGCTGAAAAGAAAGGATGAATTAAAGCTGGTTAGAGTCCTACTGTCGAGCATTTTAGAAGCCTGCACTCCTTCATCTCCTAAAAGTTTGTGGCCAGGTGAGTTTTTCTGACAAGCTATAGGGAAATTTTGTTTTTAAAGTTTATTCTTTAATCCTCTGGCTACCTCATTTTAACATCCTTAAACGATGTAACAAGGTGTCAACATACAGTAATGTAAGGCAAAAGCTGCCAACAATGAAGGGAACAAAAAGTATAATCTATTCTTGAATAAATGAATTTGGGGAGGGGAAAATATATCTGTGTAAAAGTAAGTAATAGGAACTGTCACGATAGACTGAGGCTCTCCTAAGCTCCTAAGTCATTTATGAAAGCTGAGGAGACGTTGGTTGCTTTCCCTTCCTGGTTCCAATGCAGGTGCATTCTGCCATCCATAGTTTTGACTTGCTGTTGCCTACTCTTTTCTTCTTCTCTCACCATTTACTCTTACCACCCTAGGGAAGCTCTTGTCCAAAGTTTGAAGGGTCTGAACATTCACAGCCTTTAGTAAGCAGATGTGAAAGATTATTTTTAAAATGAAGTTTATTGCACATTTCCTTCAGGATATATTTTATCTGATAGACAGAGGGAATCAATAACAGAAGGGTTCAGAGTCAGGGGATGATAGACACCAGTGAAGTCTGAGAGGCAGTGTGAATGGAGACTTGGCCCTAGAATGAGGAAGGCCTAAGTTTGAGTCTCAACTCTGATTTCTATATTGGCTGTGTGACTATTAACAAATCACTTAACCCATTCAATTCTCATCAATTCTCTGAGGGCTGAAGTTTCAGAGAAAGTACTGATCTACACTGGTAGAGGGAGTTGATTCTTGCCAATGGAATTACCAGTCTACTGTCTATCAACAAAAAGAATTGTGTGACATAGGCTTGTATCATAGGGAAGACATCTGGGTAACCAAATCATTAAACTGAAATTGAGCTCATCCTGCTTCCTAAAACTAACTATAAGAATACAAAAGTGATGAACAAGAGAACTGGATTTCTGAATTTAACTCATTACAGGACAGATGAATTTCTGAACTAAGTTCAGTGATCAAGAATCATGACTTAGGCAGGGAGAGGACAAAATCAATTTTAAAAAGACAAAAACAATCTGATTATTTCAAAAGACAGAGAGAACAAAACCTTAATCTTAAAATGTGAAACCACTGTGCAGGACTGGCTCAAAAGAAGTAGGGGAAAAAGTCCTCTTCCTTGGTGCCAAGTTGCATAAGGAAGTAAAAGTAAATGAAATCTGTGTCATTAAGTAACTCTATAAGCTCCTGTGATTAAACTAAGAAACATGAAAGCAAGACAGGCAGATAAGACTGCAGCAGTGAATTTGAAATTCACTCTAAAACTTTCAGTTACCTCAGGGCTAGACCAGGTAAGAGCACCTGGACAGAAATTCATAGAGGTGAGAAGATTAACGGAAATTCAAAAGATTAGGAAGAGATAACTGTATATGCCACAGGTCAAACAAATCTGTTGAAACAAAAGCAACATAAACCTTTAAGCATATATATGAAAAAATTATCTTAGTTCATGGAGCTTCTAATAATAGTATAAAAAAGATATTCCCTAGTATGATAAATGTATTTCATCTTAACCAATTTCATGGAAACGATTACTGGGAAGCATCAACTAACTAGGTCACTTAATATCTGGGGCAAGTAAAATTAATTATATTCAGATTTGGAGAAGATATCTATAAATAATCCAAAATGAGAGAATAAAAGATAAACCATTCACGTATTCTTTTATATGTGAATGTAAACCTATATAAGCCTAATGATTTTAGCACTTCGAACACTAAAAAAAAAAAAAAAAACCAAAAACAGAAGTAAGAAATCACTGTTAATTAGCATGGAAGAGACTAATTTGGCAAACAGGTCTAAACTAATGCCTTTTGGTATTTATGGAATATGCTATAATGATTAGAGGAGAAAATCAAAATACATATTTAAAAGACACCTTCTAGTTTCTAGGCTGCATGAGAAGGCAGTGAATTTTGTCATCACATGACTTTATCATTGAATTTGCATACGTATCCTAAAAAAAGATTGGAATGTAAGAAATTGAGCAAATTACCAACAGAAAATTCAGAACCTTAAGTCTACATGCTTTTTCATTATCTTCTTTACCTTCCTCTTTTTTTTCAAGTGAGTTTTGGTTTACAATTCTTCTGGGGGACTGGTTTTTCTCCTAGAATCCCAACCTTAAACCCAGTCTCCTGGCCACTTCCATCTCCAGCTGCTTTATCTTCTTTTAAAGGAATCTTTCCAAATTCTATGGATCCTGACTGATTTTTGGTCACTGGCAGTGATTAGGGAGGATAATTCCAATGAAAATTCAAATACTTGGAACTTCAGTAACTCCCATTTTTCTGAAATGTATTGGCATTAGAGAGTACATCAGTTTTATCCACCTGACATATGATTCAAATTTTTCATGGGATATCATTCAAATTACTACCTTGCTATATGAATTTATTTTGCTTCTTAGGAATTCTGGGAAACATGAGGTGGAAAAAAAAAACCAACAACTGTTTTCTTTTTATTATTCAGCCTGTCCTCTTTTTCTTGGATTACCAGCTCTTACTTCCTCATCAAAATCTGTTTCAGGAACTGAAAAGGCCAGAGCTCAATGGTAAATTTGATCACCAAATAAAAGATTTGAGAGACATAAAAAGGCCCAAGGGATCAATGTGAAATGATTGAATATTTACACAAAACTAAATTGTCCAGATTAACAGAAGCAGAAGTAAAAGACTTAAATAACAAACCTCATTTCAGAAAAAGAAATTCAGCCAGCCATCAATGAACTCCCTAGGAAAAAATCTTCAGGATCAGATTGATTTATAAGCAAATTCTATCAAACATTTAAAGAACAATTAATGGCAATACTATATAGACTATCCAGGAAAAGTGCTAAAGAAGAAGTCTTAGCAAATTATTTTTAGGATACCAATATGGTATTGATACAATACTTATATTGGGAAGAGTCAAAAGAGAAGAAAATAGACCAATTTTCATAGTGAATATAGATTCAAAATTTTTAAATAAAATTTTTAGCAAAAAGATTATCTAAACTTATTATGAGAACAATACACTTTGATCAAGTAGGATTTTTACCAGGAATGCAGAGCTGGTCCAATATTAGTTAAACTATCAGCGTAATTGATAATATCAACAAGAAATTTAAGAGAAACTTTATTTTTATCTCAATAGATACAGAGAAAGCTTTTGATAAAATACAAGCCGCATTCCTATAAAAAACATTGGAGAGCTTGGAGCCTTCCTTAAAATAAGTATCATCTAACTAAAACCAAAAGGAAGCTTTATATGTAATGGGGATAAGCCAGAAGCATTTCCAGTAAGATCAGGGTTGAGAAAAGGATATCCATTATCACCACTGTTATTCAAAAAGGTACTAGAAACATTAGGTCTTACAAAAAAAGAAGAAAAGGAAATTGAAGGAATTTGAACAGGCAAAGAAGAAACTAAGATATCAATCTTTTCAGATGATACAATGATATACTTAACAGCATCCTAGAGAATCAAGTAAAAAATTACTTGAAATAATTAACAAGATTAGCAAAGTTGT
>CM053584.1:190468763-190517078 GCA_028627135.1 Pseudochirops cupreus | reverse complement strand
TGAATTAAGGTCACTGGATTGGTAATTAAATGGGTTTTGAATTTAAAAGCTTAAGTATAAGAACATAATAATTGTGTTACTGGCAAACACTTGTGTTATGAACTATGTGAAGAAAAGACCAGTGAAACCCCCTAAGTTTTGTCAATTGTGGGAACGATTTTATGATCAGAGAATTTAGAAATTGTGTTAAATTGTTTTTGATAAAGGGAAAGTTAGTAATTATACAAAGACCTTGTAAGATTTCTGGTCATTTTATTAATTGTGTATAGATTCTGCAATGTTCAAACTTACGGTGAATTTTAGTTTCAGACAGACTGCCTGGAGTCCTTATCAGATTAAGTAAGGGAATTTCTCCACTCCTCCACAAGGAAGGAGGGTGGGGGTGGGACAGCAGTTAAAAGAAAAAGAATAAAAAAAGCCTCACTGATGAGTCAGTTTTGAAACTGGCGCTTTAAAGTTGGTATAATTGATATCCACTAATTGGTTTTTGGTAATGATTTGGAATATATTTGGAATATAGAATATTAATTATGCATATGAGTCCTGGTAAACCTTTGTGGTATGCTGTGTTTTGCTTTCATACAGGAAATACTTCTAGAAAGGATGTTTTGCAGATATGTAAGAGATTCAATTTCTGAAGTATCTCTTTCTTCCAATTAGAGGATAGACAAGCTTTGCGAAACAAGTATGTATGTCTGCTATTCAGTTGTGAGGTTTAAGTCAGAAACCTCTTTTGCTTAAGTTAAATAGTCTGAGCAATGGATTGTACTAGCCCATGCTCAATCTACTTCTGGTCATTTTTCCTACTGCTTTTGGCTCTTGTTTGTTTAATCTCTCTGCTAGATTTGTGTCTTCTAGGCTGAATGCATTCCAAATTCAGATGAACTACTGCCTGAAGTGCTACCCAACACCCCCTTGGATCTGGCATCTACTAAATTCCGGACATTGGCTGCAGGCCCCCCTGTCCTCTGGACTGATCTATTTGAGACAGGGACAGCTGTACGTGAATTCTCAGCATGAAGCAGCCTGAGAAGCTGAGACCTTCATCCCTGATCCCCAAAAGAATTTGTGTCTAATTTGTTATAGGGGGAAAATGACGTGATGGCCTTTGTAACATTTGGGGGTGAATTTTGTGGCATAGTTGTAACTTCAGTCTTGTGTGTGTACCATCGGTTTGCAAAATCAGGTTAACTCTGTCCCTTCCCTCCCCCCAGCTGTAAAGCATTAACTCTGTGCCTTCCCTGCCCCCTATAATGCATCTGCCCTGCATTGGCAAGCTATTAAAAATCACCTCCATGGCCTTATTGAAGGTGGAAACACTACAAGTGACATGTTAGATTTTAGATCAACTTATGTGGGATTTGAACCATGCTGAGCGCGCTCAGCTGACACTCCATGATGTGGTAGATGACATTTTACGAAAATTACGGGTTATTCCATGGTCAGCATGGGGCTGGAAAATCGTGCTCTGCCTAGGGATTGTTTTGTTGTGCCTGATGCTCCTCTTGTGCTGTATTCCCATATGTTTGCGTTGTGCTGTACGTGTCTTACGAAACTCCTTGGGGGCATTGAAAGCCCAGATTGTGAATCCTCCACTAGTGTATTGTTTTAAAAGAAAACAGGGAGTTCTTGGGCCCCCAACCTCCATTGTTCCCTCCTGCTGCCTTCTGGGTGACTTGTTGCATTCCAAGGCGCTAGAAGCCAGAGCCCTGATAAGGCTGTTTGCCTTACCGGAATATGAACTTTGGACTAACAGCATTGAGCATATGTCATCCAGTGAGATAGCTCTCCCCTTCTTCTGGTCCCTGTTGCTGAGGCACGTGACTTAGTCTGCCCAAGGGGAGATAAAAGGGGAGTGAGGGGAGCGAGAGGGGTAAGAGAAGAGAGAGAGAGAGAAGGGAAGAGAAAATGTAATAATAAAGCTGCATTTTTAAACCCATCTGTGTGTGGGGGGCGTTCTGTTCAAGAAAAGAAGCCAGAGATGTCTGAAGACCCTGGGGAGGGTGAGTGAGGAAGGCGGACCAGCAGGGGATCTGAGGTGAGTGGATCCCAACAGAACTCTGCTTCCAGAATGGAGAGAGCTGTGTCCCAAATTGCAGGCATTTTCACAGTTGCCAGAGCTATGAGGAAGGCACCCTCTCTACAGCCCACACAACCTTTGGCACACCGGCATTCCTCACCCAGCACCACTGCCCCTGACTCTGACCCAGATCCGAGCAGGTCAAAGCAAAAGCAATTACCCTCTGAATGGTCACTTGGTCCCCCTACTATATGCTGGCCAGGAGCTCAGGAGGCAGCCACATGCTGCACCTCTGCCATCTCTTGCCCCAGTGTCAGGGATCAGACTGCACTCTTCAGTCACCCAGTTCCAACAGAGTTCCCCAATGACATTTTGCTTTCTCTTTGGTGTTTATGGGTTGAGGAGTCTGGAAACTGCCACAGCTGCTGGCGATTCACTCTCCTTAAGTCTGCTTGGTGGGTCTGTGCTGCTGGTTGGGGCCATCCCAGGTTGCGGCTCACATGGGACTGCACTCAACTCTCAGTTTAGTGCAATGGACCCTTCCTGTTGGCCTGCCAGGCTGCCTTCAGTGGGAGATTTGTTTCTCCCTGTCACTTTGGGGGTTCTGTAGCTCTAAAATTTGTTGAGTCATGTTTTACAGGTATTGGAGGTGGTTGTTGGGGAAGCTCACGCAAGCTCCTGCTTTTACTCTGTCATCTTGGCTCCACCCACTCAACTTTAGTCTTTTTCCTGAGGACTGGGCTCAAAGTCTTCTCTGACTCCTTCCATATGAGCAATGCATATGTTTCCACAGTCTCAGTCTCTGTCTCAAGTGATTTCTTGGGGGACTTACCTAACAACAGTTCCCTATGCTTCAGGCCAGATGGATCCACACACATCCTGGCCTCCTGCCCTTGTTCCCCTTTCCCCCCATTTGCTGGTGAGCGCTGTTACAGCACAAAGGATTGTCACCATGGTTTTACACAGTGCATGGTGGGAAGTATGCATCAGATTTTTTTCTTGCAAGCTCATGGGTCATATTCTTGCTAGAGTGTAGTACGTTGTTAGAAGTGGTGCTGAGTGAGCATATTAGGAATTAAGTATTAGCCTGCCTTCTCTACTTTTAGTTCATTGAGTTGCTTCCCCTGTAATTCCATTCCTAAAGTCCATTGGTATGGAACTCTTTCTCTTGTGGGAATGAATGCCCTGCATGAAGGGTAGGAAGTTGGTGAGAGCAGGAAGGATAAAAGCATTACTCTCTTTCAGCCTTCAATTTTCTTTGAGTATTTGAGTTTTCTCTGAGTTCTTTGAGTTACTTAAGGTCTCTTCAAAACTCATTGGGTTTCAGCTGCTCCTGGCTTCCAATTTTAAGAGAGATGGTTGCTGCCAATCCCACCTCAAGTTATTGAAGGAAAACAGTAGGAAGAAACTGCTTAGATGCAACAAAGTAAGGATGGATTCTTTGTTGCTTGTGCTAATTTTGGCCTAACAGTTAACACCAAGAAAACAAAAAACAAAAAAAAAAGGTGCTCCATCAGCCACACCATCCATTACATCAAATGGAGAAGTTTTGAATGCTGTGTATACGTTCATTTACCTTGTTAGTGTACTTTCCAGGGATGTTTACATTGATAATTAAGTCGATACACACAGTTCCAGAGCTAGCTCAGTGTTGGGAGGCTCTGAAGGAAGGTATGGGAAAGAAGAGGTATTAGACTGACTACCAAATTGAAGGTCTACAGAGCCACTGTGTGAACTTCATTGTTGTATGCCTGTGAAACTTGGACAGTCTACTAGCACCATGCCAGGAAACTGAATCGTTTCTATTTGAATTGTCTTAGGAAGATTCTGAAGATCATCTGGTAGGATAAGGTGCCAGACACTGAGTTCCTTACTTGAACTAAACTGCCAAGCATTCAAATTCTGCTACAGAGAGCATGACTCCAACGGGCTGGCCACATTTAAATGCAAAATGTGTGCTTGCCAAAAAGACTGTTTTATGGAGAACTCACACCAGGGCAAGGGTTCACATGATGGTCAGAAGAAGCAATACAAGAACACTCTCAAGGTTTCTCTCAAGAACTTTAGCATTAATTGTGTGATATGGGAGGCACTGGCACAGGACTGCTCAGCATGGTGTGCTCACATCAGAGAAGGTGCAGTGCTCTATGAGCAAAGCAGAATTGAAACAGGTCAAAGGAAATGCAGGACGTACAAATTTAGAGAATCTGCCCCAAATGTTCACACAGAATACTTGTGCCTGACCTGTGGGAGAACATTCCAAGCTCATATTCATCTGATCAGCCACAATCAGACACACTGAAACTTAATTTTAGCATAGTAATGTCATTTTGGTCCTCTTAAAGAATGAAAGACAATCAGCCACATATATATGTATATGTATATATGTGCACACACACACACACATACATACAGATATATAGATATATATACATGCATATATATTTATTTTTAATATATTTATATTATACATATAATTTTAGTCTGGTAGAATTATATCTCACTCTGATGATAGCAAAATAGCTAAACTTCTGAACCCAACCTCTTGCTTCCCCTCCTGACAGGAATTAAAGTCTCCCTTGGAGAAGGGTGGGAGAATAAGAGGCTAGAGATATATTCTGCTTCCCTTTGGGCCACACAATGGAGCTCCCATGCTACATGGTAGGGACAGCCTTCACCATACCTTATTAGGTTTCATAGTGTCTTAGAACATAGAAGACAGCTGAAATTGTTTTATCTTTTGTATATAATTATTATTTTGGAGAAGTTTGAGAGGAAGACTTGAGAAAGTGTCTAGTTCTCCATATTGGTCACATGACCCAGAAGTCTCTGTACTCACTGTCTTTTCTTGTTTTTGTATTTGTACCACTTGCATTTAGCACTGAGTCTGATATAAAATAAGTGCTTAATAGATGTGTTCTCTCTCTCCTCTCTCTCTCTCTCCCTACCTACTTGTCTATTCCCCAGGAGATAGCATATCAGGGTTTCAATTAAGCAAATGAGCTTTCCAGGAAAACTTGACCCTAATTGTGCCTTTTCTCTACTTTGATAGAGAAATATATGAAAAGCATTGGTAAGGAGGTCAAAGTATAGCACATACCTTCCTAAGTGGCCACTTACTTGGAAGAAATGGCAGATGGAACACATTCATAGGACTTTATTGTACAGCTAAGGAGATGATGGTGAATGATTGTCAGGGCAATGCCTGGGATAGTTCTGGAGGGGTATCTCTTCAGAGAATAACTAGACAATGTGGAAACCTATCCCATGCACTCATCCAACCCCATTCTGGACTACATTCTCTCCTGAGACCTAGTAAAACCAATATATTCACCCAATATTTATCAGAGGGAACTGAGCCAGGCTTCCCCCACATCAGCCTAAGCCCTCAAGTTCCCTAATAGTACACTGTGATACTGAGATTCTTTTCTATTTAATATCCAGTTCTTCAAAAATAAAAAAACCATGCAACTTCTTGAACTTCAACCACATTGGAGGTGTTGACTGTCTATAATGACTGCCCTCCCTTATACTTTATACATACCTAGACCCCACTCTGACTAAGAGAGTGAAAAAAAAAAAACTCATGAAAGCACCTGTAGAACTTTTTGGAGAGGGGGGAGAATAAAAGAATAAATCAACTTCATTTTTTAAAAAAATTGATAGGTGAATTCCCTACCAGGCATCATACCACGGAGGTGGGCTCCAAGCCAGGAAAAGCTGGATTGAAATTTTGCCTTCTGCCACAATCTGTCACTTAAACTCTCTGTGCTCTAGAGAACTCACCAAGTTTATAAATTGCAAAGAAGATGCTGATCTGCCTTGGTAGAGGAAGTGTCTTCATATAACAACAAAATCACAAGTCTAGTCCCTATCCCTATACCTATAGCTAGCATTTCTACAATTAAATAATATTGGTGACTAAATCCAGAAGACTAGTGATGATTCATACTTCAAATCTCTTGGCAGAATCAGACATATTTTCAGACAAGGATATCCCATAGATTTGTGTTACACTGAATATAAATTCACCTGGTACATAATCTCATTTTTTCTGGAGATGTTTATGGGGAAAAATGGGGAGGGGGAATAATAATGATGTTAAAGGAAAGAGCATCAGTGAAAAAAAAATTAAATTACAGGAAAAAAGCAGAAGGAAATCCAGAAAGAAAAACAGAAACATTAGCTAGTACTTTAAGATTTGCAAATCACCTGAAAAATATGATCTCATTTTATCCTCACAACAGTCCTGGGAGGTAGGTGTTATTTTATAGATTTTTTTTAACAAGTGAGGAAACTGAGGTAGACAGAGGTTAAATGACTTTCGGAGGGTTACTCAGCTAGTATCTAAGCTGCATTTGAATTAAGGTCTTCCTGTCTCTAGGCCTAGCACTCTATCCACTGCACCATTTAGCTGCCTCAGACAAGCAGGGCAATGCTGGAGCTACCATGCAATATATGTTTTTAAGTTATGACATGATCCAACCATTCCTGAGAGCAATTTGGAACTATGCCCAATGGACTATAAAACTGCACATACTCCAGCAACACCACTGCTAGGTTGCCGTCCCAAAGAGATTTTTTTAAAACGGAAAGGGACCTATTTGTACCAAAAAATATTTATAGCAGTTCTTTTTATGGTGGCAAAGAACTGGAAATTGAGGGGATGCCCATCAATTGGAGAATGGCTGAATAAGCTGTGGTATATGATTGTGATGGAATAGTATTGTGATATAAGAAATAATGAGCAGGATATTAAAAAAAAACAAAACCTGGACTTACGTGAATTGGTAAGAAGTGAAGTAAGCAGAATCAGGAGAACATTGTACACGATACAATGAAGAACTTTGAATGACTTAGTTATTTCCAAGGACTCAGACGTACGCTGTTCACCTCCAGAGAAAGAACTGATATTGTCTGAATACTTCTGAAGCATGCTATTTTTACTTTGTTTTTTGTTTGAATCTCCTTATACAAAATGACAAATATGGAAATGTTTCACGTGAATACATATATATAGCCTATATAAGATTGCTTACCCTCTCAGGGAGGGACAGGGGAGGGAGAAAGGGAGAGATAGAATTTGGAACTCAAAACTTCTTTTAAAATATTAAAAAAAATTGTTTTAGCATGTCATTGGGGAAAAATTATAAAAAAAAATCAATTTAAGAGATCCATTCTTATTTTCTACATTTTCTATATGGAAATGTGTTTGTTGGTGATTTATAACAATAAAAAATATAACACATATGGGGAGAAGTGACCAAGGAAGAGAGTTTAATTCCAAGAAAGTGGAAAACAGTGGGAATGGAAGAGCGGGGAGAGAAAGGGTATCTTGCAATACTCTGGGTGGATAGTTGAGTAAGAAGTGAAATTAAACCATGGTCTAGGTTCAACAGTAGATATAATGGGCTAAGTGGGATAGCTTGCACATACTCAGTCATTAATCAAATTCTCTCCCCTTAAGACTACAAGCTCCTTGAGATGAGGGGTTGTTTGCTTTTATTTTGGCTTTTCTTTCTATAGCTAGTCCTTAGCACAATACCTGAAACATAGTAGGTGATTAATAAATGTTTGCTGACCTGTATTAAGTTGGGTAGAGCCCTAGGATAATAGCTCCAAAGCATGCATAAGAACCAAATGAAATATATGTAAAAATTTTTATAAATGTTAAAATACTATAAAGTTATTATTATTCTTACAATCTGTATTAAACTGTCTCTGGAGCACCTATTAAACAAATAGGTTTGGGATAAGGAGATCCTTGGTGAGAGAGAAGTAAAAAGACCAAGGATGGTTATCACTTAGGGTTTCTTTTTTTCCTCCCTCATGCCTGTCTGTTCCTAAGGTTCATGACTTTCCCCATTCAGGGAGCTCTAGATACCAGGTGATGGCAGTCAGGTAGCACTTGACTGGACCCCAGAGAGACTTTGGGAAATAATCAAGCATTGACATCATCCCTGAGTTTCCTACCTGACTCCAGGCCTATCCTGAAATGTTGCCTAATTCCAATGTATCTCCATCACTGTCTCCTCCTACCCTTCTATATAGCAGTTCATTCTGTATCTGGTCCTGATGCTTTTGACCTCTTCCTCCCTTCAGATTCTAGTAGTGAGATTACTTTGTTCCTTCGGATGAGTGGGATTCTCATGTTTCAGACACTGAAGACAGATAACTAGGCTGTGCCTCTTTCCCTAGGGTTAAAGGTCTCATGCAGACAAGGATTGCAGAAAAGTGATCTCCTTAGATTTTTCTCTATATGAATGATTTTGGGGGAAAAAGTTTTTGTTACCTTATTTTAAGAAACTATGCAAACTCAGAAGGACAAGTCTACTGTAGCCTTGAGGAATTGAGAAGAGCTGCAGATTTTCTATGTTTGGCCCCTGATGTTAAAGAGGCTAATTTGGAAATTAAATACAGGAAATTTACAAATCAGGTACAGGAGTCATGTAATTTCATTACTTAATATTGTTGCTTTTCCACAAGTTTTCTTAGGAATGTTACTGTGTTTTGGAGAATTCCCAGATAAAGACAGTCAAACTTATCCACAGAATGTGGAACTTCAAAGGCATTGCAAAAAGAAAATTATCATAGCAACCATGTCTCAGAAAACTAAATAGATACACTGTTAAGGCTGTTTGAGATCAAAATGAATCTATTTTTATAGATAAAATGGTGAGTTTTTTAAAGTTTTACAAGAGAGATTTAAAATCAGGATAAGACTGATGGACAAGATAGAGGCCTAATTCAACAACTTTGACCAAGCACTACTTTTTGTGGGGGATCCTTAAATATTTTTTCAGCAGAGAATTAGTTTCTGGCAATCACCATCTTGAGAGTGGGGCTTTAAACATACATACAAATACACCTTAGTCATCAGAGATACTTAGGGAAACCAGCACAAAATGAAACTGCATTGCTTTTCTCCTTGTCCCATTTCTACATCCTACCCATTATTTCTTCATTCTTATCATCCCTATCATCTACACAATGCCAGGCATTGTGTTTTAAAGCTGAAAGAAATTTATATTTGCACAGAATAGAGATGATAAGAAAACACTTCCCAAGGCAACCATATGCCCCTATATATAAATATGATGCCCATTTATTATTGCTCCCCCGTGATGAAAAGGGGTGTGGAGGCATGTCTTAAAATATAGGGGTGTGTGTGTGTGTGTGTGTGTGCATATATATAAATATATATATATTTCTCTACAAATATTAAGAAACATCTTCTTTGGCCTAAAGCCCTTTCTAGGCATTTCCCTTTAGGAAAATAGAAAGCATAAAAACTAGGACCTACCTTTGAGATGGAGTAACTCTTTGTCTACATAGGATCATTGTCTTCTCACACACCAGCAAGAGTTGGCATTACACCTAACCTGGGGACAATGTCTTCTCTTTTGAAATCCAATGTTAAGATACGGACCACTGGAAGGAACTTTTAAGGGGAAGTGGTCCAGGAAGAAACTGAATGATGACTATTGTGGAATGTTAAGCCCAAACTGTATGTTAACATATTTCCCCACCCCAGTTAGAGATTCTGTTCCCTGAACTCTTCTTAGGTCCAAGTCCTATTAGAAGGTATGGCAGGACTATGCTAGTTTGGATATCATTCTCTCTAAACTAGAAATGGATTGGATATAAGTTAATGACAATTCAATAAAATAGAAGCCTTGAGCCTAATTGATTACATTATTACTCAATTTTCTTTTGATTGTATAAACTTTAGCCTTTTAAAAATCTTATGTCCATATGCCAAAACACTGGCTCATGTCCAACATAAGGAAGAATAATTAGGTTTAATTATTAATTAAGGTTCTATTACAGTTATTGTAAAGACTAAATTATGTTTTGTTTCATGTAAAAGTCCTTAAATATTACTAATGTTTTTAAGAAGTGATATATTTCCACCACAACCTATGTTTAAGGATAACCCACAAATATGGAAGTTGGGGTAGATGGCCAGATATACTAACTAGTACCCCATGGCCAGGGTCCTTCTAATGATGTGAGAGAGTCCCCTAAATGGTAAAGAGGCCCTACCTAGGTATTACAGTTAATTCACTGGATTCTGGAAGATGCTAATGGGGGTAATGAAAAGGAGAATTTGAATTATCTAGCACAAGAAAAGCTGCACATAAATTGGCCTAAGTGCAACCAATGACGGAGCTCTTGGTTTTTAAGACTCACGCAATTAAAGCACAGGGCAACTACTGATCTGGGAACAGTACAAGTTAAAATGGACATGTTAATGGGGGCAAGTACCAATAGACCCCAGGCAGAAACCTATAGGACCATGAGAAAGGTAGATGGCATCTGTCAGCCTCCAGTGGATGACAGAACCAAACAAAATCATCATGCTTCTTCATGTTACCATTCCTAATTCCATTAATGTAATGAAACAGGTAACCCAGACCAAGATAAGTGGCATAGGGTAACTGACCACATAAACACTTTTTTTCTATTCCTGAAACTAGTCAGGAGCAGATTGCTTTCATCTGAGACTTCTGTACCAAAAAGGAAAGCTGAGGTGTCATCATTGAAGTTGCCACGTCAGTACCCCAACCTGGAGAACTGTCATACCACCACCCTTATCCAGATGAAGTTTGGAGTCCCACAACACCCTATCCCCATATTTAGTAAGCTGTAAATGTCCTTTAATACATCTCTTTTAGACATACAAATCCTGTGCATGGATTTTTTTCTTCCTCTCTTTAACTCAGACATAGTGTTACCTTATAATATGGTAGAGATGTTTGCCCCCAAGTAAAGTAAATAAAATGGATAAAAGAAACTGATCAACTCTTATTTTCAACCTATTCAAACTCAGAAAGTCTTCAGTTCAATTGCTATAGTGAATGGTCCTAATTTTTTAGTACGGTGGTATGGTTATAAAGTAGTAAGACCAAATTCTTTGCATGTATGACTTCTAAACTAGCTTTGAAGGCAACTTCCACTAGAGTACAAAATGTATTAAGCAACAGCAAGCAGCATCACTAGAATATAAGATTCATTTGGGTATGTTTGGTATGTTTGTCTAAACAATTAAATCAAGTATGATACTCCCATTTACACAGTATGGTCTTCCTGCCATGTTAATACAAAAGATTGTGCAGAAAGGCTGATGTCTCCCTTCCCCCCTTTCATAAGTGGGCTGAGGCTGCATAGATAACAGAGATAATGAAAAATACATAAACATGATACATAGTTGGTGAGGAGGGGCAAAACTAAATCATAGGATTATAAGTATAGACCTGGAAGGGATCTCAGAAGACATCTAGTAGAATCCCTTCATTTTAATGATGAGAAAACTGAGGCCCAGAAAAATTAAGTGACTTATCCAATAAATGTCACAAGTAGTAACATCAGATGTAGAACCTGATCCTGGGCCCTCTGAGTCCAGAGTTAGTACTTTTGTGCTTTTTTTCATTATTTCTCTTTGAACCCTCTGAAAGATGAAAGTTGAATGATTAAAAGGTACATGCATTCATATTATGTCATCTTCTCAAATAAATCATTTCACAGCTATTCCCATCCAGTAACAAAAATGCATTGAAAGTTTTTCATTCCTTCTCAAAATGACAATGTATCTAGGGCTTTTGACTTCTCCCTTCTTTATCATATAATGCTTAACTTTTTCAAAGTGCTTCTTTACTATTCTATCTTCTAAATATCACTATGTTGAAAAGAAGTAAGGTAGAAAACGTAGATATTATCCCTATTTTTTTTTCACAGATTAACATGGAGATTAAACAACATGCTTCAAGGGTCACAAAATTATAAGTCCCCAGAGATACATGTCCACAGAGATAGAAATACTGACACATAAAGCAAATATACACACATTTTTTAAAAATACACTTACACACTTCAAATATACTCAGATATACAGGTATACTTTGTTAACCTGAACTTCATTATACACTCATTTACAGGGAGCTATTTTATGTAATGTTTAATAACAATTTATCTTACAGAATCTGATAGTCTTTTAGCTGTGGACTTTGAGTATGCTTCCCTGAGTACTTCACATTTACTATACGTTATACATGTATTTACATATGTTATATAGACATTATATTACTACACATTCTCCTGATTTTGCATATGAACTAATGCATGTTGAATCTGCCTTTGCTTTTAAGAAATCTTTTACTTTCACCCATTCCAAAAGCAAAAAGTTTTGCTAAACTAAAAGTCCTAAAAAGTAGTCTGAATAACTAGAGACTTTCATGTTGTCCTGGCTTTTTTTTTTTTCTGATTGCTTTGTTTTAACATGAAGGAACAAAATTTGAGAGAAGCAATAGTATGTTCTCTTCAGCTAAGCTATGGGAAATTTCCCTTCAACTTTTAAACTCATTTAACTCTAACCCTAGGAACTCTATATCATGTTGATATCATGTTGAAGCCTATTCTGAGTATACTAAACATTTTATCAGAAAAATGTTTCCCATTTCAAGATTAAATTTTAAATTCTCAAGTACAACTTTATGACACATTGTGACCAGTCTTGTTTCCATAAAAGCACATCTCTTGTTTTCAGTGGTTAAATAGAATATATTCAATTAACTTCTCAAGGGCATATCTATTTCATAAATTGAAGTATGCCTGCAAAATACACAAATAGTTATACAGCACATTCCAATACTCTTAATTAGTAGGTGGGAAGACAGTTCACTGCATGAACAAATTACATAAATAAGTGGAAATGGGGACTCAAATGAGAGGAAGTTGGCAGGTAGGTGAAAGACTGGCTGAAGAAAGCAAATAGTTAACAAATTTATTACAAGATACCGATCAGAACAAAATGCCATTTTAAATTCCACCACTGAACCAAACTAGCTTCCTGAGATTCTTAAGGCCCTGAAGAGCCCTGGAACTTGATTAAAACAGCCAGTTCATACTACCCAATAAATAAAAACTGCAGGATTCTTGGAGAAGTGGTAAAAACAAAAGGTGGCTGGGCATTCCATAAGTGATGATTGATCAGAATTTCGTGAAACAGTGACAAAGACAAATGCAAAGGGAAAATTTCTTTCTGCAGTTCTTTGGCTGAGGCACTCCTACAAATCTGAAGGCATAGAAATCCTGACAGATAGAAACTTTACATAAAAGCAACCTGTTACTTTCTAATATTACAAAATGATATTTTCACAATTCTTTGAGGAATATAATGAAACTAGTATCATACTGACTTTGTAAATGAGAAAACTGGGGCTCAGAGTTTAAAAAAATGTCCCCAAGGTCACAATAAGCATCAGGGCTAGGACTTCAACTCAAAGGACTCAAAGAGCAGTGCTTTTGACACAATGCTAGAAGACCATTCCCTCATTTCCAGGACTCCAATCTTTCCCCAAAGACAAATCTTTAGGGAACGTATCTTCCTCTATGCTGTTCTTAGTCTTACATAAACATAGCTAAATCCTCCATGTGGTGTATAGAGAAGGAAGAGCTGGCAGAATCATTGAGACCTCCAGTCTTACATCTCCAACTGCCTTTTAGGTATCTCAAAATGGATGTCCCATAGACATCTCAAACTCAACATGTTCAAATCCAAACTCATTATCATTCCCTCACTCTCAACCCTTTTCTTATAATTAGCTTATTGCTATCAAGGATATCACCAGCCTCCCAGTCACCTAGACACAGTATCCATGTGTCATCGTTGAGTCTTCAGTCTCAATCATCCACTCTATCCCCACATATCCAATCAGTGGTCAAGTTCTGTAATTTCTATCTTCATAATATCTCATATATAAATATCCCTTCTCTCTTTACACTGAAACAACTTCAGTGCAGGCCCCTATCCTCATACCTGGAGTACTGCAATAGCCTGTATGTTGTCCAATAATCCATTATCCACTTAGTTGTCAACTGACCTTCCTAAAATGCAGGTCTGACCATGTCATTCCCGTACTCAATAAACTCCAGTGACTCCCTATTGCCTCCAGGATCATTCATTACTTGCGCTCCTCTCCCCTCCCCCACCTAGTCTTCTTACACATTACTCCTCTTTCCATTTTCCACAATCCAGTGATACTTGCCTCCTTGCTATTCCTCAAAAAAGATGCTCCATCTCTCAGCTCCAGGCATTTTCTCTGACTGCCTCAATGCCAAGAATTCTCTCTTCATCTCCACTTACTGGCTTCCCTGAAATCCCAATTGAAGTCTCACCTCCTGTTTTAAAAAGTCTTTCTCAATTTTCTTCAATCTTAGATTGAAGATCAGATTTGAGATAACCTCCAATTTATTCTGTATATATCATTTGTACATAGTTGTGTCTTCCCCATTAGACTATGATCTCCTTGAAAGGAGGTGTATGTTTCCTTTGTGTCCCCAGTGTTGGATACACAGTAGGTGCTTTGTCAACTAATCAACCAAGACTGAGAAAAATCTATCTCTGTATTATTCAAAGTTCTTTCATAAAATAAAGTTCTTTCACAAAATTTGTGAGCTAGAAAAGACTTCACAGGTCATCTAGTTTGACCTCTGACCAAGAGTTCTCTTGACCAAATGGTCATCTAGCCTCTTCTCAAGACCTCTAGAGAAGAAACTGCTATACTAAGGCAGTCCTGCACTTTTGGATAATTGTAATTGTCTGAAAGTTTTTCTTTAGAAGTACAAATCTGCCTTCCTACAACTTCTACCTATTTGCTCCTACTTTGGGCTTTTTTGGTCACACAGAATAAGTTTAATCATCTTTTCTAATAGCCCTGTAGGTGGCCATAATGCCCCATCAGGTTTTCTTTTCTCTAGGTCAAACATTCCAATTCCATCAACATATCTTTCTATGACATGGTCTCTACTCCTCTCACCATCCTGATCATCTTCTGGAGAATAAGTAACATGGCTAAAGCTTTCCTAAACTGTGGCATCCAGAACTAAATACAGTACATGATTCATTCTGACCAAGGCATATCACAGGACTACACATTCTGAACACTATGGATCTCTTAATACTTGCCTACAATATCATAAATATTTTTGGTCATCATGTTACACTATAGGCCACCAACCCCACCCCACCCCCCAAAAAACTTTTCAATAAAAAATGTTAGCTAGTGGTGCATCATCTTGCATTTATGATCCCAACCACAGAACTTTATCTTTCAGTTTTTAATATTTTAAGTAACACATCTTTAAATATGACCCAACATTCTAGTCTGTAAAGATTTTTAAATCCTGATTCTGATATTCGATCTATTAGCTATACTTATAGCTTCATGGTCAGCTATAAATTCGACTGCTCTGAATTGATGAAAATATTGATCATGGATCGTCAAGATACCTATGAGTTTGAGACTGTCAAATGCTATGCTGAAATCTAAGTGTACTAGGGCTTAAGCATTTTTCAACCAAACTAGTGGTAAAAGTCAAAACAGAAAGGTTTGTCATGGTTAGTTGATTAAAAAAACAAAACTCATGCTGGCTTTCAGTGATCACTACTTCTTTTGTGAAACCCTCAAAAATCATTATTTTAATGACATATTCTAGATTTTGTCAGGAAAACAAAATTTGTTGTTGGTAGCATTTGTTAACCAGGCTCAGTTCGTTCTGGAGTTTATCACTCTCTATTAGCATTCTTGTAAGGATGGATCATGCTACTCTTTTATATTCCCTATTACCTGCCCACATTTCCATTTTCACTTTTAAAAATTTGAATTGGTCTGTTTAGTCTCCTTAGTGTCTTTTAAACAATTCCCTCTTCCTTTCACTGAAATAATTTCTGCCCGTCTTTAGAATTTCACTCTTGAAAGTTCTTGAGCCAAATTCCTATTGCTTAATATTAGGCAACTAGATCATAGATTCTGTCAGGATATAATTCATAGAATTGGAAGGGATTTTAGAAGCCACCTAGTCCAACTCTTCATTTTATAGATGAAAAACTAAGGCTCAGAGAATTTGTGATTTACCCAAGGTCATACAAACAGCAAAGCCAGAATTCCAAAGCTAGGTCCTCTGATTCCATACCTAGTACTATCTTTACTGTTCCATTCTGGACCCTAGCTAAACTTTCTCTGAACCCTTTGAAACATGCTCTCTCAAAATTTAGAATGCTTATCAAATTTCTTCTCCCCTATCATGAACTACGATGTCCCTTGCCTTCAAGGTTACTGTCAATGTATATAATTAGGAAATAGTTCTTTTTCGTCAAAATTACGTCCAGAATAGTAGCTTCTGTCGTTACCTTCTTCACAGTCTGGAAGATAAAAATGATTAAGTCACAAACCTTGGCAGCTATTCTTTTAGCAGAGCCCAAACAGATGGACAAATAGCTTGTTGCCATCATTATCTTCATTTTATCCTTGTAATCCTATATCGACCCATATTTATTTCCTCATCAGGTATTCTATAAGATACTTCCACAATAATCACCAATTCTCCTTCTACTAGTCTTCAAATGCTTTCCATTATATTTTTCTCTCATTACTGTGAATATATTTTCTTAAGATGCAAGGCTACTTATTTTGCCTTTTATCTATTCTACACCTTTTGAATAAGATTTATCCCTGAAGACATACTCTATTTCTGAGACCTATCCCATGAATTCTCAGTGACATGAGGTCAAATTTGTCTATCATTCAGCTTTCTATTTCACTTACACTTTGTGAATTTGCAGATATTTAAAACATGGATTTTATACCTAGTTCCTTTCTTGGATTTGGTGTCCTGTTTATGGTATCTAGTTTAATAAATATTTACATGGACATATAGTCCAGGTGTGGAATAGAGCAAAATACAACTTTCTCATTCATAGAAGCTATTCTTCTCTAAAGGTAGCCTAGTATTTTATATGCCTTTTTGGTTGCAATGTCACATTTTCTTACTCATAAATGTTTGTGTATAAACTTATATGTAGGTATATAAAATATGTAGTTTTCTTCCTATCTCTTCTTTTCAGGTTAAAGTCTTCTTGATCAAATTATAAGATTCTAGAAAAACATGTTCTCACTCATTATATGAGATATACTCTACCTTATTTTAAGCTGTGGTTCAGAACTTTAAAACCTATTTTAGATTCCATATTGTAAGTTATTCACTTCGGATTCTGACTTTCTTTGTTCTCAGAATCCTCTATCTTTGAAAAATAGTAGCTCTGGAAATACTTCCAGTGCCCTAAGATTTCTTCTGATTGGTGCCATCTTTTTCCAACACAAATCACCAAGGATAATAATTATTGTCAGGTCTGGAAGAAAGTTAATTCAGAACCTAATAGAAAATGAACGTGAAGTCTTTCCCTTATTTTCAAACATGAATTCCTATGATTAGATAGCAGTTTGTAAGAAAAAAGACCCAGGAAATTTAGTGGATTGCAAGTTTGAGTCAACAATGTGATATGGCAACCGAAAATGGTGAATATAATAGTGGGCTGTTTCTATGAATGAGATGATAGTCCCATTGTATCCTGCCCTACTCAATCCACATCTGGAGCATTGTGTTCAGTTCTCAATCCACATCTGGAGTTCTAAACACCAAGTTTAGAAACGATATAAGAAATGACACTGAAGATGTTTAGAGGAGTGCAACCACTAAGGCAATGAATCTACACCACATAAGAAGTAGTTAAAGAAACTGTGGATGTTTAGTTAAGGAAACTGAGGATATTTTGTTTAGAGAAGTACGTGGGGAGAAGTAACAACTGTCTTTAAGTATTTGAAAGGCTGGCCTGTGAAAAAGGAATTAAGACTTTTTTTATCTGTTCTCAGATGGCAGAAATAGGGCACACTGCATATGAAATTTTAGGATTTGGTTAAGAAAATAAAACTTTATCTTACTAATGAGGAAACCAAAGGCTCAAAGATTAAACAGTTAAGTAGCAAAGCCAATTCAGAACTAAGATTTTTGATTCTATATTCCACTATATGAGAGTGAATGGATAAATTTCAGGTGGTTTTTGAAGTTGTATGGAAAAAGCATTATCTTCATTTCATTAACCTCTAATATTTACTGTTTCCAAGGATCTGAAACATTTATTCCGAGAAGGGGATCCACAGGTTCCATCAGACTACCAAAAAACTCCATGATTAAAAAAAAAGTTACCATAATGACTCTTCTAAAAGATCCTTTCCTCTTAATGCTCTCTTCCAGAGTAATCAAAACTTGCCCCCCCGCAATGTAAAAACACAATCTGGAAAAAAAATAATTTATTAGTCCATTCCTAATGATGGGATTCAGACTCATACCTCAAAAGAAAGTTGAGCCTTAATCTAGCACTTTAGACCATTCAGCCACACTATGTCATTTTCCTCTGTCCTTGACTTTTTAAACCTAGGCTAAATATCTAGTCAGGCCCTAGATGACTTAGTATGTCCCTTTACTTATATGCATTCTGACCTGAACAATAAAAAGTGGCCTGGGTGTCATGAAGAAGTCTTGAAATAAACAAAGATGCTTTACCAGCCTTTTGGGCTCCCAAGTCCCCAAATAGAGACACCCTAAGCCAACTTCTTTTTAAAGTGTTTAATGTTCAAATTAGGACCCAACTAGAGCCCTTCATATGTTAAAAGGGGATCTTTTCTGAAGGAGCTCAGTGATGGGGATTTTATCTGAGAGCTTGCATAAGACTTGTTTAACTATTTGATTCACTGGGCTCTTGACCTATATGGAATCCTTCATGTGAATTAAAGCAGGCACTACCAATGAACAGACTTAAGTCTATTGTATTCAAGATCATTCTTCCCAGTGTCTACTCTGTAAAGTTCATCATCATTCAAATACTTTCTGACTCATCCATTATATTCTTTCAGGCTTTCTTCTTTTGGGTGAACCTAAGTGAAGTATTTCCCAATCTTAACAATGAATGCTTTTCTTCAATGTAGATCCTCCAAACAATAAATAGAACATGTAAATAAAAGTAAAGTTTGAATTGTAACTAAAGTTTGTTACGACATTCATTACACTAATAAGGGTTTTCTATGGGAGAAGTTCTCTAAAGTTGAATAAAAATTATTCTCCAAACTGAAGTTACGTGCTAAAGCTGCTTATGGGGTCTGTCCTCTCATGGCTTTTCAAATGTTTTATGAGGCTGCAACTTCTACTAAAACTCATTCCACATTGCTTGCACTGAAAGGGTTTCTCACCAGTGTGTATTCTCCGATGTTGGTTAAGATGTGACTTTAGTGCAAAGGCTCTCCCACATTCATTACACTGATGAGGTTTCTTGCAGGAGTGGCTTTTCTGGTGTTGAGTTAGGTGAGAACGCTGGCCAAAGTTTTTCCCACATATATCACATTCATAGGGTTTCTCTCCAGTGTGTATTCTATGATGCTGAACAAGGTGTGAACTATAACAAAAAGTTTTTCCACATATATCACATTTATAGGGTTTCTCCTCCATAAATACCTCCTTATTTTCAATCAATGATAAATTCCAACCATATGCTTTCTCACAAGCGCCGTCTTCCTGAGGACTCTGGTCTCTGTGAATCATCTGATGCTCAATTAGGCTGCTATACTGATGGAAATTTTCTCCACATTCATGACACTGGTTTGGTTTCTCCCGGTAATGGAGTCTTAGATGTCCAGCTAGGTGTGAGCGTCGGCCAAAGCTTTTCCCACATTCATTACACTGAAAAGGTTTTTCTCCAGTATGAACACTCTGATGTTGAACAAGATGCGACCTGACCCGAAAAGCTTTCCCACACAAGGGACACTGATAGGGTTTTTCCCCTGTGTGGACTCTCTGATGCTGAGTAAGGTGTACACGTTGATTATAACTTTTTCCACATTCATCACATTTAAAGGGTTTCTCCCCAGTATGTATTCGCTGATGTTGAATAAGGTGTGCGCTCTGAATGAAGCTTTTTCCACATTCATCACATTTATGTGGTCTCTCTCCTGTAGGGTTTTTTTTGTGGATATCTATAATTTCTCTAAAACTTCTCTCCTGGGAAGGGGGCCTCCCCAGTATCATTCCTGTGAGCTTTCCCTGTGGCCTATCTAACCAGCCTTCTTGTTCACGGATGTCACTAAACTCCTGACCTTGTGGAACATCCTTTTGAATTTTTGCAGATATTTCTCTGTATGTTTCTGTGGCATCAGAAATTTTCTTCTGTACCTTCATGTTCTTACCCCTTTTCTCACCACCTGAAACAAAATGCAAATGTCACTTGTTTCCTATAGAGAAGGAAAGCAAACTGTAAAAGGTAAACATGATTATCTAATCAGATGAAACTATCATATAACAACTCTTAGAAAAGACTCCCATTACAGGGCCTTAGGGAGCAAAATTTTGGGGACCTGGTCAGGTAGAGAAGGCAAAGCTAACAGAAGATGGATAGAACAGATCAAGAAGAGTGCCCAGTGGGGGTAAACAGCAAAAATATGAACAAAACTATCAACTAATAAGGAGGGAAAGGAATCTTGAATGGGGGGAAGGGGAGGATACAGAGGAGGCAAGGAAGAGAGGGAAGAGGTCATTAGATAACAGAAGAAGTGAAGGGATAAGAGTAACAAATGGGTGAATAATTGGAGAACATAGGATAATGGAAAGGGGCAAAAATTAGAAAGGCTAAAGGTAAGTGGGCTAAAAAATAGTTCTAATAAGCAGGACTGGCAGGGGGAAAGGAATATCATATGGACAGAAAAGACTGACTAGGAAATGGCAAAGCACTAAGAAGGGGTCAACAAGAAATGTTGTTAGAAGGGTGAGGATGAATAGGTTAACTATAAAGTTGCCATAGCTGACCTAGTTAAAGTAACTATTCTAAAGAATAAGGACATATATCATAACAAGGCAATCAGACTCCAAAATGGGATGGGATTTCTGAAGAAGATGGGTAATTCGACTCCACTTTTTAAATGGTTGCAAACTCACTAGAGTGTCAGGCTGATACAAATAATGGCTGAAAAAAAAATACAAAAGACAAATAGCCAATTAGCTGTTTTAAAAACAATAACTGACTAACACCACCACCCTTCTCCTTCAGGCTTCAAGATTGTTGATAGTTACTTCACCCATGCTTATTAAATTCTATTACCCTGTCTTATCCATTCTCCATTAATACTCCCACCACCCCATTCAACAGCACTACACAGTTTTGTTTTCAGTTTTCCCCAAACAGAAATTCTCTCTTCATTACATTGACGGGTTTTCTCTCTGTAGTGGCGTTTCAGGTGTTCAATCAAGTGTGAATGACGACCGAAGCTTTTCCCACATTCATTACATCCATAAGGCCTCTCTCCACTGTGGACAGTCTGATGCTGAACAAGATGTGAGCTCACACGGAAAGCTTTTCCACACACCTGACATTTGTATGGCTTCTCACCAGTGTGGACTCTCTGATGCTGAGTAAGGTGCACACGCTGATTATAGCTTTTTCCACATTCATTACATTTAAATGGTTTCTCACCAGTGTGGATTCGCCGATGTTGAATAAAGTTTGAGGCTTGAAGGAAGAATTTGCCACAGTCATTACATTTGTGACCTTTTTCCACCCTCATGGTTTGTTTTTTATTGATGTCTGTAATATCCCTGAAACCCCTTTTCTGGGAAGGACAATGCTTTGGTTTATCCACTGTATAATTTTCCTGCTGTCTTTCTAGGTAGCTTCCATAGCTAGGAAGTTCTTCATCTTCTCGATCCTGAGAATCATTCTTTTGGATACTTCCTGGAGACATCCAGAGTGATTCTGCTTCTTCAGAAATTTCCTGCTTTACAATCAGTTCCATATTCTCATTTCTGGGTTCATATTCTGAAAAAGCAATTTTTTAAAAATGTAAATGTTATTTGTTCTGGAATAAAGAAACTTTTTAGGTTAATTTAGAATATTCAAGGAAACAAATAAGATAAGAAAAGCATTCAAGCAGGAAACTAGAGATCAGCAGATGAGGTCAAAAATAGCTAGAAGACTTAGAAAGTGATAAGCACAGGAAAACAGTAGTGATAGGGACTAAACCTGTGATTTCATTAGTATATGGAACGGTAGATATCTGCCTCTATCAAGGTATTCTCTGGAACCTTAAGAGTGTTGCCCAGAATACTGAGAGATTAAGTGACTTTTCAAGGTCACATAGGTAGTATATGACAAAGACAGGAGTTGAACCCACATTTTTCTGGCTCCAAGACTAGCTGCCTCTAAATAGAGAAAACACTACATCTCTCTAATAATGATAATTTCCTTTTACTATGAGACATATTTGAATACTATAAAATTCTACATATAAATATTCATAATGAAATCTAATTTTGCATTTTAAACCTAACTGAATTTTTACCTTCGTTTTCCTCTTAATTCCTAGAAAGTCTTTCCTACTCTCTTCAGTGCTCAGACTCAATTGGTAATGGATTAGTCTATGAGAAAAAAGCATTCATTATTTCTGCATATTGAAAAGAAACATTACAATTAAAAGGATTTAAAACAGCCTGAATGGCTAGATCCAAGAGTCATCAATAATGGGTCAATGTCAATGTGTAAAGAGGTCTTGACAGGACCTGCAAAACTGGCAGAGTAGGGGGAAACAGCTCAACAGAGCAACAGACAGCACAACACCATAACTTCTCAAAAAAAGATCTAGTGGTCAACCAAAAATCCAAGGAAAACCACGATGGGTCATTTTTGCTACCCAACATAATAAATTCAGCCCACAGGTAAAGTGCCCAGGACAGAAACTGCAGAAAAGGGGTGGGCCAGCAGCTATCTCACTCCAAACACGGAAAGGGATCTTGGATGTAACTTTCAGGCACAAACTTGGTGTAGAAAAAGTAGCTCTGTCACTCTACAATCAGATCAACACAACAAAGTTATATTATGCTAGGCCCAGAACAAAGTAAGATGGCAGCTCTGTCATTTTAATGAAACAAGATTTTGACCTAGGACTAGGGGACGATGACCAAGGAAGTGGGCTGCAGACTAGGAGACATCCTAAAGTTCTGACACTCTAAACCTATAGAGCTTTCCAACTAGCTGACAGGAGCTAGAACCAACAACTGTCTATAGAAGTTCCAACTATGGGCAAGCATTCAGTTGTGCTGCCCAAACACAAACTGGAGTCTAAAGTAGGGGGAAAAAAAATCAGATTATGACCTGGATTAGATGCTAGGAAACTGAAAGTTGGCAGCTCACTGGTCTGAGCCTCCCCTGAGATCCTTTAAAGAACATAGTACACTTCAACAATAAAAGAGAAAAAGCAGATCAATAGAGCATGCAACTAAAAAACAAACAAACCTAGAAAATTCACAAATTAAAATAAAACTCTTCAATTAAACACCAAAATAGAAATCCTGGAAAAAGAACTAAAGATTTAACAAAATTGAAAGGAAAAAGCTATTGAATTAAAAAATAAAACTAAGATTTTTGTGGAAGAGTGGAAGAAAAAAATAGATAAGCCATTATATAACTTGATTTTTTTGAAAAAGGAAAAAAAGGAAAGTAAATTATCATTATCAAAAGCATAAAAGGTAAATTCACAACCAATGAAGAGGCAATTATTTGGTATTATTTGGCTCAATTATATGCCAATACACCTGACAATTTAAAAGAAATAGGTGAACAATGACAAAAATACAATTTTCCCAGATTAACACTACAGGAAATAGAGTACTTAACCCTATTTTAGAAAAAGAAATTGAACAAGACATAAATGAATTCATAAAGCAAAAAAAAAAAAATACAGGACCAGATGATTTTACAATTAGTTTCTACCAAATATTTAAAGAACAATTAATTTCTACTACATATAAATTTTGAAAAAAACAGGAAAAAAAGGGTCCTACCAAATTCTTTGTATAATGCAAAAATGGTCCAAAACTTAACTTGGATAATCAAAACAGACAAAGAAAACTATAGACCATTATCACTAATGAGTATGGTGCAAAAATTTTAAATAAAATATTAGCAAGTGGATTCCCCAACATATCACAAAGATAACCAGTCCACATTTATACCAGTAACTTAGGGCTGGTTCAAAATTAAGAAAACTATAAACGGAACTGACCATATTAAAAACAAAAACATCAAAAATCAGACGCAGAAAAAGCTTTCTGACAAAATACAACACTCATTCCTGTCAAATACACTAGAAAACATAGGAGCATATAGAACTTTCCTTAAAACATGAGAAGTAGTACCTATCTAAAACCAAGAGCCAGCATTATCTATAAAGGGAATGTTCAAGTCATTTCAGTAAGCTCAGGAGTAAAGTAAGGATATGTATTACCACCATTACTACTCAATAAAGAGTTAGGTATTGTAATGAGATAAGAAAAATTAATTGAAGGAATAAATACAGGCAACAAAAAAACAAAATAATCACTTTTTACAGCTTACAAGATGTTTTATTTGGAGACGCCTAGAGTCAATTAAAAAACTTAATTGAAACAAATAACTCTAACAAAATTTCAAAATATAAAACAAACTCACACAAATTATCAGGATTTTTGTATATTACCCAAAAATTCCAATAGGACGAGATAGAAAGATTAATTCCATTTAAAATAACTACAGACAATATAAAATATTTGGGAATCTACCTGCTGAAATACACACAGGAACTAAATGAACATAATTTTAACACACATTTATACATATTAAGATAGATCTAAATAACTGAAGAAATATTAATTGCTCATAGGCAGGCTGAGTCAACATAATAAAAATGACAGTTCTACCTAAATTAATCCATTTGTTCAGTGCCATACTAATCAAAGCACTAAAAAAATTATTTGATAGAGCTAGAAAAGTAACAAAATTTTACCTAGAAGAACAAAAGGTCAAGGATTCAAGGGAATCCATGAAAAAAAAAGGTGAAGGAAGGTGGTCCAGCTGTACCAGGACTCAAATTAAAGCAGCGATTATCAAAATAATCTGACACTGGCCACGAAATGGAGTGGTGGATAAGTAGAATACATTAGGTACACATTACATTATAGTAAATAACCATAGTAAACTATTATATGATAAAATGAAAACTTTAGGAACAAAATCTGATTATCTGACAAAAACTGCTAGGAAAACTAGAAAGCAGTATAGCAAAAATTAGATAAAGACCCAACATCTCACACTGTATATCAAGATATGATCAAAATGGTACATGATTTACACATAAAAAGCAATACCATAAACAAAAATGTGGAGCACGGAATAGTTTATCAGACATATGGATGAGGGAAGAACTGAGGACCAAAGAAAATATAGTGGGGATTACAAAATGTAAAATAATTTTGAATATATAAAATTAAAAAGGTTTTGCACAAACAAAACCAATGCAACCAAAATTAAAAGGAAAGTAGAAAAGTGCGGGGAAATTTTGGCAACATGTATCTCTAACAACGGTCTTATCTCTCAAATATATAGAAAGCTGAGTCAAATTTATAAACACACACACACACACACACACACACACACACACACACACACACACACACAAAGTCATTCCCCAGTTAATAAATGGTTAAAGGATACAAAGAGGCAGTTTTCAGAAAAAGAAACCAAGGCTATATATAGCCATATGAAAAAATGCTCTAAATCACTACTGATTGGAGAAATACAAATAAAAACAACTCTGAGGTACTACCTTATACCTACCAGATTGGCTAATATGACACAAAAGGAAAATGATAAATGTTGGAGGGGATGTGGGAAAACTGGGACACTAATGCATCATTGGTAGAATTATGAACTGATCCAATAATTCTGGAGAGCAATTTGGAACTATGCCCAAACTATACATACCCTTTGATAAAGCAATACCACTGCTAGGTCTATATTCCAAAAACACTCAAAAAGTGAAAAAGGACATATTTGTACAAAAATATTTATAACACCTCTTTTTGCGGTGGCAAAGGAAACTGAGAGCACAACCATCAACTGATGAATGGCAAAATAAGCTGTAATATATGATTGTAATGGAATATTATTGCACTATAAGAAATGACAAGAAAGATGACTTCAGAAAAACCATAAAAGACGTACATGAACTGATACAAAGTGAAGTGAGCAGAACCAGGAGAATGTTGTATACAGTAATAACAATACTGCATGATGAAGAACTATAAATGACTGAGCTAATCTCAGCAATACAATGATATAAGACAATCCCAAAGGACTCATGATAAAACATACTATCTGCCTCCAGAGAAAGAATTTATACTGTCTGAATATAAACTGAAGCATGCTATTTTTCACTCCCTTTCATTTTTTTTATTTGAGTCTTCTTCTACAAAATGATTAATATGGAAATGCTTTACAAGATTGAAAAAAAAAAAGACAAGACTTTCAGGTCACCTGAGGAACAAGGTAGAAGACTAGATATTTCTCTGATCCCCATGACCTCTCAAAGCTCTCCAAAAGAGAAATTATGCACCAAATATAATGCAACTTCATCTGTCTCCGAAACCCAAAATCTAAAAGGTTAAAAAAATTCAAAAACCCATGAACTGGTGCTCACTAACCCTGAATTCGCTCAGCAACCCTGCTCTACTTCCCACACTCCAAGAGGGTACACTAATAGACTCAAAGATAACACATCTGCTTACAATAAAATCCATCCCTACTTCCTTGTCTCCTCTATCATAGGGGACAAAGAAAGTGAAGAGGAGAAAATCAGGAGAGAAAAAAGATAGAAATTACTAAAGATTTCAGAAAGAGGAAAATTTAAAGACCTTGAACATTAACAGATATTAACACAGAAAATATCAACAACACAAGAAAATATATCCTCTCTAGATCTATTAAATGAATATAGGCACCTATGAATGAGTACTGCAAAACAAAGGAAAATGATCCAACACTTGATAAGAAAGAGTACCCTATGGAATACGAAGAGAACGTGAAAGTTGTTTCTAAGGAGTTTTAAAGAGAAATGAGAATTATGAGAACAAAATTTATGGCCTTCCCAGCAAAAATACTGGGTAGAATAAAAAGACTGGAATCTAGAATGTCTAGTAACACCACTTACAAAGGAGAGAAAAAATAGATTGAGAATGCAAATACACAGAAATAAAAAGCAATCTAGAAAAAGAAAAGGAAAAAAATAACATTAAAAGAAAATATGCTCACTACACAAGCAAAACATACTGAATTCAAAGACAGGATTCATAGGGAAATGGTAGAGAGGGGTGACATGGTCAGACCTGAACTTTAGGAAAATCACTTTGGTGACTGAATAGAGGATGTACTGGAATGAGAAGAGACCAGAAGCAGGCAGACCCACCAGCAAGCTACTGCAATAATCCAGGCACGAAGTAATGATGGCAATATCAGAATACTGAAGGAGGCATCTTAGAGAAAGTGAAATTGACAGGGTTTGGCAACAGACTGGATATGGAGAAAGATAGTGAGGAGTCAAGGACTATGGGTTGTAAGCCTAGGTTGTAAGCCTGAGGGACTGGGAGATAGGGGCTGCCCTTTATAGTAACAGGGAAGGCAAGAGAAGGGGACAGAGAGAAGGAGAGTATAGGGGAAAAGATAATGAGTTCTTGTTTTAGAAATACTGAGTTTAGGGGCAAGTAGGTGGCACAGTGAATAAAGCACCTGAGTTCAAATCCAGCCTCAGACACTTAACACTTACTAGCTGTGTGACCTTGGACAAGTCATTTAACCCTAACTGCCCTGCCTTCCCCCCTCCAAAAAAAAAAGAAATATTGAGTTTAAGATGTCTACTAGACATCAAGTTTGAGGTGTATGAAAGTAGTTGGGAGATATGATACTGGAAGTCAACACAAAGGTTGGAGCAAGACAGACAGATCTAAGAATCTTCAGTACAAAGATGGTATTTAAATTCATGGGAGCTGATAAGATCACCAAATGAAATATTATAGAGGAAAAGAGAAGAGGACCCAGAACAGAACCCTGATAGACACCTACAGTGAGAAGTGTAATCTGGAGGAGGGTCCAGTAAAGGAGACTGAGTACTGATCAGAACCAGGAACAAGTAATGTCCCAAAAACCTAGAGAAAAGAGAGTAATAAGGAAAAAAGGGTGATTAACGATATCAAAGACTACAGAGAAGTTAAGAATGAAGACTGAGAAAAGGTTACTGGATTTGGCAACTAAGATAATTGGTGACTCTGGAGGGAGCAGTTTCAGAGAAATAATAAATTTGGAATGGTAAGATTATAAAAGGTTAAGAAGAAAGTAAGAGTAGAAAAAGTTAAGCCACTTGTTACAAATGGTCCTTTTGAGGAGTTTAGCTACAAAACACAAGAGAAATAGGATGATAGAGAGGATGGAAGGATCAAGTGAGGGTTGGGTTTTTTTTTTTTGCAGACAGGAGAGACACAGGAAAGGTTGTAAGGCAATATGGAATGAGCCAGAAGATAGGGAGAGACTGAAAATAAGTGACAGAGTGAAGATGACAAAGGGTGCAATCAGTTAGAGGACATGGGATAGAATGGAATCACTTCAGCAGATAGAGGGGTAAGCCTTGGTAAGGAGTAAAGCCACCTCACAATGTGAGACAGAGTGAAGGAGATGGCAAAAATGTCTGATGGGAGATGAAGAGGGGAGATGAGAGAGCTGAGAGATCTCATGGAAAACTGCCTCAATTTTTTTTTCCTGTAAAATGTCAAAGGATATGAACAAACAGTTCTCAAAAGAACTGAAAGCAAATTTCAACCACATGAAATCATCTCTCCAAAACATTAATAAGACTGATCAAAACAATCCTGAGATTTTACATCACACTCAGCAAGTTTGCAAAGATAACAAAATATGTGAACAGTCAGTGTTGAAAGGAAGACAGGCACACTTGTGAATTGTTGGTAGAGTTGTGAATGCAATTTGGAATCATGCAAATAACTAAAATGTCCATATCTTTTGACCCAGAGATTCTACTGACTAGGCTTACATTCAAAGAATATCTCTGACAAGAAGAAAGTTTCTATATACACCAGAATATTTATAGTAGCACTTTTTGCAATAGCAAAAATTAGAGGAAAAAAAATAGATACTCATTGATTGAGAAAGAGCTAAAGTAACTGTAGTAACATGAACGTAATGGAATATTACTATGATAAAATGACAAAAGTTATGAATACTCAGAAGCAAGGAAAGACTTAACTGATGTGATGCCAAGAAAGAAGAACCAAGAAAACAACATAAACAATGACTACAACAATGTAAATAAAAAGAACCACCATGAAACAATAAAAAGTAAATATTGCAAAATCACAAAGAACAATATAGCTCCCTGCAGACGACATAAAATACTTGGGAGTCTATCTGCCAAGACAAACCCAAGAACTATATGAACATAATTACAAATCACATTCCTTACAAATAAAGACAGATTCAAACAACTGGAGAAATAGCAATTGCTCACAAGAAGACTGAGCCAGTATAATAAAAATGAAAATGCCACTTAAGTTAATGCACTTATTCAGTGCCACACCAAATCAAACTCCAAAAGAATTCTCTTAGAGAGCTGGGAAAAAACAGTGTCAAAATTCATCTGGAAGAAAAGGTCAAGAATATCAAGGGAATCAGCAAAACGTGAAGGAAGGCAGCCTGGCAGTTCCATATTTCAGAATATATTACAAAGTGATCATCAAGACAATCTCGCACTGGCTAAGAAACAGAGTGGAGGATCAGTGGAGCAGATCAGGTACACAATACATAGCAAAGGACCGTCACGACCTAGTGTTTGCTAAATCCAAAGATTCAAGCTTTTAGGGTAAGAACTCAACAAAAAGTGCTGGGAAAACTGGAAAGTGATTTGGCAGAAACTAAGCACAGACCAGCATCTCACACCATATACCATATGCCCATAAGGCCAAAATTGATAAATGATTTAGATATAAAGGAAGATTTATAAGTTAGGGGAACATGGAAAAATATACCTGTTAGATCTATGGATAAGTTTACAGAGACAGAAAGGATCACAGGAAGTAAACTAGGTAATCTGAATTACATGAAATTAAAAAGCTTTTGCACAAACAAAATTAATGCAGCCAAAATTAGAAGAAAAACAGGAAACTGGGAGGGGGGAAATTTACAGCAAGTTTCTTTGATAGAGACCTCATTTCTAAAATATATAGGGAACTGAGCTAAATTTTTAAAAATATGAACCATTCTCTAGTTGATAAATGGTCACAGGTTATAAATGGGCCGTTTTCAGAAGTAGAAATCAAAGCTATCAATAGTCCACATGAAAAAAATACTTTAAATCACTACTGATTAGAGAAATTCAAATTAAACCACTCTGAGGTACCACTTCACACCAATCAGACTGGCTAACATGACAGAAAAGAAAAATAACAAATGCTAGAGGGAATGTGGAAAAATAAGGATACTAACACAATGATGGTGGACTTGTGAATTAGTCAATGGAGAACAATAGGTACCTATGTCCAAACATGTACAAAACTGTGCAGAAGATATGGTGATGTCTTGGGGCTTGATGCAATCAACACTATCAGCATCTGGAGGACATAACCATTTAAAGGGAGTCCAACTCCTCCTTGATAGGATCTCAGTGCTGGATCTCTTCCATTACATTGGTGAATCCTTTTGTTCACACACATCTCCCTGTTTAAATTCCTTCCACTGAGGTCTAATTTCAGAAAGTCATTGAACAGGGTTATTTCTGTTTTTATATCCTCCAAGGAATTCTAATGATCTTGAGGAGGATATTATGTTGGATTGTTTTTGGAAAACTGCCAAATACTTTCTGATGTTACCCTTCCCATAAAAGCAAAGACTTATCTTTTCAATACAAATGTTTTATTCTAGTATTACAAGACCTAGAAAATCAGTGCCACTGAAGATCTAAGGATGAGTCCTACAACAGAAAGCAGCAAAAAAACTGGTGAAGAACAGTATGAAGAAGAAGTGAAGGAAAGGGTGCCATCAAAGAAAAGTTAATCTGGTGACATTTCAAAAGAGATGACAGGTCAATGGCCAGAATACTCTACTGGTAACTCAAAATATTAGGAAAAATCAAAGTAGGTCTTCAGCACAATGGCGAACAAGAACAGAAGGCAAGCACTAAAATCTAACAGGATAGACTGACATTGGATGGGCTGTAATCTCCACTATTGAAGGGAACTTCAGAACTGATGATATCACAAATTCATGTGATATAAGAAAAAGAGAATTTAGCAATCTTAGGGAAAAAACTGAATATAAATTACCTACAAAGAAAAACCTCAGGACTAGATGACTTTACAAGTGAATTCTATTAAACATTCAAAACACTCACCAATTTTACATAAATGTTTGCAAGGGAAATAGAGAAAGGTGGCATCCTAATAAACTCCTGCTATGAGGCAAATATGGTAATAACTCAAATAAGACACAGAGAGGATCACAGGAGATAAAAATGGACAATTTTGATTACATAAGATGAAAAGATTCTGCTCAAACAAAAGCAATACATTTTGAATTAGAAGGGAAACATTTAACTGGGAAAAATACCTGCAGCAAATTTTTCTGATAAATGTCTGACAGTCAAGTTATATATGAGATGGATACAAATATTTAAGAATCAAAGTATTTTTCAGATAATACATAAAATGGTCACATGAACAGACATTCTTCAAAAGAAAAGTAAATTATTAACACAACCATAAGAAAAAATGTGCTAAATCAATAATAATGTGAAATGCAAATTAAAATCACTATACCTCACACCCATCAGATTGACAAAAATTACTAAATAGGAAAATTACAATTATTGGAGGGCTAGTTAAGAACAGGTACACTAACGCATGCAATTTAGAATTATACCCAAAGTCACTAAATCCCATCTTTCTACCCAGTGATGACACTACTAGTGATGCATACCAAAGAAGTCAAAGAAAGACAAAAAGAACACTACACATATATTTTGTACAAATATATTTTTGTTACAGAAAAGAACTGGAAGCAAAATAGGGAACCAGTCTGGAATGGTTGAATAAATTATGCTATATAAACATAACAGAATGTTACTATGTTGTAAGAAATGACAGAAATCATGGTCTCAGAGAAACCTCAGAAGAATTCTATGAATTGTTATAGAATAAAGTGAGTAAAATGAAGAGAACTATTTATGTGATAACTACAACAAAGGTAAACAATTAGGACTCCAAAACACTGATAAAAAAGCATGTTTCTCACCTCTTATTGCAGAATGAGATAGACATTTCAAGACATATTCAACACAAATGTTTTTCTTGATTAAATTTATCTGTTAGAAGGAAGGGTTTTTTATGTGTGGAGCACAGTAAGCAACAGCAATCAGATGTCAAAAAAAGAGCAACAATGAAACATTTTAAAAATACACAAAAGAACAATGAAGGAAGTTTACAAGGTAACATGGATAGGCAGAATAATGTTGGTACTACTACATGTTTAATACATGTTCTTAAAATCACTTCGTAACAGATTCATGATTTCTTATCCAATCTTTTACTGTCCTTTGTGCATGGAAATGTTCATGTTTGTTGATGACTTTCTAGCTCATAATGAAAATATGTTAAATCATAACAGCTGGGGGATATACATGTAGATATACACATAATTACATATATGTATATACACATATACACACATACAGTATGATATAAATGTTCCACACAAGATAACAAAAGTAATTCATTCTAATCCATAAAATGAAAACAGTTCTTACCCACTGAGGTAAAAGTCTCATAATTCTCCTGTCTGTCATTCCTAGAGAGGTCCTTCTGAGTCTGGTCCAAATGCCCCCATTCTTCCAGGATAAAAGATACAGCCACATCGGCCACATCCTCAATTTTCACCAATGTCTGAAACATGAGATCCCTACTCAGTTCCTGTTCCCTTTGCTCTGCTCTTAAATAAGGGACAGCAGAGCATCAAACACGAAAGCAGAATGAAGTGGGAGAAAATATGCAGAGCGGAGTTACATGAAAGGGATACTGGACTAGGAGTTAGGAAACTTTGATTCTACTCTCAGTTCTGGCCCACTAGCTCACTGTGTGACCTTGGTCAAGTGACTAAGCCTCTACAAATCTCAGTATCTTCATCTGTCAAATAGGGTTATTAGACAATATGATCTTTTAATTTCTTTCAGCATTAACATTTCTATAATTATGTGCCTCCCTAGAAAGGGTGAGTAGGTGTTAAATGGAGAGGAGGAAAGCAGAGATGAAAATACATGAGGAACTAGGGACCAATCCAAGATGGACCTAGTTTTTGGAAAAAGTATTTAGAGATAAGTTTTCTAAGGGGGGGGAAGGGGGCATCCTAAACAAACTCCAGGATGAGGGGAGAATACAAGGTCATAATCAGGGAGTAGCCACAGGGTCTCAATGAAGGCAGAGAAAAGACGATAGCTCACTTGGGCCCCAGTCATGTGAAATGCAGCTGCCATCTGCTGGTCTCTAAGATTTCCCTTCTGAGGAATAGCTGGAATCTGGGAAACAGGCAGAGCTGAAGGAGGAGAAAAGGAGTTGTGAGTGAGAATTGTCTTGCCCTACTCTCAAGGTCACCATGTTATTCCCCTGTTCATAAGTTTATAGTGGGACCCAACTGCCTGTTGTATCAAGTCCAAACTCCTTTAATTAACTTTAAGTGCCCAAAGTAACTGGGCTCCACATTCTACCTAGCTAACTTTATTTTCCATTTTTCCCCAATATGGACACTGTGCTTCAATCAAGCCATTTCTGCCTCCTACATATACCAGGCTGATTATTCTTGTCCTTGCACCTTTATTGATTAGGTTTCTATTTGGAATGCCCTCATCTCTGACAATATACAGTTAAATCAAGATCCAACTCAAATTTTCCATGATGTTTTTTCCCAATAGCCTAGCACCACCACTCAACTCTAACCTGTGGGTTACCCTAACTTTGGTATGTGCCTTGGCTGAAACTGATCTACTTCATAATTTCCCTTGACCAAATACTTGTTTGGTTTTTTTAGATGTTGTTACCACTTTTCCGGTCCTTAACACATGCATGGTATATATGAATTGCTTTCTGTTTGTGGCTTAAAGGTAGAATGAAAGGGAGACTGAAAATAGGAAGGGACCAAACACCAAGAGTAAGTAAGGTGAAGGGGCCAAAGAAAGTCTTGAATGAAAGGAAGCAATTAATGTGTGATTAAAAAAAAAAGCAGTAAGAACTGATCTTTAGCCCAGGGATCATCAAAGCAAAAAAAAAAGAAGAGTAAATCTGAAAAACAGAAAAACTGGTCTGACCACCATATTATTATTAGATGACTCTTAAAACACATTAAGGACCTGAACATAAGAGTGGTATTCAGTTAGATAATGAAGCCTACGGATAAACTGGGGGGAGGGGAGAGTGTCTACTAGACACCTTATTAGAAGGAAAGGAATGGGGTTGGGGAAATCCTAAGGGACTTGAAGAGACAGCAAAGAATCAAATAGAGTTGGACATGAAGAAAAGGAAATTCAAAAGGAATTATTTCTTATTCAGTTTTACAAAGAGAACAAAAATATGTACACTAACATCATAATAGTTTTACAGACAACGAATGACTGGTATTCGGTCACTAACTGTTCATTTTCTTTCCACAACGTCTTTGATATAAGTTAGCAAATTGGTATGCCAAGGTGAAGTGAGATAAAAACAGAAAATGTTAAAAGGACACAATGAAGCTCAGCTTCAAAGAACCTGGTATGATAATTACTTTGTGGGAAATAGCAGGATCAGTCAAGTATGCTGCAATCAAGTAAAGGAGGATTCTTTTTATGCATAGACTTTGGGAAGCAGATTCTAAGAGAGATTTACAGACAATAGTGGACTTTATAAATAGCAGCACAACATTACATGTGCACATTGAAAAGGGGTTTTGGGGCACCTTTTATTTTCCTATCATATCTGCAAACACAGTATCACTATCAGCAATACTTTCAACTACAAAGAAGGATGAAAGAGATGCAACTGTGGAATCTCTGATCCTCACCTGTCTGGGTCAGTTAACTCCTCACTCAAAACTCTTTAAAGTCTTCCCTTCTCTCTCCTTCATCCAATAAATTGCCATTCAACTTCTACTCTGTGTCTATCTCTATATCCATTCCCTCCTGTCTGCTTTTACTGAACCCTCATTCAAGCCCTTATCACATCTTACCTGTACTATGGTAATAGCATGATAACTGGTTTTCCCAATTTCTGTTTTTCCATTAGTCCATCCTTAACAATGCTGCCTTAGTAACCTTATTAATGTATCACTAATATGATTCCTCTACTTGTAAACCTTCAGTGACTCCATTACCTACTGATTAATGTATTCTTTACCTTGGCTTTATGGTTCTCTACAAGGGAGGTAGGTAGTACAGTGGCACTAGGCATAGCATCAGGAAGACCTGAGTTCAAATTCCACCTCAGATACTTACTAGCTGTGTAACCTGGGACAAGTAACTTAAGCTCTGCCTAAATTTCCTCAATTGTATAATGGGGATAATAACAGCACCAGGGTTCTAGGGAAACCAAATAAGATACTATTTATAAAGTGCTCAGCACAGTGCCCAAAACATGGCAGGTGCTATAAATGCTAGCGCTTACTTATTTGTTCATTTATTTATTTGCTACTGCTGTTTCTGTTGTTATTAATGTGGTTCCCACCTCCTCTAATCTCCTATTACTCTCCTTACACACTTCAGAAAATGAAAATTCCTTAAGGACAACTGTTTCATTTTTGTCTTTGTATACCGAACACCTGGTATGGTGCTTTGTACACATAAGCACATAATGTTTACTGAACATTGCAGGCAAAATAGACTATGCATGCTCCTCCTTTCCATCTCTATGTTTCTGCCTTTCTTATTCCTGGAATACGTCTCTACCAATTACCAACTCTACCTGTTGAAATCTCTGCCTTCAAAGACCACCTCAGGTGCTACCTCCTTCCCTAATCCCCCTCAGTAAAAGGGATCTCTTCCCAAGCTTTTCACTGTATTTTGTCTGGACATCTTCACCACACTTATCACATTCTGCCTTGTAGTAATATAATTATTTGTGTATGTGTCTCATTTCTTCTATTGACCTAAATGATTCTTGAGGGCAGAGATTGTGTCTGACTTCATCTTCCTATCCCCAGTGCAAAGTATAAAGCTTAGGAACTGTTGAGCTGAATTAATTTTTTTTGATCTGACTTCCAACCTTAGTCCTCAACTTTACACCCTTCTAGTGATAGTTTATTTTTCTTTCTCAGAGTTCCCTTTTCCTAGTTATGCCAACACTCCCACTTTACACTATACAGGGATTTTCCCATGCCCATCAATAAACACTGCTTTTCCCTCACCATTTGTCTCTAAGGTCAGAGGTTTCTGGGGACCACTCTCAAACTGGGTGTCCATGGGCTGGAGCTGGATATTCAGGGACTCCTGCACCATTCTCTGTTGCATCATTTCCTGAAGGGGTACTTCTGGATAGGCAGCAACCTAGGGACAACAAGCAAGCATCACTTTGGAGAACAGAGTATAGCAGAAATGCTAAGAAAATCCAAACCTTCATATTAGATGGATAAAATATAAAGAAGCAGCTAAAATATTATTCAGTTTCACAGGGAACAATGGGATAAAACATAAGATGGGAGATGGAGATTAATAGCAAAAGCCAATTCTAATAGTTTTACAATCATCTTCTCTTGGTTCTCACTTTAGTCTCAAAGACCTTTAGATATAAGGAAACAAGGTGTTGTACATTCCATTACTTTGAAAAAGTTACTTAACATTGCTAAGCCTCAACTTTCTCATCTACAGAATGAACAGGTTACTAATACCCCTGGGTCCTGGGGTAAAGATTCATTATTTGACAAAAACTGCTAGGAAAGTCGAATAGCAGTTAGGTAAAATTAGGTTTAGATTAGCTAGGTGGCACAGTGAACACAGTGCCAGGGACAGAGTCAAGAAAACCTGAGTTAAAATCCAGCCTCAGACACTTACTAGCTGTGTGACCTGGTGCAAGTCACTTAAACCTCTTTGCCTCAGTTTTCTCATTTGTAAAAATGAGCCAGAGAAGGAAATATTAAACAACTCCTGTGTCTTTGCCAAGAAAACTGCAAAAGAGGGTCATGAAGTGTCAGAACACAAGAAATTAGGTTTAGAACAGCACTTCACACCATATGTGATGATTAGTCCCAAACAGACACACAACTTAGATATATATATCATATCATAAACAAATTATAGAGAAACAAGGAAGAAATCTGGATGTATGGATGGAAGAAAAGTTCAAGACCAAACAGGTGAGAAACACAAAAGTTAAAATGGACAATTTTATGGACAACATAAAAGTAAAAAAGATTTTGTACAACCAAATAAATATAGCAAAAATCAGATAAAAAAGTAACTATGAAATAAAATCTTTACATCAAGTTCTTAAAATAAAGGTCTCATTTCTAAGTTATATAGGGAACTGTCTCAAATGTATGAGCATCATTCCTCAATTGATAAATGGTCATAAAATATAAATAGATGATTTTCAAAGGAAGCAATCCATGCTATCAACAGCACTGCAAGAAAATGCTCCAAATAACTAACAATTAGAGAAATGCAATTCTGAGGTTCTATCTAACAACCATCGGATTGATAAAGACCAAAAAAAAAAAAAGAAAGAAAGAAACAAATATTGGAAGGGACACAGGAAAAGAGGCATACCAATGATCTATAGATAGAGCTGAATGGTCTGTCCATTCTGTAAAACAATTTGGAACAAAGTCCAAAGTCACTAAATTGCTAAATGTGCTAAGTCACTCAAGTGATACCACTAATAGGCCAATATCCCCAAAGAAATCAAAGGAAGAGGAAAAAGGATCCATATATACAAATTATTTATAGCAGATCTATTTATAGTGGAAAAGAACTGTAAATTAAGAGGGTGTCCATCAACTGGGGAATAGCTGAACAACAGTACATAAATGTAACAGAATACTATAGTACGATAAAAGGAATGGTTTCAAACTTCTAAAGGCTTACACAGAGCGATGCAAAACAAAGTGAGAAAAAACAGAATAATATATAGTCTAATGCTGAACTGTGGATCACAAGTGGAAAGTTTAAGAAGCCCTGATTTATACAACAATGCAAAAACAAGTAACTGTGAAAGATCATCAATTCAATGAACAATCATGATTCCAGAGAATTGATGAGGAAACACACTGTCTTCTTCCTGACAGAAAAGTGATAAACTCAAGATGCAGAGTGAAAAGTGAAGTTCTAGACATGGCCAATGTGTGAATTTGTTTTACTTGATTATGCATATTTGTTTAAAAAGTTTTGTTTTGTTTTGTTTTTTCAACTGAGGGAAGAGAGGATATGGGAGGGAAAGAAAACAAAATGTTTTCTAATAAAAAATAAATAAAACAAAATTAGTGAACTGCATCAGTTTTCCTCTAAGGCCCCTTCCAGTTTTAATGTTCTATGATTCGAAGTCCATATGGCAGCTGTTTTCCAATCATTTCTTCTACAGACACATGTAGCCTGACTGGCACTAGCTCATTTGGCTATCAAGACCTCAAATCATATCATTTTCCTCCTCTTCATTACCAAACTAGAAAGTTTTCCTGGTTGTAGTCTCAAGTTGTCAGTGTTAAAAGGGACCTCAGAGGTCATCTAATCCAAGCTGCATCTGGACAGGAATCACCTCTACAAAATAAATAGTAATTACCTGAATATCTCCGGGGAGGGAAACCTGTCACCTCCCAAGGCATCTTCTTTTACTTTTGAATAGTTCTAATTACTGGAAAGTTTTTCTTTACCTCAATCCTAAATTTGCCTCTTTAAAATTTCTACTCCAGTTCTGCCCAAATGAGTGTCAGTCTATACAATTCCACTGAAACTAACGCTCCAAGGTTACTAATGATCTTTTAATGAATAAATACAACCCTCTTTTCTTAGTCATTTATTCGATCTTTCAGTACAATCTGATACCTCCAAACACATTCTTCAGACTCCCTCTTCCTCTAGCTTCTTGGACATGTTTACTTCTTGACTCTCCCTTAAATTTCTTTTTTTTTTAATTTCCATTTTTTTGGAGGGGAGAAGGCAGGGTAATTGGGGTTAAGTGACTTGCCTAAGGTCACACAGCTAGTTAAGTGTTAAGTGTGATGCCAGATTTGAACTCAGGTCCTCCTGACTCCAGGGCTGGTGCTCTATTCACTGTATCACCTAGCCACCCCTGGCCCTTAAATTTCATTCAAGGCTCTATTTTTGGCTCTTTCCTTTCTCCACATTCTCCTCTGGCAATCTCATTCATTTTCATGTTCCAATCATCCTCTCTACACAATGACTTCCAAATCTAGCATCTCCAGTCACAATTTCCACCCTGAGCTCCAATCAGAAACTTTCTAATATGGTGAAATTTTAACCACCTGAAGAACTCACCATCACTTCAAATTCTGCATACTTAAAACTAAACTTATTATCTTACCCCCAATTCAAGTTAAGTCAACATGCATTTATTAATCATCTACTCTGTGCCAGGGCTTATACTAAGGGCTGGAAATACAAAGAAAGACAAAAACAGTCAGAAAGCCAAGGACGTAATGGTGGCAGTAATGGTGGCATCGCTCTCTAAACAATTACTTTCAAACAAGATTCACACGGCATAAATTGGAGACAATCTGAGGGAAGAAACTAGCATAATCAAAACAAAACAAACAAACACAAATCTTGCCCCTCCTTCCAGCTTCCCTTTCTTTGGGAATCTCCCAATCAACCTTGGAGTCATCTTTGACTCTTTGTTCTTTTCCTCTCCTCACAACTTTAAGTTCCCAGTCTCAGAGGTCAGGACTTCTCTATTGCATCTATCCTCTCTTCTCTACCCACAGTGCAAGGAGTCCTATTTCCTTTTACTCAGACTATTATAATTGCCTCCTAATTGATCTCTCTGTCACCCTTTTCTAATCCATTACTCACAACACTGCTAAAGAAATCTTTCTAATACACAATTCTGATCACATCACTCTCCCGCTCAAAAATTTTCTAGGATTTCCTTACTGTCTCAAGGATAAAAAATAAACTATAAAATATAAATTTTCCAGCATAGTAAACTATGGCTTTTACTGCAGATCCAATTTTCCTCCAAAGTCTTATTTCACACACTTCTAGGTTGTCCCAGATGAATTAGACTAACATCAATTACTGAATCTCTTCCTGCCCTCTCCCACCTCCATCTGACAGATTGTCCACCAGGCCTAGAATGGAGTTCCTCCCATATCTCTGCTCTTTGAGAAGGAAACACTAGTGAGCCCAACTAAGAGAAAAGCATCAAAAGGTGAGGACACACAGAAAATACTGGAAATGGCAAAAGGATAAAGCATCACAGGAAAAAAGAAGTATAAGGCAGCAGCAAGATTGGTACAGAAAAATACAAAGTGAATTGAGCACCCCATGTGTACATATCAATGAGCAACTAACAGGAAAAATTCAAGTAACTCAAAAATTTTTTCCTTTATCAAGGACCATGTTTTGTCTTTTTTTTTTGGAGGGGGGAAGGCAGGGCAATTGGGGTTAAGTGACTTGCCAAAGGTCACATAGCTAGTTAAGTGTTAAGTCCTCCTGACTCCAGGGGCGGTGCTCTATTCACTACCCACTTAGTTGCCCCAAGGACCATGTTCTTTTGGCAGTCTTAGTACTTATATCTCCATAGTTTGAAATAAAGAACCATTGTTTATAAAATGTCTATGAAACTGTGCCTAACATAAAACTTTACTAATCCCACTTCATCTAGCTACCCTAGCAATGTCCTTATCTGTCTGCAATTGATCATATTTATAGAGCTCTTTTTGTACTATACATACTTCCCTTTAGAGAACAGTCTCTTTATGGTCAGTTCATAACCTAATCTTGAAGTCTTTTCTCATTCCCTACAGTATTTTACTCAAAGAACACTAGAAACTAATAATGTTGACCCTTTTACAAAGCTGTTCAGGGTGGCTAAGTATTAGTCTAAAGTAGGTCCTGGGGAGCAGTTTAATTAATGTTCTGATAGAATCTGGTTAATAGTACAAAAGAACCAAACAAGCTCAGCAGAAAGGAAGCAAGTGGCAGTAGAGCAAGAAGAAAATTTAGCAATTCCCTCAGCCATTATCTAAAATCAAGGTTACGTGTTTTAGGTTGAAGAGTGCTTCTACTTCAATTTTAAAGGATGAAATGTTAAATAGGCCATTGGAAACCTTCCCCAAAGACACCAGGACCAAAAGGTTCTGTCCTGTTCCATGCCTAAAGCAGCACGCTGGGTACTCACAGAGAATGAACCTGTGAAGTTTCTAAAGTGAGGAAAAGGAGTTTCTGGAGAGAAATCCAGACTACAGCCAGAAGCCCAAAGTGACCTGAGGCATGAGGGAAAAATATTACAGAAAAAAAAAATCTACCCATCTCCCCATAAGAAAAGTGAAAGTGAGATGTTAAAATCCCATAACTGCTCTAGGTAGGTGCAATGAATAGTTTTTCTTTTTTAAATTTAAAAAAAATCTTTATTATGCATTACTATGCTCCTTAAGATTAGAAATCTGTTTAATATTTTTTCAATATTTGAAACCCCAGTACCTGACATATAACTGACACTTAATAAATGCTTGCTTGAGCCTACACCTCCTGTAGAACTTAAGAGAACAGAAAAATTCTGATAGGGTATCAGGATGTAAAGAACTTTATGAACACTTTCCAAATTTTTTCCTTAATTCAATTCAACAAATATTAAGTGATTCCCATGTCATCTCCTTAATTCCCTTTTATTTCCTCATTACCTAGATTAGTTTTATTTTTTTTTTCTTTCTCACCTCTTCTCCTTGTTCATCAAAGTCTCTCTGTAATTCCTCCAACAAAACCACAGCCTCCTCCCCACTTTCTGGATGATGTTGTCTCACCCATGCCTGAAGTTGCCCAGGCAAGATGGCCAGGAACTGTTCCAGCACCAGCAGCTCTAGGATTTGTTCTTTTGTGTGCATCTCTGGCCTCAGCCACTCACAACACAGCACCCTTAGCTGGCTGAGAGCCTCTCGAGGCCCTGATGCTTCATAGTACTGGAACTGTCTGAAGCGCTGGTTAAAGGTCTCCATACTGGGAGGAGTATTCTCCTGCATCCAGGTGCAATCTTCTTCCTCCACTTTCACTATCAGAAGTCCCTCTTGCTCTTGTGGAGGATGAACTGTAGTGGACAGGGCTGTAGTTTCTCTTGACTCTCTGGGCATGATTCACACCTAAAGGAATGCTTCACTATAAGGTGTGACCTGGGGAGATCAAACCCACTTCTGCTCTTAAGAGAAGTCTGGAATGGCACTTTAGGTAGAATGATACCTAATGACATATTAAAAATAATTATTAGCATAAAGAAATAACAAAATTGATTAAATGCTAAGATGAAAGCAATTTATTGAAAGTTAACCACAAAAGTAAATTTAAGAAAGGATTTGCCACAGAATTACTTGAACCAATTTAAATCACAGCTTACTAAAGTACAAGCAATAAGTCTGAAACTTACAAATAACTATCCAGACAAGTTGATCCTTTCTTATTTGTAGGCCAAATCCCAAATGGCAATTCCAAATGGCCCAGGGGCTCAACAAGAAGGGATGAAAAAAGAAAAAAAATTGTTCCCGTTTAAGATAACAAGACTTGAGCTTTTCCAGTAGAAACTGCGCAACTCCATTAAAAGGCTCGGGTCATCCCAGGGAAGTGACCCAAACTCAATAACACAGGATCTAAAATATCAGCAGGCACCAACTTAGGACCAGAGCCGGGCCTAGTCCAGCAGGAGATGAAGCCGGTGCCTCCCCGACAGCCCAAGGTTCCCTTCCCCCTTTACACACAGCCCCTCTCTCTGCTGGGAGTCTCGTTCTTCAAGGAACAGAACTTCCAACAAGGCGGAATCAAAGAAGTAAGTGGCTCTTTTCAAGAGACTCTGGAAGGGTCGACTCAATGCCTAGACTTCCAAAACTCACGGGAAATTACCAAATCAAAGCCTTCCTTGCCCTTGGCTGGTAGGGCCACTAAATCCCGCCCCTTCCCCTCCCGGAATAAACTTCCGCATCCTCTCTAGGAATCCCGGAGGTTTGCATCTCTGTGAGAGGACTACAGTAGCTGCTGACCCGACTTGGGGCGGAGTCTGGAGAAAAAGAGAATTGGGGTTTCTGGGTGCCAAACACCAAAGTTCTTAGCGACGTACACCTTTTTTCTCACACCAGGGAGAAAAGTAGAGCCCCCTACCCACAGGTTAACTTCCCGAAAGAGAAAAGCGTCTCCCCAGCTCACGTTCTTTTGACATCACCAGCCAAGACTCACTTTAGAAGCTGCTGGACCGCAGGAGCAGGGGTGGGGAGGGGGCGGGAAGAAAGGAGATGCGGCATATTTGGTTGCTCTGAAGGTAGTAATACCTCTTACTTACCCTTTGGGGCGTGGAGTAACGGGAGAGGGGAATAAAAAAAAAAAGCAAACCAAGGAAAGAACATAGGGAGTTAAGTTTGGTTAGTGAGGAAACTCGCACCTACCCCTTCCTTTGGCCCTTAGACAGTGGACGGACTGAGCATTTCAGGTGTCATTCCCTTCTACGTCCTCCTGCTGACCCAGACCCGGATCCTGGCCCCGACCCCATCAGCTCCAGATCAGCCACCAGAGCTTTAAAAATCAGGAGACTGTACTAATCTCCAAATTTTCTTCTATCTCAAAAAATTGTATTTCTCTAAAAGCTTCTGGCCGAACTCTGTCCCCAAGCGCCAGCTGATGTAATGTATACTCTTTCCTTCCACCCAAAGAGCCAATCAGAGCGTGGAGGTGGAACTGATGCTAGGAACCACCTCGGCTAGACTATTGATTAGATTGAGGTGGACACCCGTTTGTAGGGCCCACAGTTTAAATTCATATGAGACAATTTTCCCTTAGTCATTCCCGGTTTTACACTAGTCCCTGAGAGGAGACAGTTGTCTTTTAGTGTACCTCTCATTTACTGTATCTTTTTTCTTCTTGTCCGCATGACTCTTCCTTTTCCCCAATCAGGTTCTCAATCCTTTTGTTCTCAGGCTATCTCCCTGCTCTGAAAAAAGGATTTAATAAACATTCACCCCTAAATGTAAATGAGGGATAACCCTAAATGAAAAGCATTTATTAAGGACATACTATGTGCTATGCACAGTGCTAGCTGCTGAGCAGACAAATGCAAAAGCAAAGTATAATGTCATGGTCACAAACCAACCCTGGGGGCCGGTTACTGGACAGATAGTCCTAACCCTCCCATAACCTGTCAGTCCTTCTGCTCTATATCAATTGTAGTCAATGGTTTTGTATACCTAAACCTGACACTATTAGGGTCCCAAGCTGATTGGCAATGTTCCTGTGTTCTGAAGCAATTGTCCCTCAGGACTCTAAAGTTGAAGTATTAGAAAAAATTTTGTCCCTGAATTCAGTCGGCTCCCCTCATCTGTATTGGTTTTTAGAATACAGTATGGAGAGTTTTCTTCACTTTAAATGTCTGTCTCTTAATTAGCAGGAACTATTTTGCCCAACTTATGCCAATAAAGGTGCAAATACAAAATTGCATGTGTGTGGGGTGCGGGGGACCCCAAAAATCCCCTACCCAAGAAAAATTAAAAGTCAGAGGTATCTTGAGGAAGGAACAGGAAGTTTTATTCTCTTCCCCCACAGGAAGAGGGCAGTCCTCTCCATGGTGAGGCTCAAGGAGAGGAGGCATGTTACAAAAGACAAAACAAGAATTTATACCCTAATGCAGTCAAGTTCCCTACCCCGCCCCTTTCCCTACTGTCCCTTCTCCCATTGGCTGGGAGGTGGGCTCTCAGTCTTGGCTTGAAATCTAACCCAATGGAGGATAACAAAGAAGCCTGCCACTATCTCCTATTGGCTGAGAGGTGGGACAGGAAGCCAAGGTATTATCCATGTCCTTATTTGGTAAAGGCCAAAGCAAGGGAGGGGAAAAGGTCACAAGTAAGGGTGGAGGTCTAAAACTCCTGAAAAAGGGCCTAATGCTGATGACAGCAAGGGAACAGGGGAAGGGTCCTAGGTTGTGCAAACCCAGGACTCAGGTCTGTCCAGTCTTACAAAGTCTATCTCTCATTTCCAGATAGTTTCTCTCCCTTCTTATTCTGAGGAGTCTTCACAGAGGGTGTAGAGAATGTATGCCACTCAGTCCCCCCTTCCTTTCATACTATCTGAAGACTTCTCACACCACTGTTGATATAACTCACCCACCACTTCATCACTTTCTTCTATACTATCATATCACACACTTTCCTCCAAAATTCTTATTTTACCCTGGGATCCATTCCTCTCCCAGATTTGCTGCAACTTGTTCCTGGAGAAGCCTTAATTTAACAGATTCAGAATAAGCAATAGATCATAATCTAGAGAAAATAAGGGACATTAAGCAATTTAGTATGCAGGGGCCAAATAGGAGACATTTATCTCACATAGATGGAACAAGGGAATCTCTCTGCCACTCTGTCATTATGGGGGAGATGGAAGTCACAGTCCCTACAAAATGCTGTTCAAAAATTGCTCTCTGGAAGTAGCCAAGGAATGGAAGCTTGCAAAAATTACAAAACCTTTAAGAGAAATAACTAGGGGAATTCCCATGGTGTCACACTATGGTTACAAGTAGAACTATGGTGTAGAGGTACAGAAACACATGCAAAGACCCCCAAAACAAAGACAATTATAAGTAGCAATAGAATCAATATGCTCACAACCATCAAAGTTCTCACATCAGAAGACAGTGGTTCAGGGCTCATGTATCCACCCAGGGGGAAAGCCAAGGCTGCATTGGAGGTGCAGTTTCAGGTTCTCAGATTTGACTGATTCAATTGTCCATGTCACGGGAGGTTCAACAGGTTCCTTTACTCTGGTATGGTGAGTCCAGCTTCTCTCCTGACTCTGGATGGCTATATCAGAGGTTAGCAGGACTTGAAAAAGGGCCTCCCCCAAATGAGAGTAAGCTTCTCCTCCTTTCAAGCCCTGATCAGGACCCAATCTCCTAGCTGGTACCTGTGGACTACAATCCCAAGGGTGGAGTCTGAGCAATTTAGTCCTTTAGTCTGTAAAGCATGGAGATGTTTTGCCAAGGAGGCTACATAATTTCTAAGAAATTTATCCCTTTTGATCAAATATGGGGTCCCAATCTCCTTTATCTCTCCCTGGGTAAGGGTGTTCCATGTCCCTCCAAGGTTAGTTCTAATCCTGATAAAGACTAGCCGGAGGCACCTAGTCCATTGGTAGCTGGGTTGTGATTGTCAATTTAGTGAAATGTCTCTTTATTTCCTGATTCATCCTTTCTACCTTGCCAGAAGAGAAAGGGTACCAAGGAGTATGGAACTCCCAGGTAATTTCTAAGGTCTGGGCCATAGATTTAAGGACTCTGACAGTGAAATGGGTCCCCTGTTTGGAGTCTCCCCTCTCCACTATCCCATATCTAGGAATGATGTATTCCAGCAGGATTTGGCTAACTGCCTGCACAGCTGCCCTTGGCATGGGAAATGCCTCCACTTAAGAGGTTAGGTGATCAACTATGATCAGCAAGTATTTTAGGCAGCCTACTGGAGGCAGTTCCATACTCTGGAATGGCCTAATTTCTGGGGGCCTTCCCCTAGCCGGAGCCTGGCATGGGGCAGACTTATTTCTCCTTCAACAAACAAGGCAGCTGTCCATCAACTGCCACGCTAAGGTATGTAGGCCTGGAGACATGCTCTGGACATCCCAGTGACTACCCTGGTGTAAACATTGTAGTACTTGCCTCATACTTGCTTTGGTCAAGACTTCTCAATCATTGGTGTCCAAGTTTATCCTCTTGTGCCCCAAGAATTTGGGCTTTCTGTTCCTCTTCCTAAGAAAAGGAGTGGTAGGAGAGACTGGGAGGAAACAAAGGGATCAGTCTTCCTGCCCTGATACTCCCTCTCAGGCCCACTTAGCCTCCTCATCTGAAAGGTTTCCTCTGGCCTCAAAGGATTGTCCCAACTGCTTATTAAGGTAGTATGGGCCAGTTTCTTTCCTCTGCTATTAATCAAGAACTCTGCCTGAATTCCAAATTTGTACTGAAGGAAAAGGAAAAAACACCCTACTACTTGAGATTAATTACATTGATTTTAAAGGCCAGTTTGCAGACTGCCTGCTTGCTATCTTTACTGCCCCTCAGTAAAACTTCTTTAGAGGCCCTTATTGTAACTACTGTCCCTCCCCCCTTTCCTGGTGGGGGGCGGTAAAGCCCTCTACTTAATCTGATCTGTGATAAATTGAATGACTCTTTAGGCAATCTGCCTGAAATTCCCAAATTCAGAGTCCCCCTAGAAACTTTAGAAAATTCACAGTAAGTTTGAATATTACAAAATCTATATGTAATTGATGAAATGACCAGAAATTTTACAAAGTCTTTGTAACCAAAAGCCTTGCTCAGTTTCAATATTCTCAAACTTAGTTTATGTTACGTAAAACCTAGCCCATAGATTCTATGGACAGGGCAGCCCTCTTAGCCTTCTAATCTGCTAATCTATTCTCCATTGCCTCATACCAATAGTCTTATAAAACATTTCTTCCTAAGAGTATTTTCTTTTTTTCTTTTTTTTCTTTTTTTTTGTTGTTTTTGTTTTTGCTTTTTGGAAGGGGAAAAGTAGGGCAATTGGGGTTAAGTGATTTGCCCAAAGTCACAGCTAGGTTTTGTGTGTGTGTGTCTCTGTGTGTGTCTGTGTGTCTGTGTGTGTGTTAAGTGTCTGAGGCCAGATTTGAACTCAGGTCCTTCTGACTCCAGGACCACTGCTCTATTCACTGCTCCACCTAGCTGCCCTGAGTATTTTCTTTTCTTAAAAAAAACAGTTTGAACTTTTTGATATTAAGAAGAGTAATCACTATGTCTTTATGAAGGAAAATTAATTAGAGGTTTTAAATGATATCTTTCTTTTTCCTTTAAGCAAAAAGAAATAAAAAATAAACCTTTAAAATTGGACAGAATTCCTAGACCACAAAATTACAAATCTTAGAGATATGGCAACAACATAACAATGAATTTCAAATGACATTAAATGACTTACAAATAATTGATCTTATCACTCCTGGCATCCAAAAACCATTTAAAAGTTAGAGAGATAATAATGTTGCATCCAACACATGCCAGTTATTATATTAAACATTTTACAATCATTATACCATTTTATATAACAATTATTTTTCTTTTACAAATTAAAAAAAAAAACCAACAGGCCAAACAGAGATCATTGTAATTCCAGGTTGTCCAGACCAGAAACTACAAGGAGTTTTACAGATTTGTTTGAACATTTTAGGTTTTAGCATTTAAACAGTATCTTATTAAGTTTCATAGAAAAACAATCTCAACTGAAACCCCCTTTTTAGACAAAGACAAATTTGGAGGCTTATGATTTCCCAAATTAAAATATTTCAAAATATTACAACACACAATCAGAGTTTCCCATT
>CM053584.1:190450145-190462826 GCA_028627135.1 Pseudochirops cupreus | reverse complement strand
TTTGGCCAAATCGAACAACTCTTTCCAAAGTGAGCCCCAAAGCAAAAACTCACATATATATATATATATATATATATATATATAGCCTTTTCCTGGATCAGAGAATGTCATAGCCCTCTTGACCAACTGCTCCATCACAAAGTAATAAGGCGTGGGTATTCCTGAAGAACAAGCCTCCTGCCACAGGCTCCATGTGGCCACAGGCTCCATGTGACCACATGCAGCCTATTTGGGGGCAGAGTATACTTTCAAATCAGGGAAGGTTCTTAGAGTTACTTAAGCCACTTAAGCAAAGGGCCTAGGGGCAGGAAAGATCTCCAGATTCTCATAACAGAAGAGAAATGAGAGTGATGCAAGAAAAGCATGAAAAAAGATTCAACAACTTGCTGAAAGAGACCTCCCAAAATACTGAATAACACCTTGGCATAGCTAGGTGGCACAGTGAATAGTGCACCTGAATGCACCTGAGCTATGCAAATCTGGCCTCTGACACTTAACACTTACTAGCCATGTGACCTTGGGCAAGTCACTTAACCCCAATTGCCCTCCAAAAAAAAAAGCAAAAATTGACTAACCCAAATGGCAAAAGAGGTCCACAAAAGCCAAAGAGAAGAAGAATGCCTTAAAAAGCAAAATTGGCCAGATGGAAAAGGAATTTTAAAAACTCACTGAAGAGACTAATTGCTTCAAAATTACATTGCAGCAAATGGAAGCTAATGATTTTATGAGAAATCAAGATATTATAAAACAGATCCAAAAGCTTGAAAAAATGGAAAAAAATGTGAAATATTTCATTGGAAAAAACCACTGACCTGGAATACAGATCCAGGGGAGACAATTTAAAAATTATTGGTATACTTGAAAGCCATGATCAAAAAAAGAGTCTAGACATCATCTTTCAAGAAATTATCAAGGAAAACTGCCCTGATATTCTAGAACCAGACAGCAAAATAGAAATGGAAAGAATTCACCTATCACCCCTTGGAAAAGATCCCAAAAAGAAAACTCCTAGGAATATTACACCAAATTCCAGAGTTCCCAGGTCAAGGAGAAAATACTGCAAGCAGTGAGGAAGAAACAATTTGAGTATTGTGGAAACAATCAGGATAACACAAGACCTAGCAGCTTCTACATGAAGGGATCAAAGGCTTGGAATATGATATTCTGGAGCTCAAAGGAATTAGGATTAAAACCAAGAATCACCTACCCAGCAAAACTGAGTATACTATTTTAGGGGAAAATATGGTCATTAAATGAAAAGAGGACTTCTGAGTATTCTTGATGTTAAGATCAAATCTGAACAGAAAATCTTACTTTCAAATACAAGAATCAAGAGAAGCACGAAAAGATAAACATGGAAGAGAAACCATAGGGAACTTATTCAAGTTGAACTGTTTACATTCCTACATGGAAAGACGACATTTGTAACTCATGAGACTTTTTCTCAGTATTAGAGTAGTTGAGGGGAATATATAAGTATGTATGTATGTATGTATGTATGTATTATATGTATGTATAAACAGAGGACACAGGGTGAGTTCAATAGGAAGGGATGATATCTAAAAAATAAAATTAAGGAGAGAGGAATATATTGGTAGATGGAGAGAGAGAGATAGAATAGGGTAAATTATCTCAAATAAAAGAGTCAAGAGAAAGCTGTTAAAATGGAGGGGGAAAGCAGGGAAGTGAAAGGGAATGAGTCAACCTTACTTTCACTGGATTTGGCTTAAGGAGGGAATAACATGCAAACTCAATTGGGTATCTTACCCTACAGGAAAGTAGGGAGGAAGCGGATAAGGGGGGGGGGTGGATAGTAGAGAGGGCAGATTGGGGGAGGGGATACTCAGAAGCAAACACTTTTGAAAAGGGACAGGATCAAAAGAGAAAATAGAATAAACTGGTGGCAGGATAGGATGGAGGGAAATATAGTTGGTCTTTCACAATATGACTACTGTGGAAATGTTTTGCATAACTATACATGTATAACCTATATTGAATTGCTTGTCTTCTCAATGGGGATGTGTGAGGCAGGAAGAAATGAGAGAATCTGGAACTCAAAGTTTTAAAAACAAATGTTAAAAATTGTTTTTACATGTAACTGGGAAATAAGATTTACAGGCAATGGGGTATAGAAATCTATTGTGGCCTACAACAAAGTAAGGGGGAGGAGGGTAAGAGGAGAGGAGGGATAGAGGGGTAGAAGGGAGGGCAGACTGGGGAAAGGGGTAATCAGTGTGCATCTCATCTTGGGGTGGAGGGTAGGTGAAAGATGGGGAGAAAATTTGGAATTTAAAATCATTTAGAAATGAATGTTGAAAATTAAAAATAAATAAATAAATAAATTCTAGGGAAAAGACCAAAAACAAAAAACAAAAAAAGAAATCACAAGCAGGATGATTTCAGCAAAACCTGGAAAGACTTACATGAACTGATGCAAAGTGAAGTAAGCTCAACCAGGAGAATGTTGTACATAGTAACAGGAATACTGTATGATGAACAATTGTGAATGCCTTAGCTATCCTCAGCAATACATTGATCTAAGACAATCTCAAAGGACTAGTGATGAAGCATGTTATCTGCCTCCAGAGAAAGAACTGATATTGCCTGAATACAGACTGAAGCATGCTATTTTTCACTTTCTCTCTTCCATTATTTTTATTTTAGTCTTATTGTACAAAATGACTGACATGGAAATGTTTTATGGAATATGACTAATATGGAAATGAAAAAAATAGAAACGAAGACTTTATCAGAGACACTTGTAAAAATTCTTTCCCAACTTTCTGCTTCCCTCCTAATCTTGGTTGCATTGACTTTGTTCAAAATGTAATTAAAATGATCCATTTTGCATTTCATAATGTTTTCTATCTCTTGTTTGGTTATAAATTTTTCTGCTCTCCATAAATCTGACAGAGAAACTCTGATATGTCATGATCCCATCCTTGTACCCAAATGTAATGCTAATGCAATATTCACAGTGCCAACAGCAACTGTAAATATGCCAGCATAATTCTCAATCACAAAATTCAATAAACTCTCCATAGAAGACAGAAGCAAAACATTTGTTCAGACACCAGAAAACCAAATCCCAACACCAGGAAACCAAATCCATCAGCAACACAGAAGTTAATACAGCATAACACAGCAGAGAGCCACACCATCCTTTAGCCTTCCCACAAAGCAAACACTCACAAGTCTAGTTGTCTCCCTGGGTGTGTCCTCTCTCTCCCACCATCTAGCTGCTCTGACTCCTGGGTTCCTGTGGGCTCTGCTCTACCCTTCAGCAAACTCCTTCCTCCACAGACTCCATGTAACCCTATTGGGGGGGGGTATATTTTCAAAGCAGGGAAGGTCTTCAAATTCCCTTAGGCTTATTAAGGGGCAAGGAAGATCTTCAAATTCCCATTACCATTACATTCAGTCCCAAAATCTTTCATGTGCCTTGCATAGCAAAAATACATTAATAATACATTTCATTACATAGATTAATGAGAGTTTAGGAGTAACTGGTGGGGTAACTGGTGTCAACAGAACTTTGCAACAACATAACAGGAATAATAGAAAATAATCACACAAAACAATATTGTAGGGGTTTCAGCACAAGCACCCCATCTTTCTTTCCTTGAAGGAATGGGGCTCAAAATCTTGGAGTAAGGGACAAAGATCTCTTCTCCATAGGTACTTCCAGGTGAAATTGAATATAGAGTTCCCCCTGCCCCAAGAGGTCCCATTCAAATGGTCAGTTCTTTAACTGGCATCTGAAGCTTGGTCAACTCCAGACCCAAGGGTGGCATATCACAGTCATGGATAGGGAATGGCATCCAATTTAAGTGATCAGGCATCTGCAAGACAACAGTACTAAGCCCGCAGGAAACAAATTTCACAAACAAGATTAATAGACATAAAGCTGAAAAGAAACAAATATAGGGTCAGTTGTGCTTCTGGAGTCCATGAACTCACTATCATAGCCTCATTCATGGTAGAATATATGAGTTAAGGGTACAATTTGATAATCATATTCTCCTGAAAAAAAACAACAGCCATGGTGTTGTCTTTCTCATGTGCTATAATCTCTGCAGACTTTGGAATATTATCTGGCATCTGTTTTACCCATACTTTAGCACACAATTTTGTTCTATCAGTAGAACCAAACCCTTCAGTTCCTCTGACAGCTATTTTGGAAGGAGCATCAGTTTTCACAAGGGGTATTTTTTCACAAGGAATAATAATCACTTGAACTCTTCTATCATTCTTGCAAAACTGTATAGCTTCTTCACCCAAATTTTGGAATGTCACAATAATTTCTCCTTGAAAATTAGAATCTATTACTCCAGCTAATACATGTATTCCTCAAGCTGCTAAACCTGATTTAGGTAATATCCACCCAATATGATTTTTAGGGATTCGCATACATATTCCATTAGAGATATTTCTTATTTCTTTTCTATCCAACCGAAAGTCCTCTAAATAATGTAAATCATATCCTGTCAAACCAGATGTTCCTATATATGGTGCTGGGACATCTTGCCTCACAGTCCAATACTCAATATTTGGGATCTTATCTGTCTGCTGTTTGGGGTCATTATTCTGATAGATTTGGGGTCATTATTCTGATAGAGGTGTACTTCCTCCCAATGGTCTATTATCCAGATTAGGTAAAGCAGTGAACAAATTATCCTTCCAATGTTGACATGAATTATTAGAACTTAACTTACTTAACTATTCTTTCAGTAAGTCATTCATTCTTTCAATTAACCCAGAAGCCTATGGATAATATGGAATATCATATGTTCATTCTACGTTGTTTAACATAAAATATCTCTTCTTTTCATTACCTTTGAAATGTGACCCATCATCACTTTGAATCTGCATTGAGGTTCCATCATATAGACTTATGATATCTAGAGTTTTATAGATGTTTTTCTGGATTGCATTCTTATAAGGACACGTCATTAGTACACCTGAATAGGTATCAACACAAGCACATATAAATTTGCATCCTTTATCTTGTGGTAGAGGATCAATATAATCTATTTGCCAAATTTGGGCTGGAACTTTTCCCTTGCTATCTCTCCAGTCACTATCCTAGGAAGAGTTCATTCCTTTTCCAATTGACATATATGACATTCCTCGGTTATTTGTTTTAACAATGAATGAGAGATACTAATACTTTGATCTTTTGCCCAGTGGTGTGTGGCCTGGACCTCTAAATGGCTGGCCATTTGATGGACTCATATTGTTAGTAGTACTGGACAATCAGATGCTGTGAGAATAGGGACTCAATATGTTGAGCAGCAATCTTTGCTAGTCAATCAGCATGAGCATTGTACTCACGTTCTGGCATGGTGAGGGCCATGTGAGCTTCTACATGAAAAATGGACAAATTAGTAACCAAAGACATGTCCCATCTATCTTCCAACAATTCTTTGCCCCAGACTTATTTACCATGAATTTCCCAATTTTGATTTTTCCACGTGGGCATCCACGTAGCTAACCCATTAGCTACCGCCCACGATTCAGTGAGTATATGACACTGTCCTCCTTGTTCAGTTTTGTTGGCTTGATGGACTGCCATAAGTTCAGCATATGGACTATTTCCTCCTACCCTAGTACTTTCCAAAGTCCATCTAGTGTATGGGTTATAGGCTACTGCTACATGGCCCAAATATTTTGCTGTCCCATCAGTAAACAATGTGTGACTCTTCTCTTCTTCAGTTAATCCATCACATCTGTCACTCTGTTTTACTGCGGAGTACACCAACTCTTGTTTTCATTCAGGGGATGTATCATTTCCCTTAGTATTGATGGTTGCTATGGATTCATGTAATGCAGAAACTCCACATTTGCTTGTTTTAGCTCTATTTTGAATATATCATTTCTATTTAATTATGCTGGCCTCTTGTGAATGTTCAATTCTGTGAGAAGCTGGAGAACTCATTACCCAGGTCATAATTTGTATTCCAGGTCTTAATATCACTTCATGGCCCAGAGTCAGTTGTTCAGTCTCTATCAAAGCCCAATATGCAGCTAACAACTGCATTTCTAAAAGTGTGTATTGAATTCCAGATGAAGGAAGTCTCCTAGACCAAAATCCTTAGGGTACATTTTTGTTGTTATTTCTGCCATAAACTCCAGTTTGCATAATTATCCTGTACAGTTACATGTAGTTCCACTGGGCCATTTTTCATAGGCTATCAATCTAGGGCCAATTGTATAGCAACTTTGGCTTCTTCAAAAGCTTTACTCTGCTCAGGTCCCCAGTCAAATTCATATTTTTTCCTAGTAACTTTATATAAGGGTTTCAAAATCTGTCCCAGATGTGGTATGTGATATTGTGAGTATCCTAACAATCCTATAAACTTTTGGTCCTCTTTCTTATTGGTAGAGATAGGAAAATCCTGAATCTTTTGTCAGGCTTGAGGCAGAATCTCTTACCATACCTTATTCCATTGTATAACCAAAAATTTTACATTTTGCGCTGGTGCTTAAATCTTGGTACAGTTATTTTCCCACTGTTTACTTTTCATATGCTCAATTAAAAGCATCAAACTCATTTCCACTTTTACATTTTCCCCTGTATCATCATGTCATCTATGTAGTGGGTAAGCTGTATACCAGGTAGTTGTAATTCATCCAAATGTTCAGTCACAATCCTACAACAAACAGTGGGGCTATGCAGATATCCTTGTGGCAAGTAGATGAAAGTAGATGCCCTGCCAAGTGAAAACAAACTGGTCCCATTGTTTAGAGACTATTGGGATGGTAAAGAAAACATTGGCTAAATCAATAACTGCATACCAAGTCCCATCATATTTCTGAATCCTTTTATTAAAGTGATGGTATCTGGAACAGCAGCATACAAGGGAGGAGTCATTTTATTCAATTGTCTATAATCCACTGTCATTCTCCACATCCCATCTGATTTTCTTACTGGCCAGACAGGATTATTCCGTCATGTGGTTGTAGGGACTAATACTCCTGCTTCAACACATTCCTTTATAGTATTGGCAATTTCATCTTGTCCTCCTGCCACACAATACTGCTTTAAAGTAATTACTTCAGAAGGTTTTAATGTGTCTATTTTTATTTTTCCCATTAAAATCATATTTATTCCTATCTTCCTTACTGCAGATTGGTATCTTCCTTCAGGTAGATTCAGGGTCATACCTTTCAATATATCCATTCCAATGATATATTCAGGAATGGGTACAATAACCACAGTATATTCTTTCTTTGGTAATTGTCCAATTTTCATCATTAGTTTGACTTGTCTGGCTGATATTTCAGCCCCTCCCTGTACTGTGATAGTAATAGGAGTTCCATGCTTTAACTTATCAGGGTTCCCATAAATAAAGGAGGCCTCTGCCCCAGTATATATCAGTGCCCTGGTTAGAGTATTTGATCCATTTTCCAATATATAGTCAGATTGATATGAGGTCTGCAATCTTGTCTGTACGCTACTTTTATCTGAGTTGGGGCTTGGCCAATTTCCTATGCTCCCAGAAAGTGTGAAAAACTTGGATACAATGGTTCAAGAGGATTTATGGGGCAGTTTTCATTTGCCTATTCTGTCTAATATTAAACCCCTTTATTTGGTACATTTTATATAGTTTTCCTTTTTAACACATTCTAGAGTCTCATTTACCTTTAGGAACATGAACTGGCTTGGCATTATACATCTTTTCTCTAGAAGCTGAAAGCCAGAGGCACCAAAGTCCCTGGCAGCACCCAAAGCACAAAAACATTGGAAGAGAATCCAGAGCATAACAAGATAGAAATTCTCTTTCCCCTTCCCACAAACTCCACCCCCATCCTCCATCAGCCTTGAGGAACTGATTTCTACCAATGATGTTAAAAAAAAGTACAATTGCCTGGAAATGATATCTGGAGTCCTTTTTGTCCTGGTCTAGGACATGGTACAGAATATTTGAGGTCTTTTAAGAAGCTGGCCAGTTCTATCAGCTGACTAGATCATGAACCAAACAAAATGAACCAGCCTCTAATCTGTGGGTGGCTGGAGCCAAACAGGGCAGGCTAGAGACAGGAGAGTCAAGAATCAAACAGAAATTTAATTTAAAAGTGAGGGAAATGTCTTGCAAGAAAGTTGGGGATCTAGACACATGTGCCAGGGCCCCACCCCTAGTAGGAGGACCAGCTTTAGTGTGAGGAGATCTCAATACTTATACCAATGACTGTGCAGTGAGCTATAACTCTGACAGTGAGGAGTAACAACAACAATGCAACAAGTTTGATTCATAGCAGGGCTTTATGACCAGAACTTGTTCAACCTTGTCTGGTGCTTGTTTGAGCTCAGAGAACACCTGGTGCTAGTCAGAGCAATACAATAATTACATGATTTTTGAGCAATACCACTTCTAGGTCTGTATCCCAAAGAGATTTTTAAAAAAATGGAAAAGGACCCACATGTACAAAAATATTTATAGCAGCTCTTTTGTGGTGGCCAAGAAATAGAAATTGAGGGTTTTGCCCATCAATTGGGGAATGATTGAACAAATTGTGGTATATGGAGGCAATGGAATATTATTATGTTATAAGAAATAATGAGGGTGGGGGGTAGGAGAAAGACAGGGAGAAAACTCGTAACTCAAAATTTGTTCTCAAAATCTTGTGGAAATGAATGTTGAAAACTAAAAATAAATAAATAAATTGAGAAAAAAAAAAGAAATAATGAGCAGGTGGACTTCAGAAAAACCTGGAAAGACTTATATGAACTGACGCTGAGGGAAGTCAGTCGAACCAGGAGAACATTTTACACAGTAACAGTCACGTTGTGTGATGACTGACTTACTTCTTCTCAACAATGCAAGGACCTAAGACAACTCCAAAGGACTCATGATGGAAAATACCATCCACATCCAGAGAAAGAAATATGGAGTCTGAAAGCATATCAAAGCAAACTATTTGCATTATTTTTTGTTTTGTTTTGTTTTGTTTTTCTCATGGTTTCTCCCATTCATTCTAATTCAACATGGATAATGTGAAAATACATTTAAAAAGAATGTATATATAGAGCCTATGTCAGATTGCACACTGTCTTGGGGAGGGAGGAGGGGAATAAGGTAGAGAAAACTTAAAATTTATGGAAGCGAATGTTGAAAACTAAAAATAAATAAATTTTAAAAAATAATTATGTGATTTTGACAGAGTGTGAGATCAACCAGAGGGTGAGCACAAAGGATTGTTGATATGCCAAGCTCAGGGCACAGCTTGCTTGCTGGGCCTAGCTCTGGAAAACAGGGTGTCTCCTAATATCTTGACAGGGTTTTGTTGGTATGCTGATTTATTTTTGTGACTATACTTGTATAAGACAGGTAAACCCACAAGAGGGCTGCTAGTACAGGTTCACTCTTGATCTAGTCAGCTAGGAAGGACAGGAAGATAGCTTTGGAGGGGTTAATAATCTTACTTTATTCTAATCTAGTCTTCTCAAAAGGGATTGCTGGCAATGGAAGCACGACCTCCTATAGCATTTCCTAATCACCCTTCTCCCAGGTGATTCCTCCCAAGTCTTGATCGGGGCTGATCAAAGAATGTACAGCATTCCAGCTTGTACATTCAACCCTAAGTGTCCCCTATCATCGACCAGCTCCCACCTGCTTTATAGGGCAACAGACAAAAGAAGGCATATTGCCAGCAATAGCCTTACAAGTTTACATCTCACAAAGTTATATCTGATTGCATAGTAGCAATGGATTGTTACAATTTAGAACACAAATATTTACACTATTTATCATTATTTATTTACCAATATTTACATTATTTATCACTGCACAAGCATGGTGGAGATGTTTTTGCACCAAGAATATCCAACACCTGGGAACAAGAGATTGTTATGGCTACAGATCCTGGGAACTAAACTATAAGAAAGAATAGCAAAAATCCACTTTACACACACTAAAATCCACCTAACTTACAATTTGTTATAAATAAATGTTTATATTTATTGATTAAAGTTTGTAACCAAAAAACTGGAAAAAATTGGAGATTTGTTGTGGTCATGAAAACCCTCTGGTTTTTCTGGCCTAATCTTTCTCTGTCCAAGGAGCTGCTTCCTAGCCATGCCTCCTATTCCTCTCTACTTACTTCTTATTTGTTTTTACTCTTGCCCTGTTCATCTCATACCTGCATGATGTACTTAATCCCATACTCAGACTTTGGTCTAGCTTGATCACCTCAGGCTGTCTTCACTGATTGGCTCAAAGGCAACTGCTTGCTAATCCAATCTTATAATTACTTTTTCCAAAGCTCTTTTCACACTAGAAGGACCTAGTGCATCAATTGGCATGAAATTTTTTTTTAGATGCTTGGAATTCCAAAAGTATTTCTACTTGATACTTCACTTTTAAAATATCTTTATTATCAACATTCCTTAATATTCTAAAGACATTTCACATATTGAAAGAAATAAAACATATGGTTCCACCCAGTGGTGTACTGGTAAAAACTTGTCCTTCAAAAAAAAAGTAATCATGATAGACTTTTAAATTTAATTTGGAGGAGAGAGCCTAGATGGCAGAGTAGCAGGAAGCACTACAGTGAGATTACCATGGCACCCCGCCCCCCATCCTCTCAAAAACATTCTTCCAGACATCTAGTAAATGTACCAAATTGAATCCTGATGGAGAAGTCCAAAAAAATTCAGAGTAAGTCATTTGTTGAGCCTACGACAGGATAGTCCTAGGGAAGTAGTCTATTACCCAGAGAGATGCTGAGCACTAGGACAAAAGGAAATTCCAGACTGGTACAAGACCCATACCAGACCCATAAGGGGCACCAACATTGTGACAAGTACCACCAACTGGCAGCTTGTTGCTCACTGTAAAGCCAATCATGAGTAGCAATCTTGAAGACTGTTGCTGCAAATAAATTTAAGGATCTAATCACATAGTATAATGAACTCTCTATTCAGCAGTAAACTAAAGAATACCATTCAAGAAACTAAAGTTTACCATTCACAACAACATAACATAAGAACTTATTACCTTGTCACCTTAGACCACATAATCTTAAACAAAACATAACATTCAGTATATCTTATAGTCATCCTTAAGGAGTAGCAGAAACCATCCAAACACCATCCACCCCTAGGTCACAGTAAATTACAAATCTCATCAGTTAATACAGAGTATCCAAAGTAAAGCCCTCTTTCATCTTGACTTGAGAGTGGCTTCCAAACCCCATGGCTCCTTCTCCATGGGCTGCCCACTTTAAAATCTTGCCAGGATTCAGATATAGGCAGCTCTCTTCTCCTGTTCCATATCTCAGCTCATGGGGACTGCTGCACTTCAGGCTCTTTGCAGTTTCTGCTTCTGGGGAAAAAATGTTTAACAAGGCTACAACAATACTTACACACATTACCAGTGTTATCATCTCAATTAACTTTTGGTTTGAGAAACCAATACAGAACAGCACACAGGACTCCTATCTGAGAAATCAACACAGAACAGACAGTACTTCTGTCTGAGAAAGTAACATGGATCAACAGAGTGCCAACATCACAAAACATTCTCTTTCTGTTTTGCCTGCTCCCAATTCTGCTCATGTTCTTATCTGCTCCTTCCTGTTCTACCCTTTTTGCAAGCTCCTCCCACCATGGGCTTCCATGTGATTATATTTGACCTATTATGGGGCAGGGGAGATCTTCAGATTCCCTTAGGCCTATTAAGGGCAGGGAAGATCTTCAAATTCACTTAGGTCTATTAAGGGCAATACAATGTATACTGTTTTCAATCAAAGACTTGATACAATCAAAGGCAAGGTGCAAAGGTACTTGATTAGCTAAAACTCCAGAAAAACAGCAAAAAATCCTATTTTGCTTGCCATTACACTCACTACCAAGTTCTGGGTCACAGATTCAGGGAGGATTGAGAAGAGTACCTGTTTACAGGGTGGTATTCCCTAGAAGGGAGACCTTGGGTGGTATATCAAGAAAAAAACAAAGGAAGTTCAAAAGAAAGCAGCAGTAATGCAACTCAGATTCCTGGAGCAAAGTAGATTTTCAGTTCCATCATCAAGCTCTGACTAAAAAGGAATAACCAGGGTAGAAATTCCAGATCAAAGGTGAACCTACAATTCTTTTACTCCAAACTAAGAAAACTTTCCAGATGACTGGTAGGAGTTTAGATACAAACTTAGGTCAAGAACTTCTAGAGCTTAGACCAGAGAGGGAGCAATCAGGTTTTGTCCTGAATAAAACCACCTTGCAGGATACCAGTTAGCCTCTGAGATCCTGGAATACCACAACACACAGTGCCTCCCAAAGTAGCAATAGGATCAGCTTAGATATTCCTTTCAGAAGCATGGTAGAGCTACACACTTCTGTAAAGGGACAGGGTCAGGGACAGGGTAGAGAATAGAACAAGGATGGGGGCAGGATAGGAAGGAGGGACATATAATCAGTCTCTCACAGTATGTCCACTGTGGAGATGTTCTGCGTAATTACACATGTACAGCCTGTATTCAATTGCTTGTCCTTCCGGTGGGATGGGTGACGAGGGAGGAAGGGAAAGAATCTAGAATTTAAAGTTTTATAATCAAATGTTAAAAATATATAATAATAATAATAACAATAATAATAATTATTATTAACTACATACAACTGCGAATTAAGATATACAGGCACTGGGGTAGGGAGACCCATCCTGCCCTACCAGAAAGTCA
>CM053584.1:190431553-190450045 GCA_028627135.1 Pseudochirops cupreus | reverse complement strand
TTTTGTTTTGCGTCACAGATCCCATTGGCAGTATGCGGAAGTCTATGGACCCCTTAATGATTTCATTCATTCATTCATTCATTCATTCATTCATTCATTTTTGAGACTGGGTCTCCCTTTCTCACCATGACTACAAATGCCACTCACAGGCCCAAACCTAATACTGACAGGAATAGAGGCTTTAACTGGCTCTGTTTTTATTTTTCTGATCTGAGCTTGTTCATGCCTTTTTAGGCAGCCTTGCCTATATTTCTGGAGGGAATGACTCACCAAATCAGACTGAGAGTAGACACCCTACTTTAGCTACCCACCTTTAGCTCTACTGTAGCACAGGACTCCTAAATTCAAGTGATCCACTTACTCCTCCAGTAGCAGGTATGTATCACTGTACTAGGTCTCAGAGTAATGTTTTTTAAAATAGATAAACTAAAATATACAGGCTCGACAAGGAAGGCAATTATTTGGAGATAGTTGTCAAAATATTTTTTATTTAAGTTCATGTATTCCAGGTTTAAAAACTCTTGCCCTAAACTAAAACCCTCATGAGCTAATCTCATTAATCCAGGCAGACTATCTCTCAAAATAGTCTAATCAAGGGAGGCTGGGGAGTAGAGAGACCTCAAGAGAAGGTCATATCCTGAGCTGACCACCAGTGATTGGAGATAGGCATGATAAGAATCAATTTTACCCTCTCCTGGAAAAGAGGAGGATGAAAAGTGCTCCCCATCAAAACTGCCCTCCACAGTGACATCTGTTGAGTATCATATATCAAATAAAAGGGCCTATTGCTTTCAACATTGACTGGCTTATTTAATTTTTATTTGGAAATCTAGCTAATTTCAGCAATAGACCTTGTCAGGATTATAGTCTTACATTTAGAAAAGCAGAGGGAGCTGAAGCCCTTTATAGATGAATTAATCTAGAGTGGGCAAACACCAATTATAAGAAAACTAGGGGTATACATCAGTGTTGGTGAGCTAAGTGGCAGAATGGAGAGAATTCTGGGCCTGAAGTCAGGAAGACTCATCTTATTTTTTTATTCAGTTTGCATCTGGCTTCCCTCCTCTTCTTCTGCCCTCATATTAGGTCATACCTATTGATCTCTCAAACTCAATTTTTGTGACCTCTCTACCACTCTACCTCACTTATACACAGAGATGGTCATACCCTTGAGAGGAATAAAAGTGAAAACTTCTCAGGTAACATTCCAGAAATCTGAACAGAATTGCAATAAAGTACCAAAGACTTAGCAACCTGGGCCTGGGACCCTTGCCTTACTTCCCTGGTCATAAGTTGAAGTTTTTGCTAAGCTTAGCCAGAGTGTAGGAGGAAAAAGTACATGTTCCTCAAATTTGGCTATGGACCCAGACTTCTTTCCACTGACCACTATCTGACCTGTACAAACATAAAACTGGAAATTCTGTTGTGGAACTCCAGGCAGGTCACCATGTCCTAAAATGCCCATGATTAATAAAATATTGTCTGCTTTCATATCTTTATGGATATTGTTAGAACATTTATCTGCTGCTTTCATATCTAAGTTGATACTGATGACATATTTTGTCTGTTTTCATGTCCACTAGACATGTACCTTCTGCTTTTTGATATTACCGACATTTCACCTGCAATGCCAGCTGATTTTTGTGGTTAAGATTGTGAGCCTCAGTCCTAACTAATGGGAACAGGACAGGACAAGGGTGGGGGACAGAAGAGGTGGTACATAACCAAGCTTTGCATTTTGTATTCTGCCTCTCCTACTAGACTGCCTCTAGTAGTGAGACTGCCCTTCTTGCAAGAAGAAATAATTAAATAAATCCTTCCTGTCTCTACTTGGAGATGTCTCTGCTTATTTTATTTGGGCAAGGGTCGTCTTGTCCCACACACCCTTGACCACCCACAAGTGAACTTCCATATTCGTTAACTCCAAAATTCTTTCATCTAATCACAATATTTTATCATTCCATTTCCCCCAGTTTTACAAACTCTAAACCTGCTCTTTATTCTCACAATGACCTTCAATCGCCTTAGCACTTTCTCAATCCATTACCCCTGTATACTTTCTTTCCATCCTTATCAACTCTTGAACTCAATTCTGTTACCCAACAAGCATTTATTAAAAGTGTCAACTATGTGCAAGGCACTAGGGATATGAAGAAAGGAAAAAACAGTCCCTGATGTCAAGGAGCTAACAGTCAAACATGGAAAATAACATGAAAACAATTATGTGCAAATAAAGTGTATATGTGTATATAAAATAAATATATATGTACATGTATGCATGCCACTCTCTCTTGGTTCTTCCCTTACCTGTCTGAGCACTGCTGCTGTTTCTTTTGCTGATTCTTCATGCACATCAAGGCCATTAATCCTGGATGTCCCCCAAGGTTGTATCTTGAACTATCTTTTCTTTTCTCTCTATGTTATCTCACATAGTTATCTCATCAGCTCTCATGAGTTCAAGTATCATACATATGATTCCCAGATCTACATATCCATCCTCAGTTTCTTTTCTGTGCTCTGGTCCCACATCACCAATAGTTTTTTGGACATCACAAACTATTACAGGCATTTCCAACAAGTTATGCTTTAAAGAGAATTCATGATCTTTCTCTGCAAACTTTATCCTCTTCTGAATTTCCCTATTATTATGGAAGGCACTACCATCCCCTCAATCTGGCTATTCATTGTCATCCTTGACTCCTCATTTTTGCGAACCGGTTCCCACCCTCCATCTAATCTTTTGCCAAAAAATTCTCATTTCTACTTCCACAACATCTCTCATATGTTTCCTTCTCTCCACATAACAGAATCCCAACCCAGTTTAGATTCTTATTACCTGTAACTTCGAATATTTTAATAGCTTTCTAAATGATCCCTCTGTCCCAAGTCTCTTCCCAATCCAATTCATCCTCCAACTGCCTAGGTAACTTTTTTCTTTTTTAAAAAATTATTTATTTTTAGTTTTCAATGTTCACTTTTATAAGATTTTGAGTTGAGTTCTCCCTCCCCTTCCAACTCCCCAAGACTGCATGCAATCTGATATAGGCTATACATATGCAATCATATTAAACATATTTCCACTTTAGTCATGTTATGAAAGAATAATTAGACAAAAGAGAAAAACCAGGAGAAATAAAAAACAACAAAAAAAATCAAACCAAAAAAAAGGGAAAATAGTAGACTTTGATCTGTGTTCAAACTCCATGGTTCTTTTTCAGGATATGGATAGCATTTTCCATCATGAGTCTTTTGGAATTGACTTGGATCATTGCCTTGCTGAGAAGAGCTAAGTCAATCAAGGTTGGTCATCACACAACATTGCTGTTACTGTGTACAATGTTCTGGTTCTGTTTAGGTCACTCAGCATCAGTACATGCAAATCTTTCCAGATTTTTCTGAAATCTACCTGCTTGTCATTTCTTATGGAACCATAGTATTCCATTACATTCATATACCACAACTTGTTTAGCCATCCCCTAATTAATGGGCATCCCCTCAATTTCCAATTCTTTGCCACCATAAAAAGGGCTGCTATAAATATTTTTGTACATGTGGGTCCTTTTCCCATTTTAATGAACTCTTTGGGATACAGACCAGATAATTTTTTTAAAGCTCAGGTAGTTCTGATTTTTTTTGGGGGGGGGAGGCATTCGGATTAAGTGACTTGCCCAAAGTCACATGGCTAGTTAAGTATCTGAGGCCACATTTGAACTCAGGTCCTCCTGACTCCAGGGCTCTATTAACTACACCACTGTAATGCCAAGCTGTAATTCTGACTTTATCAAAGCCCTACTCAATGACTTCCAGTGATGGAATCCTAAAAAAGCTGCCCCCAGCTCCAATAGTCTTTCTTATAGACCCCACTGAACAGCAGGCCCACTGCTCTTCTATCCAATTCTCGCCCTCCCCCCCCAATATCCTAACTTCTTCATATATACCTCACTGCTCACCAACTCCTGTTTCTCACAAAATATCAGGAGTGTCCATGCACTCAATCACAACCACAGCTATCTAATCTGACAGGCCCATAATACTCAGCGAATCAGAAAGCAGCACCATCAAGATGCTCCAGCAATGTTCCTACTTTCCATAATGAGGAACCTGTGTAGTAATAGCAAAAGCTGTCCTTTAGGTGAACTTATGAAGTAGAGAGGATTATATCATTATCATACACATATATACTTCTAATGGATTTTTTTGTATGCATTTTGGGTACTTGCATTTGTAGTTCCCTGAGGCTGGGAAACCTCCCCTATTCCATAATCCCTTAATACCTCCCCTACTTCCCCCCTCTTTCCCCCTCCTTTTTACTATTCATAATTTTGTTATGCATCTTTACCCTTTAAAAATCCATCTTGTTTTCTCTCAAATTGCTGGTTCCTCTTAGAATTTAGCCAGCTTCATGAGAGACGTCAATCCCAATACATGCCTATACTTGGACTAGAAGTGGTCTGAATTCTTTGAGAGAGTTCAGCCACTACACATCATGAAACCACACAACCAGTGGGTTCCTATTAGAGAAGAGAAGGGAACAAGTATTTATTATGTGTATTGTGCTTTACAAATATTATCTCATATTGCTTCCAGGATCAAATATGATCTCCTGCTTGGCATTTAAAGCTTTTCAAAACCTGGTTCATTTTTTACTTTTCCAGTGTTCTTACACTTTCCTCCCTCCTCCACATACACGGTAATCTAGAAACACTGGTTTACTTGCTGTTCCTCCAACAAATATGCTTATCTCCCCTCTCTGTGACTTCGCGCTGACTGTTCCCACTTTCTGGAAGTGCCACTCCTAACTTCCATCTCTTACGTTTCCTAGGCTTCCTTCAAGCCATTCCTTCCTCCTCAGCTCGCATCCCTCCTTCTCCAGGTCTTTCTGGTGACCTAGGATTCTGGTGCCTTTTTCTCAGATTATCTTCCAATTACTCTGTACAGATCACGTATGTACCTATTTACATGTGCTATCTTCCAATTATAATCTGAGTTCCTTGAGAGCAGCAAAATGTCTTTGCCTTTCTTTGCATCCCCAATACATAAAAACAGCTAAATAAATGCGTGTTTGACGTGTATTGTTTGCGTTTAAAAAGAACTGGAAGATGTTGGAAGATTGCTGTAAGATTTTAAGAAGCTATTTGAGCATAGTCGGGCTTCCTTTTCCACAGCGAAAGGCAGAAAATCCTTGCAGTTCTGGGAAAAGTCAGATGACTTTTCAGGGATCTCAGATTCTGTAGGGTAAGTAGTCTATTATTTCCGCTCCTTTTTGAAGTGTTTCCCGGGTGTATGTACCACCTTTCTACTACGTCCATAGCGTTAACTTTCGCCTTTCTGTAGAAGAACTGAAAGGGACCGGAGAAAGTCCATTCTGCGTGACGATGCGGGAGCGCAGGATCTAGGGCTCTTCCGGTTCGTGCAGGGGTGGTTCTCTCTGTACCTGCGGTTCGGTGTCGGGAAGAGGGGGCGGTGGGGGATGACGGAGGCGTGGCAACTGAGGCCAGCTGGCGACGAGTGCTGCTGGTTAGTTCTCGGAGACCGTCAAGCGGTGAGGCGAGGAGAGGACCTTGAGGTGGGATGTGGAATGGGCGAGGCCGTCCGTCTGTGCCGGCGCCGCCTCCTGAGAACCGAGCGTCTTTGATGCTGCGTTCAGATCCTCATTTCCGGCTTGGTGCTTGTCGAGGTTTCCTATTTTAAGAAGGAGTTTTGGCTTGTGGGATCAGAATAGACCCGCCGGCACCCATCGGTAACCTATGCCTGGTGTTCCTCCTACATCCTTTTGGCCTCAAAGGACTGAAGCAGCTTTTTGTTCGGTTCTTTAGTGCCACAGAAACACTTGAATTTTAATCTTGACTTTGCTATTGCTTAGCTATGTTGATACATGAGCACAACTTTATTTTTAACGTGACGATATCATTCTTGCTATTGATTTCATAGCATCATTGTGAGGATCAAATGAATTTATGTGTAGAAAGAGTCTAGCAGCCATAAAATGATTTATAAATATGAATTGTTGTCATTATATGTATTTTTCTCAAGTTCCTGGCCATCCTGGTTGTTTTCACTAAATCTTATTGGTGACTTACAAGCAAATCAATGAATCAGATCCTTTCATTTGGTTATGTATAAAACCCAAGGAATCTGAAAAATACCTTGCCTGACCCTAAATTTTCAAAATGAGTGTGCTCATCTCTTTGTAGAATTAAGTGGATTGATTTTTCTGGTAAGAGGAAAGTTTAAATATGTTCAGTACTCCCAAAACCTTTGCCTTTACTTGTTTTTGAAAGTGATTTCTTTAGGGCTCAGCAGTCTCCAGAAAAAAGAGGAGACCAAGGACAAATTTCTCCAAACTAGGTTTCAATTGGAAGATAGGTAGATTTAGGGGAAAAACTATAACTGTACAGTCAGAAGAAGCTACATCTCTTGGTCCCCAGGTTACCCATAAGGAAAATGAGCTAGTCATAGTGAACTTGGGGAGAAAGGATTGTAGAAGGGAATGGAACACAAGCATTTAAGGGAGCAACCCTCCAAAGCAAAAAATCTTCCAAAGCCTTAGGCAGTTTCGTTGCTGTGAAGTGTCTGGTCCACAAGAGGCTCTGACTCGCCTACAGAATATCTGTTGGGAATGGTTGAGACCAGAGATCCACACAAAGGCACAGATCCTGGAACTGGTGGTGTTAGAGCAATTCTTGACCATTCTCCCTGACACACCCCAAACCCGGGTGCAGAAGCATTGTTCAGAAAGCCCACAGGAGGTGGGTGACCTTATTGGAGGATTTGGAAAGAGTGCCAGATGAATCAGATCAGGTGAGCTAAAGAAAAGGTAATTTGTGACCTATGTACTCTATAGAAGAAAAATTAGATGATGATAGGAAAGACCATGGGTTCAGTCCTTTAAATTGCATGTGGGATAAATACTGAGCTGAGTTTGGAAGGGTGCTTGGGGAGGCAGGTATTACAAGTTGGTGAGCATTGTATGAGCGGAGAGGCACAGAGGTGCAGAACCCAATAAGCTGTATGTTGGGCATAGAAAGTAGTTTGACTTGGGTAGATTTGAAAGGAATTCTAGGGAATAATGAGATACTGTTAAACAAGCAGTTAGAAATGTGTAGAGGGACAAGAAATATTAAGTTGAGGAAATTGGATGATGCCTCACTGGGCACTTGCCCTTGTATATTGAAGTATTAAATGTAATTCTTATTCTTCTTTTCCTTCTCCTGTGATCTTTTTCTCATAGGTTTTGGTTACATAATATCATTTTCCTCTAGGTCCCTACTAATTCACCAGTGTCTTCAAAAGAGACAATAGCCCAGGGAGCAATGGAAACCCAGTTTAAGACTATGCTTTGCCCTATATAAGAAAATGGTGAGGAATAGGGAAGTGGGGTGGTAGGAAGACTGAACATGTGAAGTTCTGTAGCTGTTATGTTTCCTGATCCAGAAGATGGTGAGAATTAATAGTGGGCAGAGGGGTGTAATACTTTTTGGGAGTGAGAGGTAGGGACCTGGAAAGGGAGGCAGGCACTGAAGGGAAAGGAAGACAGGACACCACCAAGGGCGCTTCCCACCCAAAACCAAAACAGACTTTGTTGACCTAACCCCTTTGACCCTGCCACATCCAAGCTACCCGCCCAGGGAAAAGCCTTGGAGATAGTTGCAGAGCAATGTCTTATTGGAAATGGGCCCAGCCATTGGGGGTTGTGGTGGGTATTGGCAGGGTGAAGGGAGGGAAGATTGTCTCCCTAGGTTACCTCCTGGAAGAGGCAAGGTCAGAGATCTCCAGTTCCAGGTTACAGGGTGATCCCACTCATACTCCATGTGAGGCAGTAGCTGGTGTTACTGGTGACTGGATCTCACTATGGGAATTCCTCCTTTTGTGGCTTTTGTAATTGACGCTGAGACTGCATTTGAGTGTTGTGCTCCTAACCTTATTTTTCCCCATAAACCTTGTGGTTTTTATTGTCAGAATTTGTGTAACAGGGTGATTTTTAGGAAGGGTATATCTCCTTACATGCATATCACCTTGGTGGGGAAATTTGAATGTCATATCTAGGAATTTAGATTTTTTACGGAAGAAGGATCAGCAGGACTTGGTAGTACAGAACCAAAACCCCCACCCACATTCTCTGGTTTTCTTATTTAAATCTCTTAATATACTGTTGAGTTTTTTAAAAAATGATTTTATTTTATTCTTAGTTCTGAATTCTCTCCCTCCCCCAAGCCATTAAGAAAGCAAGAAAAACTAAATCCATTACATATATGTGTGTATATATACACATATGTATGTATGTACATATAAAACAACTTCCTGCATTAACCATGGCCAAAAAGCAAAAAAAGCTTCAGTCTTCACTCTTCTTTATTTGGAGGTGGATAGCATGTGGAACCATTATGTGGTTGGTTCTGTTCTACTGATCAAAGTTCCTAAATCTTTCAGAGTTGTTAGCCTTCACAGTATTGTTATCGTATAAATTATTCTCCTGGTTCTGGTGACTTCACTTTGCATTAATTCATACAAGTTTTCTTAGGTATTTCAAAAACCATCTAGCATCAGGTATGACCAGAGACGTGAGATAAACTGGGGTCAGGTGGGCAGTTCAGGATAGAACTCTGCACTCCGTTTATTGATACAATGAGCAAGGTTTTTATAGAGCAATGAGACAAAGAAGATAACGATCGGTCACTATGTTTTACATTATTGTTTTGTTTACTTCGATGATGTCAGGCCGATCTTGAAGGCTGTCATGTCCATACTTTATTTAGTGTTTCTGTTTCACACTGGACTGGCTGTACACTCCCTTCTACTTAGTTCCCTTTGTGTCACTACTGTCAGGGTGAGTAAGAATTCAGGTGTTCTGTTCCTTACATGTCACAGGGAGTGTTGAGCTAGCATCTGGTTGGCCTGGGAGCATCTGTAAGAAGCTGGCTGCTTCCATCTGCCTAACTGGAGTTGACTCTCAACAGACAGGTCCTTTATAGCTAATTGTATATTTCATTTTTATTTATTTATTTGTTATTTTATATTTAATATATTTAATATTTAATATTTTTATTTATATACTTTATTTTCTTTTTATTTAATATTTATATTTAATATTTATTTTATTTTATTATTATTATTTTTATATTATATTTTTTTGTTAATTATTGCTTTATTTAATTTATTAATATTTAACATTTTAAATATATATTTCTCAATTTCTTTTATACTTTCAGTTAGCATATGCAACTGTGCATGATAGGTTCTGATTATTATTTTTATTTTTTCTGGTTTTAATGTGATTTTACTTTACTCATTTTCTACATTTTTGATTTGATTTTCTGCCTGTCTTAGTTTAATCAGGTTGGCTAAAGGTTTTATCAGTTTTACTAGTATTTTTAAACAGTTGGTGTTTCTTTCCATCATTGCTTTAAGGTTTTTTCTTAGAGGGGGAAGGCAAAGCAGTTGTGGTTAAGTGACTTGCCCAAGGTCACAAAGCTAGTAAGTTTGTCAAGTGTCTGAGGCTGGATTTGAACTCAGATCCTCCTGCCTCCAGGGCAGTGCTCTATTTGCTGTGCCACCTAACTGCCCCTTTAATTTTTAAGATCTCTTTTTGTGTTCATTTTAATTTATTTTCCTACGTTGTTGGCTTTCTAATTTCTTAACATGCCTATTCAGTTAAATCATTCCTCTCTTTTTTGTTAAGTTATAGTTGTAGGGGTACAGTTTCCCCTTTGAGAATTGTTTTAGCTATAGCCAAGAAATTTTGGCACATTGTTTTATCATTATAATTTTCTTTCACATAATTATTAATTGTTTCTTTGATTTCTTCGTTGACTCACTCATTGTTTAGGATTTCACTTTTAAATCTGCATTTGGGTCTGTGTCTTTTATTTGTAGTCCCTGAACTAATGACTCTAATCTTTTTATTGCGTTATTGTTTGTAAAGGATATCTTTTTCATTTCTGCTGTTTTACATTTGTTTGCAATACATTGTAAATTTTTGTACAAGTTCTGTGTGGTACAGAGAAATATGTATATTTTTTAGCAGTCCCATTAGAAGGTACCATAAGTTTTTTAGCTCTAGATTCTCGAGCAGTTTTTCAGCTTTGTATTTTCCTTTTAGTTTATCTTTCTGTTAGACTTATTCAACACTGAAAGAGAGACATTAAATTCTTCTGGCACTGTTGTGTCACTGTGTATATCTTCTTTTAGTTCTGTGTATGAGTTAAGATGCTGAAGCATTTGGAGCATATAGATTTAATATTGATATTGGTTTGTTGTTTATGGTTCCTTTCAGCACAATATAATTTCCTTGAATGTGTTTTTTTATGTTTTGAGTACTTGTTTTTTGCTTTGGTTGTTTTTTTTTTTGTGTGTGCATAATTGCAAATCCTGCTTTAGGGGATGTACATGATACAGAATACAACTTTTTCTGTCCCTTCATTTTCATTCTGTGTATGTTTTTGTTTTATAAACATGTTTCTTATAAGCAGCAAGTGGTGGGGTTTCATTTTCTTATCTGATCTGTCACTCTGTTTTTTAAATTTATTGCATAAATTAGATTTCTGTTTTCTTCCATTCATCTCCAGTAGCTTTACTTTTTTCAAATTAGATAATCTGTCTCTCAGACACTTACTAGCTGTGTGACTTTGGGGCAAGTCATTTAACCCTGTTTGTCTTAGTTCCCTCTTTGTAAAATGAACTGGAGACAGAAATGGCAAAGCGCTCCAGTATCTTTGCTAAGAAAACTCCAAAAGGGATCACTTGAAAGAGTTGGACATTACTAAAAAATGACTAAACACCAACAATCTTCTTACTCTGTGAATAACATTATATCTCTTTTTCATTATTTTGGCTTAATATCCTCCTCTTACCCCTCTGGCCTCCTGCCTCCTTGAATTTGTTACTCCTTTCCATGGTATGGAGTTTTGCTTAACCTATTTGTTCCTTTTATTTTCTTGCTTTTATCTAATTGTTTAATCCTTTCACCTTTTTCTCTTGTCTCTTAAGTAGTCAATTAAAATTCCTCTTCCTCTGCTCTTCTTCAGCTTGTTTTGCCGGTTGGGTTTGAAAATGTCATTTCCTGTACTTTTTTTCTAAAAAGAATTTTCTCCTTCATTCTTTTCATTATCTTCTCTTCCTCTCTATTCTAGATTGTTATTCTTTGGTTCAAGCCCTTATACTAATACTTCTAAAATACTTACTTTGGGTTTCTTCTTCTAAATATTTTGTTTTTTTCCTTGTAGATCTCTTCCATCATCCTCCTTTTTTCTGTTTTACCTCACTCTTAGAGGTATAATCGCTGATTGGTATCACTCACCAATTCCTGGAAGTGATAGAATTTTCTTATGTTCTCGATTGTGCCATGCATTATTGACTGTTGTCATGATTATTTCCCCCCTGTTTTCCTGAAAATCTCTTCCCTATTTCCATCTCTTCCTACTCTTATGGGTGTCAGTTCTCCTTTGTCCTGTATACTTTTCTTGATACAGAAAGGGTGTTCTCCCAAAGTACCAAATCCCTGCCCATAGTAAGGTTATCATCTCCCTTATTAGATATGCTCTTTTCTTTCATGGGAACATTCATCATTTGCACCCTTTTCCCACCACTGAAACAAGATTTCCCTGTTTTTTGGGTTTTTTTTTTTGTTGTTGTTCTTCTTCTTCCTTTTTCACTCCAACCCTTTGCATACTTACCTATTCTTCTGTAGGCTCTCTTCCTGAGATACTACAGAAACTATTTTCTCTTAAATTTGATTAGTGTATAGCACACAATCCCCTCTATCTTCTTCCTTCCACCCTTTTGTGGCCTCTTTCATTCTCTAAATTTAGTGTCATAAAAAAAATTGATTCACTTTTAGGCAAGGTATTAGGAGATTTAGTCCATGACATTCTAAGCCTTTTTCTCCACCATTACTTCTACTTGATTTCTGCTTTCAGCCATGTCTCCTTGCATTCGTTTAAGATATAAATCTCTTACTGTTTTATTTGTCCTTGGTTTCTATAATTTGCTTATCCATCTTGTGTTTTATTTTCTATATTCAGAAGTTCTGGGCAGTTTTTATGTATTATTTTTTGCACCCTGGTATTCAAGTTTTTTGTCTTTTCATGTTCTTATGGGATACCTATAATTTTTTAGTTGTTTCTATATATCTTGTCTTTTAGATTGATGTATGGAGATCAGGTTTTCTTTTAACGTTACTCTTTTTTGTTTCTCTTTTCCCATTTTTTCTAGTTTACTCCATATATTTGCATTCTAAATCAGTTACCCTCTTTCATTTCTTTGGTGGAACTTGCCACTGTTGATTCAAGTTTTTCAGTTCTGCTGATTATTTCTGCCATGCATGCTATAAATTCTGCTTTTGTAATTCTTATATAGAACCATTCAGGAACATTTTGCTGAATTTCCATATTCTCTTAGAAATCCACAGGTCCCTTTAGCTAATTGAGTGCTTTATCTTGCAATAATTATTGATAGATGTCTTTTTGCTGATCTGGAGGCCATATTCCTGTTTGTTATTAAAATATTCACTGTTATGTTCAAAGTCTCTAGCTGAATTTTCTTCCTCCCAAGATCTTTAGTAATATTAGTGTTCCTCCGCCCCTTATAGTCCCATATTGCTTATTTTCTGATTACTTCCCCTTTGATGGAAGTTTCCTTGGGGGCTGGACCTCAGAGCCACATCAGCTTCCTCCCTTGCAGTGTCATTCATCCGCCTCTGCCCAAGTGACCTCTGAGGGAACAGAACTGGTTCCAGTTAGATGCTGGGCTCATTCAATGGGGAATTCCACATAACCACATTCATGTGTCCTTCTATAGTTCTCTCTCTTTCTCAGTTCTCTAGCCGATCTCTATGTCTTTTGAATTTCTGCGGCACTGGGAGGGGTGTGGGTGATGGGGTATAGAACTGAATTCTTTTGCATTACTGGAGTGTGTTGGGTAGTAGGTTTAGCTGGGTTGAGTGAGTGCATTAGTGCCTAGTGAGTAGAGTAGTCTTTTCCGATGTTCATTGAATTGTTTCCTCCTTTGGGTTCTTGGCGTCCTAGAGTGTGGAGAGAGCTGAAATCTCTTGTGCATAAATCTTGGTTTGGAGAGGTTTGTGAGGTTTTAAGTATCAGAGAATGTCTAATCCTCAGCCTTGCTGGTCACATGTGCTTTTTCTACAATTTCCTTTCTATACTGTTGAACATTAGTATCTTAGTCTTTATTACAAAGGTATACACAGTGACCTCTTGTGTGTGTGTATGTGTATGTGTGTGTGTATTTTGAAAGTAGATTTTATAGACATCTGTAATACCTGGAATTCCTTCACCTCAGGTTCCTTGAACTTAGGACCACAATAAATATACATTGATAAGGATTTAACATAATAAAAGGGTTGGAATGAGATTATTTTTGAAAATGAGTTTTAGAAGCTGGACCCATATATAACTTCTTTTCCCTCAGCTGCTTGTATTTCTGCCCTTTCTCAAGAGGAGGAGCACCCTGTAGTCCTAGCAGTAAAACTTCTGACAGCTGACCCCCAGGTGAGCTGTGATTTTCTTTTTGTTGTTGTTAATATCCTCAGATAGAAATTCTCAAGTTTTTCGGTAAAAGCAAGTTACATTTTTATAGGACTTAAGAGTTTTGGTGTCCTGACATTCCCTCTGCATTTCTTTTTGCCCCTATTAACAAAAACACTTTAAAAACTATTTACACCAGCAGATACCCTTACCTTGCATCCTTCCCTTCTCTTGTCCTCAATGTTTCTGTGGAATTGTCCTTGGGGCAGCAGAAACATTGTTTCAGGAGTCATTGACATTTGAAGATGTGGCCCTGTCTTTGACCCTGGAGGAGTGGGTACAATTGGACCTGCATCAGAAAGACCTCTACAGGAATGTAATGCTGGAGAGTTATGAGAATATTGTCTCATTGGGTAAGAACTTCTCTCCTTACCCATTGTCTTATTGAAGTCTGTCCCTTGCTATTCCCTTTACTCATAACAACAATGACTCTTTAGAATTCTGAACTGAGGCTCAAGAATTAGTTCCCTAATTTTATAGCCTCTTAGTTACCAGAGGTTGGGAACATTGAGATGTTTGTAATGTCATAGCAAGAAGGTTTCTTTTCTCTCTACATATGTGATAGTTCCCTTTTCATTTTAAACTAGGGCTTCTTAAATTTTTTCTATTCACAGCCCCTTTTTGCCTGAGAAATTTTTATGTGACCCTGCGCATAGATAAAATGGACATACAAATCAAACATTTACTGATAATAAAGAAATTTATTTTGAAACAGTTCTTTTGTATACATATAATATTACCATCTATTAAAGATGAAAGCAAATTTGCATACTAATGAGATGAATGTGCTTGTTTATGTTTACACAAAAAATTAAATCATTGCAGAATATTTGATACTGCAAGAAATAGAACATCTTCAAAATTTTTCAGAGTTGATTGATATTTTTATTTTACAATCGTAAATGCTGAGAACACTGCTTTGCATTAGTACATAGTACAAAATGGCAGTAGTATGTTTAGCCACTTTAGAAATTGTTGGAAATGCTGTCTTAATCCCAAGTCAAAATTTATTCAGCAATATTGTACGTACAATAAAAACAATGCAGTTCATAACATATAGTAGTCTTGGAACTAAGCTGAGGTGTTTCTGGCAGCATTTATTGGCATTGTGTGGCATGATGGCACACACATTGCAAAGTGCACATGTTGTGTGTTTAGAACCAAGTAGTAAAGTTGTGCAGTGCAACAATCCAGGAATACCTCAGATTCATTAAACATTTAATTTTGAATCAATTTTTGGTTGCACGTTTAGAAACCTTTTACTGTTGCCAAATTTTTTGAAACCCCACATTCATTCATGCAACCCCACGTGGGGTCACAAGCCACAGTTTAAGAACCTTTGATTTAAACAATATTGATTTTTTAAGCACCTACTGTGTTCCAGAGTCTTTTGGACTATGATTCTCAGGGAGTTGAAATGGACAACTTCTTTGTATTGTTTGGTTGTTTCAGTTGTGTCTGACTCTTCAGTGCCCCATTTGGCCTTTGTTGGCAAAGATACTGGAGTGGTTTGCCTTTTCCTTCTCCAACGCATCTTGTAGATGAGGAAACTGAGGCAAACAGGATTAAATGATTTGCCTAGTATCATATAGCTAGGATATATCTGAGGCCAGATTTGAACTCATGAAATTGAATCTTCCTGATTTCAGGCCCAGCACTCTGTACCACTGTGTTGCCTGGATTTCTTGTATTCTGCCCCATTCCTCATCTTATAGTAGAATCTTCCCTGTTACTCTGGTCTTAGAAAATTGGCAGTTGTCATTCGAGAAAGTTGTTTAGTCTCCTGCTACATGAAAGTATTTCTTCCGGAAGAAAAAAAAAAGAGGTAGTTAGATGGTGAAATGGCTAGATTTGAAGTCTAGGGAGACCTAAATTTGAGCATTGCTTCAGACACTCCCTCACTATATGATCTGGGCAATCTCTCTGTGGCTTAGTTTATTCATTAGTATAATAATAGGAATAATAATAATAATAAGGATAATAATAGCACTTACCTCAATAAGTTTACTTATGTAAAGCACTTTGTAAATTTTAAAGTCATATGTAAATGCTAACTATTAAAGAGGCCATGCTTTACCTGCCCCAAATTTCCTAGAAATTTATTCCTGGGTTCCCTATGGATCCATTCCCATTCCTGCTAGACTTCCTAAAATGGCCTCCTTGAATGCTTCCTTCTCTTTCCATCTGCCTTCTGAAGAAAAATTCTCCAGCAGGGTATGGAGCATCAAGTAATTCCACAGGTTTATCCTCTAATCTATTTCTTCTTATTAACAGGATTATCATTTTCCAAACCTGCTGTGATTTCCCAGTTGGAATGAGGGAAAGAACTGTAGTTTTGGGATATTCAGGTAGCTGAGAATAGAGAGGTCTGGAAAAGCAGAAACCCAGGTGAGTGATTGAGGAAGACTCAATCAGGAGGGAAATAAATAGTAGCTGACTAGTAGCATGAGTGAAATATTGGCTAAATCATTAGTTCACCAAGTATATTTTATGCCAGGTCACTGATAAAGAACAGTTGTAGGAGAACTCTCTTCATCTTGACTTTCCATTTCTACAGTGCCCTCCCCCACCCCAAATGGCATTAGTTTTCTCTTAATTACCAATTGTGAGGGATAATTTATAGTGAAGTTTCCCTATTCTAAAAAATCAAATCTAGAATGGCTTCAGTATTCACTAGGCCTAAAGTCAGATCACCTGACCTTCAAGCAACCTGGGGCTTAGAGAAATGGGAGACCCTCCCCCAGAGCCAACACAGCAGAAGATCTGCCAAATAAGGTTAAGACTGCTTTCATTGGACGCCCACACGTTTCCGGGTCCTTTGTGTCAGAGAGATTCCTGTGCTTAGGTTGTGGGACAGCCCCCCTGCCAATAAGAGTTAAGGCCAGTTGGGGGGGGGGGTTGGGTTTCTGCATTGGAAGATTATATAACCATGGGCCGCCTTCTACCTCTCGCTCTCTCCCTGCAGACACCGTGCTGGATGACAGGGGGTAGAGTCCTTTCTCATGAGAAAGGATAAAGACCTTTTCTGACCTTAGATTCAGACTCTGAACTCTTTCATCTCACACACAGTGAATTCCTTTTTGAAAATGATACCTAATATCCTTTAAAAAAACCCAAAACTAATAACCCATCTGTCCCATGTTTGATTGAATAAATATTTATTAAGATTATACTTTGTATTAGCTTTTAGTGTAGTCATTTTGAATTCTCATTATGTCGTAGAGGTGACCCTAGGTTCCCCAAGACTTAATCTGACTTGTCCTGTCAAACTGAACAGGCCAGGTGACAGTGTATGTGTCTTTTCTTCACTCAAATTCAGAGTGACTCATCACCAGAAAATTGGCCATCACATGATGAATTTTTGTTGGCCACAGATACTCAAGATACTGCCAAGATGTAAAAAAGTTGAGCTATATGTTGGTAGAAAAACTCTTCATATTGATGAAATCATTACTGTTTTAAAGTATTAAAAGTGCTATGTGTTAGATGTGGGATATACAAAAGAGTAAGACGAAATTCCTGCCCTTGGGTAACTTGGAGTCCCTTGGAGAAAAAAAAAAGATATACACACATATAAGTATTCATTATTAATATAGGACGTCAGCAAAGTTTATTATAATAATAATAATCTACATAATCTCTTCAGGTAGGGCAAAGTTAGGAAGTACTCCTCACATTATGATAAACTGTGATCCTTGGGGGCAGAGTGTCTCACTCTGTGACCAATGAGTAGTAACCAATTGGTTAAGTATACTTTTATAAAGAAGGGCATGGAAAGCAAGGGGAAATGATCATGATACAGGAAATAAAATGATTTCAATGCAACTTTTAAACAATTTTGAAGAGGCCAGAGACAAGTTCAGAGGGAGACATAGAAAATTAGATTAAATTTAATATACACTTAAAAAAAACTGAGCTTGATGGAAGTTCACAGTTTTCCATACAATCCTCTTTGTATATTTAGTCCTCCAGCTAATGAACCAGATTACAGGATTTTTGAATGAAAGGCAGAAAAAACTTGAAACATCAACATTCTGGCAAAAAAAAAATCAGTTTTATGAAGAGTAAGAATGGAACTTTGGATGCAGGGGGAAAAAAAGAAGGAAATGTTTGGTAAACATTTTTATGGGAGTTTCTTTGACTGTTGTGTAGCAGAAACTTCTTGGTTTAGGGGGCAGACCTAAGATGGCAGAAAGGAAGCAGTAACTTTTCTAAGCTCCTCCAAGAATTCTATCACTAAACTTTAAAAAGTGAATTTGAACGGATTTTAGAGTGACAGAACCCATTGGGAGACAGAGCGTGGTAGATTCCCAGCCCAGGAAAGTGCCCACATAGGTCTGGACAGGGGGAGTGTGGAGCACACAGGGGCTGCACCAGCGTGGATCTGAGAGAAGACAACAGCAGAGTGAAAAGGAGCCACAGCCATCAGACTCACCCACACCTAGGGCGATTTGCAGCTGTCTCACCATAGGACAGAGGATTGTCGGAGCTGGCTAAGAGAAAACACAGGGCCTGCAGCAGGATCAGCTGGGGCTGCCAGCCCACAGCCTGGATATTTAAAAATTACGTACCCAAACTTCCAGAAGTCAAGATGGCAGAATAGAACCTAGTTGCTCTGATCCCCCCTCCCTGACCCAGAAAACCCAGAGATAAATGTCTCACCCAGAGTAAAATCCTGAATTAGTGGAAATGGCCTCAGGCTTGGGAGTCATTGAGGAAGGGGGAAATGACGCAGTACTGAGCCTAAGCCCAGGAGGGTGGAGCCAGCAAGCACTAAGAGTACAAGCCCAGATGTGCCTTAGCACCACCAGGGGATTCTGCAGCTGCTGAGTCTGCCTAAGCTGTAGCCCAGAGACACAGATGTAACCGGATGTGGCCAGACCACCCCTCCACAACAGGTTACTTACTCTGTGAGCATCAGGGTAACTAAGGGGAAACACTGAGAATCCTGGCC
>CM053584.1:190414253-190431053 GCA_028627135.1 Pseudochirops cupreus | reverse complement strand
ATATTTCACATTGCCTTCTATTTTTTCATTTGTTTGGATCTGTTTAATAATATCTTGATTTCTCATAAAGTCTTTTGCTTCCATTTGCTGCACTCTAATTCTGAAGGAATTATTCTCCTCAGTGAGCTTTTGAGATTCTTTTTCCATTTGGCAAATTCGACTTTTGAAGGCTCCTCATTGGCTTTTTGGGCCTCTTTTGCCATTTGAGTTAATCTATTTTTTAAGGTGTTATTTTCTTCAGTCAGGTTGTTGACTCTCTTTTCATGATTTTCTAGCATCATTCTCATTTCTCTTCCCAATTTTTCCTCCACTTCTCTTATTTGGTTTTCAAAATCCTTCTTAAGCTGATCTATGGCTTTTAAGCAGTCTTCATGTTGCTTGGAAGCTTTTGGTGTGGGAATTCTGATTGTGTTTTCTTCCTCCCATTCCATTCTTTGATCCTTTTAGTCCCTAAAAAAGGATTCTAGAGTTTGGTTGCTGTTCTTATTTTGCTTCCTTTGCCTGCTCATTTTGCCAGTGAAGGTACTTGATTTTTTAGCTCAGTGGAACTCTGCTTCTGGGGGGGAAAGCTCTGTCCCACATTGCTGGGGTTTTTGCAGCTACCAGAGTTATTGGGAGGCTGCTACAGCCCCCACCAGCTTTGGCTCACAGAAAACACATCCTAGGACCACCATCCAAGACCACAATCAGGATCCAGGCTGCTCAACACAAGAGCACTTAGCCTCTGAACGATTGCTTGGCCCCCTGGCAGTCTGCAGGCTGGGAGCTCAGAAGCAGCTACGTGGTGATGGCTGCAGGGCTGCCACTTCTACCACTTCCTTGCCATGGAGGCAGTTCAGCTGGACCACTTTTCTCCCCCAAATTTAACTGAGATCCACTGACCTTTCATTTAGTCCTTGTTTCTTGTGGTTTGATAATTCTGGAAACTGCTGCAGCTGCCCCTGATCCACTCTCCTGAAGCTCCAGCTGTGGCTTGTCCTGGCCCCTCTGGGGCTAAGCCAGTTTCAGACTGGGTTGGTTTTCGGCTCCCAGCATGCTGCACTGAGCCCTTCCTGCCAAGCTGCCTTCAGCGGGAGATGTGTTTTTCCGTATTTTTATGTGAGTTTTGGATCCCTAAAATTTGTTTAGAGTCATATTTTATGGGTATTTGAGGTGGCTATGTGTGAGCTGTGAAACCTTGCTGCTTCTATGCCACCGTCTTGGCTCTGCCCCCTGGATTTTTTTCTGAGAAAAACAGACAGGTGGCTAGGTGGCGCAGTGAATAGAGCACCAGTCCTGGAGTCAGGAGGACCTGAGTTCAAATCCGACCTCAGATATTTAACACTTACTAGCTGTGTGACCTTTGGCAAGTCACTTAACCCCAACTGCCCCTCCAAAAAGCAAAAAATTAAAAAGAAAAACAAACAGAGCTATGCTATATGCACATGTTTATTTCTCTTAAACCAGGCAAACATGCATGTATAACATGCATATACCCAAGAGTATTTCCTCCTCCCTGACTCAGGGTGCCTGTGTGAGAAACAAAGGAAGGAGTTCTGTTTCCAAAAAAGTGACTTGTGCACAGACTCCCAGCCCCAGGATGTAAGTCAGAGGTGATTATTCCAACCAGTGCTGTGACCTAGCAAATCCAGGCTTCTGATAGTGTAAAAGATCAGAAGCTTGTATGCATGCTTGATGAGCTGCTTAATATTAACCCATCCCCCCCCCCTCTGGGTGGAGCAAGCTAATTTTAATGCACATGCAATGCATGAGAAGGGAGGGGGAACACATCTAAGAGAACACAGAATAGGCAGTTCAAGAAGTTAGTTGTATGGAAAACAAGAGAGGGACCTGGTGGGCTAGAAGGGGAATTAAAAAGCTGGTTGCAAACAGCACTCAGTATGCCTTTTTCTTAGAGGTTACCTGTCCAAAAGGACATAAAATAAAAATCTTTTTTCCTAAACTCACTAATAGCCAGGTGGAATTTTTGGTAAGATGATTATTTTTTACACCTGTATCTTTTGTCAAACAAAATTATAATTTCCATAGAACGAGTGAGTGTCCTCAGGGTGTCTCGTTTCTGTTAGCCATAAACAAGGGGATGTCATAAATATGAGAGTGTCATAACAGTGTTCAGTTTAAGGCATCTGGTCTTTATCAGTCATAAATAGAAGAATGCTCCCAGTCAGTTTAATGTTTGTGTTCACTCAGAGAGTTTTTATAAGGGGCTCAAGAGGTCTTATATTGCCAAATATCAAATGTATTTTGCATTGTTCTAGTTTACTACAATTATGCTAGTAAAAGAATACATCTCACAAATGAGACCACATAATTTAGTTTGAAGACAAAAACTTCAATCAAGTCAAACTCAAATGATAATATTTAGAACCTTAATTTTTTTCTCTAAGGGCAGCCTAAGCTGCCTACACCTCAAATTTTAGAGCCCAGGGTTTTCAGTTAGTAAACATTATAACTTGGTAGGGTACTGTTTAAAGTTGCTAACAGGCATTTTCTCTAAAACTTTTCTCAAATTCTTCTTATCCCTACAGCATCAAGACCTCTAACCTCTTTCCAAACTCGAAACCCTTTTACACTCAAACCTCCATTCATGTAGTTAGTACAAAACTCACTTCAACTTTCTTTAGCTTTCTCCCTTCCTTTTTATAACTGTCTGTTGGACTTAGATGAAAGCCTACTAACTTACCTAAATGATTAAATTCTGCTGAATCATTTCAAATTGGCTTCCACAAACCAGGAGAAAAAGAAAAAGGAGAAAAAAATTTCCTTTCTTTTCTTATCTGTCTTTATCCCTCTAGTCTCCAACTTGGCCAGAGTTGAAGTTGAAGTCGAAGACTTTCTTAGCCAGGAAGCAGAAAGAACGAACCTCACAGGTTTCCTCATCTGCCACTGAAAGTCTGATCTAAAGTCAGTGACAATAAATCCCTATTTAACATTACCAATAGCTGGGTGTTTGCATCCATTTGGGGGGAAGGAACTTGATGTTGTGGCTGTATCTTCACCTATCAGCTATTACTCTCCACCAGAGGCCTTATCCTGCTGGAATTTTCTGTAAAATCTCTTAAAGGGTTCTTCCCATTATAGGAAAAACTAGCTTCATCCCTTAATTTCTAGGTGCATGATAATGAGGGCAGTTTCAGTTTTTAAAGTCCCCCTCAACCATTTTGCCTAGATCTTTAAATCTTGATCAGAATGTGAATCTAACCTACTACAATCTCCAAGGTTCCATCCTTTATCTGGACAAATTTTCTCTTTTTTTTACCCACAACTTTCCCAGTTCCTACCAAGTGGTGAAGCTCAGCAGACAAAGCCCTGCTGGTTTCCCTTCTCCCAAGTTTTAGTAACGTCTGCCTAGGAATTCAACTTCATATAGGGATGTGGAGGGGCTAACTGCTTCCTAATTTAATTGCTAGCCCCTCCAGATCCCTAAATGAACTTGAATACCAGTATTCCCTTGCAAATGAGGGGACACTCACATGCTGGCGAGCACCTTACTCACCCTGCCTTTTGTGCATGGGCTTCATTTTGGATTTGGGACCTATTTCTCCTTATCCTACCTGAGTTTGGGGAGTTAAATTCTCTAATCACTGAATAACTGACTGACCATCAGGAATCTGTTCTTGCCTCCAATGGGACAAATGTTTGGTTTGCTGGCTACAGGAGTATGAATAGAATTCCCTAGTGAGTACCCCAAGGTTCAGTGTCCTCCAGATTGAACTTGTCAAATTACTTTAAGAAAATCTTTGTTTGGGCCTTCCCCTCAATAATGAAGCAAACCCAGGTAGAGAAAATTAAAAAGAGTTTAATAAGCATCTAAAGGAAACATCTTAGCATTGAGAGCTGCCGAACACCAAATTCAAACCACAAACTGTTTCTATAGACAAATTTCATAATAAGTGGAAGACAATCTTGACTGGTGAAAATTTCTAAAAAGGGATGGGATAGTATCTCTCAGCTCTTCCCTCGCTGCCACATCATAGGGAAATGAAATTAGAGGTAAGGAGATGGGATGAAATGGTTTTGGGCACCAGGTACTACAAAGGACAAGAAAATGGGATCAAAACACATGCCTCCTTTCCCTACAGGCTGCCTGGCATGTACCTGGAAGACAAGCAAGACTGGAAACAATGGGATCACTTGGACGGACATTGCACAGATTTCAATACCATAACCCCCAAAGTAGGGTTGTTCAATAATGGCCCTAAATTTAAAAGATCCTTCAGAATAGTGGTGTCAAACTCAAGTAGAAATGGGGGCCACTAAATTATATATAAGAATCCCTGCATATTGACTTAGAAAGTCACATATTAATATTACATATGTTCTATTATATTTTCATTTATTTTGTTAAATATTTCTCACTTACAGTTTAATCTGCTTCTGCACTCGGAAATACGGCCACAATGCTGTCAGCAGGCTGTGTGTATACTTCTGCTCTAGAAGACCTTCAGGATCTTGCCGTGGTTTAGTAGGAGCAATATCTGCAATATCTAGATTAATTCCATTTTTCCTGAAATGGTATTAAAACTATTCTTGATGCTTAACTGGCTCATGGCAATAAAGCTGGGGTCACTGTTGTTGCTTCCTGGGGGCCTAAGTATAAAAGCCAGTTGATAAGGAGACAGAAGTTGCTCTCTATAAAGCTTCGCCAGAGTCCCAATATCGCCAACATAGAAGCAGGGAAGTTTCCATGTTTTGAATCCATGTTTTATCTTTGTTAAATATATTTTCCATGCTATGGCTATATTGATTGCTGGAAGGTCTGTGAGTGTCTTATGTCATTCAAATTCTGAACCTGAAGCACCAGATTGGTCTCAGTCAGACCACCCTTCAACAACTAATAAATTATGTAAACAGGGTTCTAGGAAAGGTATTAGGCTTGAATGACTTGTGAAGACATGTTTTAGAAACAAATTAAATAATAAAAGGAAAAAGTAGTAAGAGAAGTGAGTCTAAGTCAGGGCCCTGCAGAGCAACCATATTAAGAGGCCAGGAAATAGATGATGATCTAGAAAGCTGAAAAGGAATGGTCAGACAGAAAAGAGAAAAACCTATACAAAAAAGCTGGAGAGGTCAAGTAGAAGAAGGACTTGGCACATAGGAAACCTTGGAGAAAACAGTTACAGTACAGTTGTGGGATGAGAAACCCATTTGCAGAAGATTGAAAAGTGGTAGTGATAAGGAATTTGGTAGTGGAGAGAGATAAGATTATAATTTGACGAGAGAGTCAAGTTAAGGTTTTAGTCCAGAGACACACCTCTTATTTGTTCCTTTGTCAGAACCACATCACAGTTTTTTTCACTAAAGAGAAAATAGTTTTATTTCCTTATCTAGAGAGCTCTGTAAGGCTGAAGGCATAGGATGAAAGAGGAAATCTTTACTCAAGAAATTCTGGATGCCTATTTTGTGCTCAGCCTATTTTGTGCTCAGTTAGGAGGGTAGGAAAATATCCACACCCTGGCCAGGGCAAAAAAAAAATAAAAAATCAACGATAAGTCACCAAGTTACCAAGTTATCAAGCATTTATTAAGTACCTACTATGTGCCAAGTACTATGCTAAGCACTAGGGATACGAAGGAAGGCAAAGTACCACACTGCTCTTGAGGAACTCACAGTTTAACAGACGTCAAGCAAACAACTGTGTTGAAAAAAGATAAAAACAGGTTAATTGGAGATTTATTTATTTTTTAAAAGGGAAGGCACAGGCATTAAGGAGAATTGGAAAATCTTCTTGTAAAAGGTGGGATTTTAGTTGAGGCTTAAAGGAAGCCAAGATGGAAGGGAGAAAATTTCAATCAGGGGAAAGCCAATGAAAATGCATAGGAGTTAGGAAATAGAGGAATAGCAAGGAGGCCAGTGTCACTGTATAGCAGAATACATGGAGTCTAAGTTTTCAGTATCAGGCATCTTCTAACCCATTCCATCATTCCAACCCCCCCCAAAGTATTAAATATTTTTCACCTGGTATATTGCACACCCAAAATGACATAATGAACATCTCTTTCTGAGCCGAAGGTAGTTCAGGGCTCTAGCTAAGGAGGAAATGACATGCAAAATGTTTGGAGATACTAATCCTTTTTAGAAATATCTGGTGTCAGCCCCACAGACAGATACTGTTGTTCACTCAAGGTAAAGTGAAAGGCATTTGGTACTTGTAACACTCAAGTGATCTTCCATTTTAGCTTCCCCAAAATAATTTGAGCAGATCAAATACATGCAATTATTCTCAGACCATCAACAAAATGCTCAATTGGATTGCAGAGATATTAATCATCTTTTTCAAAACCTTTTTGATCAAATGAATATGTTTATTGTAAAAGTAATTTCTCTATGCCTCAGTTTCCTCATCTGTATAACAGGGATAGAATCTACTTCCAGGATTGTTGTGAAGATAAAAAGAGATAATATTTGTAAGGTACTTTGCAAAATATAAATTCTAGCTATTTATTATTTTAAAGTATATTTATATATAAACTCAAGATTTCTTACCATTCTTTCATTTGATTGTTGCCACTTGTAAATTGTCTCACCTCATTCCCAGTCTTCTGCATCTTGCAGGTTAACATCTTTCATAATGACTCAATCATTCTTTGTCCTTATCTAGGTCTTTCTTTGTTTGGCACTAGGGAATATTTCAAACTGTGGTGGCCTGATAAGTTATCTGTCCTCCCTCTAGGAATATACATGCCAAGTGGACAGTTTTAGAGGGACACTAACACATTGCATTTTCATGAAATTTCATTTTTGTCAGATCCATGTTGCTAAGATGTTTGTAGCAATACTGTGTCATTCCCAACTACCTGTGGCTTTATCTACTTCAAAGACAAGCCATATTTAACTTTCTAGCAAATACTTTTGATAATCATTTAATATCCTATTTTGGCTAAAGTTTGAATTAATCGAAGAGGCTGCTCTGCCTCATTTTACAAAAGAGCTCTCATTCTATCTCAGCCACTCCAGAGACCAGATAAGGCTGGGAGCAAGATTTAACACAGGCATCCAGAGATCATAAATTTCCAATTCAGACCCGGCTTTCTCTTGCTTCTCTGAGTGAGCCCGGAGAATACCTCTTCTTATGTCAACAAACCAGAAGAGGCCTACTTTATGGCCCTTCAGGAGGAGACCCTCAACTCTAGGCATTAACTTGAGTAATGGAACTTTTTCTTATCTTAACATTTTCTGAACATATACCTTATTATGAAACGTGAATGGTAAAGGAAACATAGATGTCCTGAATCGTAATTTCAATTGACACTTTGTCATCTCTCTTGTTTTATTGTATTTACCATTTATCCAATTAAGAAATTCCTTTTCTCATACAATGTTTAAAGCATTATGGGGATCATAAATTTGTGTAACTCAGCTACCCCTAATTGGAATGGCCCTAAAATGTACTTAAGCTCTTTCATTCTTTTGTTTGTCAGTCAGGACCCTAGTCCTGCACTCCATGTACATGGTAAAGCTAGCTTTAAGGGAATAATGAATAAATGTTGTAATTTTTATATTACCATCTGTTTGTCTCCTTAACCAAACCTTTTCTAGTGGTTGACACTTCATAAAAAAACACTAATTTATAATGTTCATACATATTTTTGTCCTTTGAAGGTTGTGTCCAATTCTAAAAGTTATGTATCCAACATGCATCACTAAGACCTCAGTTTCATTATTAAAACCAAGAATATCATAATAGTATGCTTAGCATGGTATTCTCAAACTCATTGGATTCTCTTGAATCAAAGATCTAATTAGTCTCTCTTGAATAGAATATTTAATCAGTTTCAAAGAGGGACATTAATTCCCCAAAGAAGGAAAAATGTTAGCTGGATTAATAGTATCTGACTAATGTGGTAGTGACTTGTTTATAGCAACCAAATTGAATGGGAATGTCTCATTTACTCTTGACCAAACAAGTGTGAATGTCTTTTTGTTAGCTAAATGAAGAGTTTTTTTTATTATTTACTAGTGAGTGGCTACACCAAAAGAGGGGCAAGTAGATGGTCCAGTGGATAGAGAGCTGGGCCTGGAGTCAAGAAATTCAAATCCAGCCTCAGATACTAGGTGTGTGACCCTGGGTAAGTCACTTAACCTTGTTTGCCTCAGTTTCCTAATTTTTCAAATGAGTTGGGGAATGAAATGGTAAATCACTCAAAATATTTTTACTAAAAATTCCAAGGAGAAGAGTCAGATGACTGAGCAACAACAATGACTAAAAGAGGGAGTCCTTTGACAGAAGTCAGTTGCATGAACCTATAGACATTAACGCTGATTTCTTTGTTTAGTAATTATAAAAACTCTTACCTGAAACTTTATAATTTTTTCGTCACTGCTGTGAAATCTTTTTTTCATGATCACTATAAAATATGAGTTGGAAATTGCTAAGGAGGGATGCCTTTTCTGATTTAGTAGGAGGAACTCTGCTGATCAGAACCTCTTTCCAAGCAGAATACTTGTACATTAAATAAAAATCTATCTTTGACAGATTTGGCTGAAGTGCCACAACAGATTCCTCTTCTACAATTCTTGGAGACTTTTTCAGTAGTCTAAAGCTTGACAGAAGCTCTAGGCTGCTTCTCTTTGAAAACAAATAATCCAGGGCAACCCAAAGTACAAGTCCTTTTGAAGGCTCTAAGATGATATTTTAGTGCAGAGCTTCATCTGGCCTCACAGAATGTGACTGTCTTAGGTACCTGAAATTAAATTCTGGGCCACAGTTGCTAAATCAAAAGACACTTTCCCTGTAAAAGGTAAAGAGAGAGTATCTCGTGTCGCACACTCAGATTTTTCTATAGGACTTCTTTTGTATAGTAAAGTAACACAAGCAAAGGAAATACTCTCTTCAGATTAGTTACTGTTTTGATGATTGCAAGATGCAGAATGCATGGGAGTTAATGACATTTTCACAAGTAAGAAATCTCTGCTTTAATAGAATAGATACAGGTGATATAGGTGACAACTAACTACAGGTAAGAGATATCTGTTCAAATAGGATATAGAGAACTTCTTGCACACACATATTTTGTTGCTTCTCAAAATTGCTCCATTTAATTTAAAAAAGTTTTACATTCATCTTCATCTTTTCTAAATAGGATTACAATTTATTTATCCTTTAGGAGGATATTGTAATCATATTAACATAATGAAAGGATGTTGTAGTATTGATCTCCTATAAACTAAATAGCCTATCAATTGTAAGACCTCATTGTTTCTATTATCTGTAATTCAAATGACAGTGTAAAATGATTTCTCATTACAGTAGTATTACACTATTATATATTATTAAGTCAAAAGTTACCAATAGGATTTATCTCTTATATTTATTCTTTTTCTTTTTCTTTTTTTGCTTTTTGGAGGGGGAGGGCAAGACAATTGGGGTTAAGTGACTTGCCCAAGGTCACATATGAGGCCAGATTTGAACTCAGGTCCTTCCAACTCCAGGGCTGGTGCTCTATTCACTGTACCACCTAGCCAGCCCTATATTTATTCTTACAACGAAAAAAAAATGAAGAATCATTATACATTTGCCCTTACCAATGGAATGTTCTATGTAAGGGAAAGGGGAGGGACACAGCAGTATTGGTACTGTTCCATAGTTTTGTTTGATTTCAGGTATAAGTCATTGTCAATAGCCAGTCACACAGAAAGGCTCATCATGAGCCACAGAGCATCACAGTTAGGCTCAGATATTCCTCAGGTGGGGAAATGTCTAGTTTACCAAGATGGGAAAACAAAGCCAAGAGGATCCTTGGCAAGGTCATTCCCTCAACTTTCCCAGAGACAGACATCTACCTGTAGCAGTCCTTAGACTGCAGGAGCACATGGAATTTCCCTCAAGACTCATGGTCTTGTGAGAGGTCAGACACTTATACCTGATATCAAAACTTAGAATAGCAGCAGATTAACATCCAAGAGACTTTTCTTCAAACAGAAAAATTCCACTATCACAACTTGGGGCTAGGTTAGTGTCATTATGTTATCCGAACTTGAATGACTCCATTAAGGACTCCTAAATGAACAAATATTATTGCTTATTAACATCTAAGGGGAAAATAAAATCTCTTAATTTAAAATCTGTTGTTACTAAGGCAGGCTTAAAGATATTATTTCATTACAGATTATTTATAGTAGGCACAGTAATCTTCAGAAGCAACAGGCAAAGAGCCTCTCAGATATTCCCACTTTCTTTTAGTTTCTTAGATTTCAGTTTTAGCAGGAGGGCTGAAGAGTTCATATCCTCTGATGAGTAGAAAGGCTAAGGAATGAATTCACCCGTAAAACAAAAACTGATAGCCAAATGGATTAAAAAATCAGAATCCAACAATATATTGTTTACTAGAAATACATTTAAGTATGAAATATACACAGAGAGTTAAAATGGAGGGTTGGAGTAGAATTTACTATGCTTCAGCTGATGCAAAAAAAGATAGTTCTTTTCTAGTGTTAGATATGAAGGAAGTTGGAGTACTTCATCATATCAGCTCCCCTTACAACAACTCTGTGTTCCCTGTAAAGAAAGCAGATGATATCTGGAAGTTTATAGTGGAAGCTAGGGAAGCTTAAAGGGAACTGAATAAAGTTGTTGTGTCCATCATTATGACTGTTCCTGACATTTTCAGTGTTGTAAACCAGGTAACCCAAGGCTCAGGGTGAGTGGTTTAGACTTATCAACTCTGCAATTTTTTTTCTCCATTCCTATAACTGAGACTATTTAGGCGCAATTTGCTTTCAACTGGGAAGGATTCCAAGGTAATTTTTCTGTCTTTCCCCATGAAAGAAATAATTTGAATCTTTCTCAATTGGGAGGCTTTCTTTCTTCTGAGATGGTTTAGACAACTCTTTCCTTCCCTTTGGGGGACCAAAGGGTGGTATTGTCGGAATATGTCTTGCGTTCTAATAGCATGAAAGAAGCAAAACTGTCACTATATAACTATGGTAGGTTTGTATTTTCTTGGAAAAAAGGGAATCCCTTAAACTGATTTAGTGGTAATTCTGAAGCCCCTGAGGAGGGCAAGGGAGAGTCCTTATTTACCCCACTGGAGGAAGACAGCAGCCCTTCAACAAAGGTCTCTAAGAAAGTTAAGATTTGATATCATTCCTCTGATGTAGCTCTTAGGGAGGTTTTGGCAGGTGATCCAGGGAATATCAAATAGTGAAATACTCAATGGAGTAGAAGTATTGGGGGACCCTCATCATCAAATTAGATGCTGGGACAGGTTGCATGCAAGGGCTTTATGACCACTTAGCCACTTTACTATAGATGATCCTGATGCATGATAAAAAATTCTTTTCAGCTAAGGTAGATTGTAAAAAAAATTGAGGCCACTCTTTGAAAACTCTCTTTTCTACCTTCATTCTCATCTGACAACCCCTTGACAACATCGTCCACCATTTCCTCCTTTATTTCAGGTTCTGATGAAGAGTTGATCTTTCTCTTCTCCAAGGAAAACCACTTTATATATGTGTACCCTTGATCCAGAATGTTCCCACTATTTTCTACCCCTTCTCTAATCCTCAGTCCTTCCCTCTGCTCATTTTCTGATACCTACATACCCAAATTTTCACATCCTTAAAAAAACCTTCACCAGATCCCCATGGTGTTTTCTACTGTCCCATATCTCTCCTCCCTTTCTCAGCCAAACTTCTTTAAAAAGCCATCTATACTTAATGCTTCCATTGTCAACTCCACTGTCTCATTCTCTCTGTAATACAGCTTCCAAACTCATCACTTACTGGAATGTTCTTTCCAATTGCCAATTGTGAAAGTCCTTTCTTCTCACTCCTCATCCTTTTTGAATTCTCTGCAGATCTTTAACACTGTTGATTCTCTTCTACTCTCTTGAGTTTTCATAACTGTGGCTTTGACTCTCCTACCTGAATGATGTGTCCCAGCTTTCTTTGAGGAAGCATCATCCATGCTACAATCACTAATCTTGGATGTACCTCAAAGCTTTTCCTTGAGTCTTTTTCTCCTTTTCCTTTATATATTTTCACCATCTCTATGCAGCTGTATATCAGGCACTGTTATCTCTCCTGAACTATAATCCCATAGCACTGCTGCCTATTTGACATTTCCAACTAGATGTCCCAGAGACATTTAAAACTCAATATGCCCCAAACAGAACTCATTACCTTTCAAATTTGCATTAGAAATTTAGAGGACTTTTAGGGCAGAATGTTAATAAAACATGTCAGATGAAGTCACTGAAATTGACTTTTTACTTAATTTTTCTGGTTCAATTAGCAGGGGAGAAGATTTTTTCTTCTATAGAAACTATTGTGATGTAAAAACAAAGGTCATAAAACACATTTTAAAAATAATATATGTAGAAGTCTAGCTTTATTTTTGTTTTATGATAAGGCAGCATATTATTGCATAAAGTCTCAATCAAGAAAAATAGGAAACTATAACTGTTCATTAAGTAATAACCTGACAGATGGCAGACAAGACTTTATTAGTGGAAAAGTGAGTGACTTCATTACAGAAACAAGTCATTAGAAAATATGTATCTGGACAACAGACGAGGTAGAAAGAAGTTTCTAAAATCTGAAAATCAGGGCTGGCCAAGAGTAGCTAAGTCCAACAGTGGCCTATTAGAACTCCCGATGAAGGACAAGTTCACAGGCATGTTACTTAGACCCAAATGTGAATCAGGAATTTGCAGTGTTCAGATCAGAAAGCCAGTGAGCAGATTTTGCTCATGTCCCACTACTCTGGGAACACTGAAAAACTTGAAGATCCTTGATCTGAATTGTCCCTAAGGTCCTAGAATAGCACATCACTCAATACCCAAAGAAAGCAGCAGAAAGACTCAAGAGGACAAACGTATTTTCTTCAGAAGTATATAGAGCTTGAATGAGACATAAAGTCCAAAGTCAATAAGTAGCCAGGGAGAATGAGCTATCACAATTAGAGTGAAGTTCAAGATACAAACCCAGAACAATAGAATGACTCTAACACATCTACGAGTAAAGAAAAAACCAGCTTAGGCATAAGTCCAATTGGACTTCTTAGAAGAAAGAAAGCAAGATTTTTTTTTAAAGAGCTAAAAATGATTTTAAAAATTAGATGAGAGCAATAGAGGAAAACATGGGGAAAGAAATGAGAGCAATGGAAGAAAGTTATGGAAACAGAATTAATAGTTTACAAAAGATACCTTTCCCAAGGAGAAAAAAACTCTTTGAAAACTAGAATTAACCAAATGGAAGCTATTGGGGGAGGGGAGTGGAGTAGGGGAAAAAGGAAGAAAGAAACAAAGAAGAAAGGAAAGAAGGAAATAAGCATTTACTAAGCATCCACTATATGCCAGGCACTGTACTAAGGACTTTACAAATATCTCATTTGATCCTCAAAACAATGCTAAGTCATAGATGATATTATCCCTATTTTACAGTTGAAACTTGGGCAAAAAGTGATTAAGTAACCTTGCCCAGAATCATCCAGACATCTGAGGACAGATTTGAACTGAATTCTTCCTGACTCCAATCAATTAATCTACATTTATTAAGTGCCTACTATGTGTCAGGTAATGCTTTTTTTCCTCTCAATTTTTATAGTTTGCTACAAGGAATGGTTCTCTATATTTTGAAATGAAGGTAGTGTAAAAATAAGAGATGTACACACCTATCAGACTGGTTAACATGACAAAACAGGAAAATGATGTTGGAGAAGATGTGGGAAAAATGGAACACCGATGCATTGTTGGTGGAGTGGTGAACTGACACAACCATTCTGGAGAGCAATTTGGAACTATGTCCAAAGGGCTATAAAATTGTGCATACCCTTTTGATCCAGCAGTACCACCTCTAGGGCTATATCCCAAAGAGATCATTAAAAACAGGAAAAGGACCCACATGTACAAAAATATTTATAGCAGGTCTTTTTGTGGTGGCAAAGAATTGGAAATTAAGAGGATATACATCAATTGGAGAATGGCTGAACAAGTTGTAGTATATGAATGCAATGGAATATTATTCTGCTATAAGAAATGATGAGCAGGAAGACTTCAGAAAAACCTGGAAAGACTTACATGAACTGGTGCTGAGGGAAGTAAGCAGAACCAGGAGAACATTGCACACAGTAACAACAACATTGTGTGATGGTCAACTATGATAGACTTAGAAGATGGAAGGATACTATTTACTCTTCTTTTTTTGTTGTTGTTTAATTTCTTCTTTCTTGTGGTTCCTCCCATTAGTTCTGATTCTTCATTACATCATGACTAATGTAAAAATATGTTTAATATGAATATGTAAGTAGAGCCTATATCAGGTTGCATGCCATCTTGGGAAGGAAGAAGGGGGAGAAAATTTAAAATTCAAAATCCTACAGAAGTGAATGTTGAAAACTAAAAATAAATTAATTATAAAAAAAGTCACAGAGAGCAGGCCATGGCATTCTCTAGCTCAAGAAGTTAAAAAAAAGTAAGAGATGTAAATTAAAATCTTCTGAAAAGCTTAGGAGTTAAAAGTGCAGAGCAATTCAGCAGAAGAGAATTATAGGGAGTCAAAAAGTAGACATGATCTATGGGTTTCCATAGTTTTGGTACTTGTTGGCACAATTAGGCTAAGAAAGTTTCTGCTCATTGGCTAAAAGAAGCCTGAATGGGAAAAGAAGTCTACAGAAAACTTCAAAGGTATTTGTTTGGAAGCCTGGTAGAGAAGACTGCACAGTTGTTTCATATCTACTGCATGAGAATGCTGATTGAGAAATCTCCAGTGGGTATTGCATAGGATATATTTAGGTAACCCTTAAAATAGCCAACCTTCTGTTATGGGAATCTGAAGATCTTCCCTGCCCCTAGGCCCCTTGATAGGCTTAATAGAGAGAACCTTCCCTGATCTGAAAATATACTCTGCCCCCTAATAGGCTGAATGTGGTCACATGGAGCCTGTGGCTGGAAGCTTGCTTTTCAGTGTTCACCCATACCTTATTGCTTTGTGATTGGGCAGTTGGTCAAGAGGATTGTGATATTCTCTGATCAGGAGAAGGCAATATATACACTGATGTGAAGTTTTACTTTGGGGCTCATTTTGGAAAGAGTTGTGTGATTTGGCCAGATGAGACTCTGGGCAGCCATTGAGCCCCCTGGCTTTGAAAACCCAGATGTTGGTGCTTCACTCTCTGGTAACTAACTAGGTATGGATATAATGGTCAGATGGCTGGAAGCCCATTTGCTGATCTGTTTCTTTGTCTGCTTGTAACTTCTGTTTGTATTCTCTGAAGTTCAGGGTGTTGACTTTTGCCCCTGAACTCTGTAAATGATATATGTTTGACTGATTAAAGTAAGATTGTTAACCCATTTTGAGTTGCTTTCCTTTTGAAAAGCAGATCTAAGAGCCTGTGCTAACAGCCATCCTGGGTATGCTAGGGTGCTTGCTGATACACCTTCTGAAGCACAGAGAATTAGCAAACAGCAATGCCTAATGGAGAATAGCAGAGAGTAACACTTGGCAAAAAGTAGCAGAAAGTTGATGGCAGTAAAAGTCATCAGCAGCTTTGCAGAGTCCCTTTCATGCATATGCCCTGGTTACAAGGCTTCTCTATGTATATATCTTTTTATGCAGATCCCCAAGTGTAATAGTAATGAAATTTGAAGTTCCTTTTGTATTGCTAAGCTGAGAGGTACTTAGCACCTAGTTCAAAGAACTGTTCTGTTAAAGAAACAGAAGGTATGAACTCCTGTTGCTGATGTAATAGGAAGGGGCTGAACAGGGAACTCCTGTTGCTGATATAACAGGAAGAGGATAAAAAGGGAAGAGCAATACTGTATATAAGGAAAAGCCTCAGAGAGGGAGAGTCTGAATTTCTTGGAACAAGCCATATGGAGGCTGGATAAAGTGATTTTTGAATGGAGTTTATGGTGCTAAAGGAGGGCCTGCTGGAGCTGCTGAGAAGCTGATGAGGATCGGCTGAGATTGAGGGCCAGCAGGAGCTTCCAGAGGAAGCATGACTGTGGTGTTGGTACTTTGTCTGTTTGTGGCTTTGTTAAGCCTTGACTTCCCAAAGACAGAGACATTGTACAAAGTAACAGTAAATCCCAAAGATTTAAGGTGGACTGGACACTGTGAACTTCAGTATAGGACAGGAACTGTATGGAGAGCTGGACAAGGAGATGGAAGCTGTCTGCCTTTGAACCAAGGTGACAGTTGTGTGAATCCAGGTAGGAGCTGGGACCATGGAAGGGGATCCAGGGAATCTGAGAGCTTACCCCTAGTCAAGCTGAAAGAAGACTTTACTTGGATACTGTGTATTGACTGAGAAGACTGTGATTTACTTGTGACCATGGGGTGGATGGCCTGTGTATTTTCTGATGATTGAATAGTGAATGATGACTGAACAGTGACTGATTTGTAACTTAGTGTGCACCATGAGTGGAGAACTTTGACTTTTGTATTTTGTGACCCTTAAGGAGGCAATCCTGGGCCTAATGTAAAGCCAAGCATGAGCAGCTTTCCAGAAGAATGCTACTGTGAACAGCTTTCAAGGTTCTGATCACACAGTATAGCGAACACTCTATTTATTCAATAACAAATCAGAACAAAACATTCACAGAAATCAAAATACAGAATTCACAATATTACAACATATCATAGAAAATTAAAATACAACACTCACAACAACTTATCACTAAAATGGCCACATAGTTTTCACCACAATGGTCATATAGTTTTGAACAAAGTACAATCATTTAGTCAATCAATCACTTAGTAACTAAATCATTCAATCAATTCAATCATTCAGTCTCCTTAAGGGTCATAAAATACAAAAGTCAAAGTTCTCCACTCATGGGGAACACTAAGTTACAA
>CM053584.1:190390670-190413753 GCA_028627135.1 Pseudochirops cupreus | reverse complement strand
AAAAAAAAAACTTTAATAAGCTAGAAAGGAAGGCAGAGGATGAAGTCTTGAGTCCATGTCATGTAAGGATCAATTGAAAGAAATGGGGGTGCTTAACCTGGATAAAAGAACAGTCTTGGCACATAATAGTTGTCCTCAAGTATTTGAAAGACTATTATTTGGAAGAAAAGATTTGTTTTGTTTTATATCAAATGGCAAAAATAGGAGTAATAGGTGAAATTTACAAAGGATAACACAGCTTACGACCAGCAAGGAGTAGAACTTCAATGTAGACACCAAGCAAAATAGCAGGTAAGTGTTGTGATATCAAGAGAAGATAATATTCTGCATCATGAGAGATGTAAGTTGTCAGGCGTTTCAACATGCAGCAGTCACATTTCCTATGTTCCTATATGTTCCCTATGTGTATACTTTTTCATATGTATTCCTGACCATATATATTCCCTAAGTATGTGACCCCTGATCATGCACATTCCTTGCATGTGTCTTCTCTACCACTGACAGTATAGTAACATGTGAGGGGGGCATACTCATCAATGGGGCAAATTTTTCTTGTCATTTATTTTGTAATCTTTTTAAAATTTGAACTGATCTATTCTCCTGTAAACACTTACACTTAGATGCACTCAGCATCTAAGATTTTCAATGGATGCTAACCCACAAAGTACCTTAAACTTGGAGTAGCTCTCTGGGGGCCCACCTATAAGGAGAGGCATATGGTGCTAAAAAAGCAGAGCATCCAGAGCAAGGAATATGGAGCAAGTCCTATTGCAATGGCCAGACTACACATTTCAGAAAGGACATTGGTACACAACAGCAATGATTCTCAAAGAATGGTCCAAGGACTCCTGGTGGTGACTGAGACTCTTTGATGGGATATATAGAGTTCAAATTATTATCATGATAAAAAGGCATTTTAATTCCTAACATAGTAACTATCAATAGATATAATCCACGTAAACAAATGCTCTTTGAATGTAAGAGGATCTTAAGACCAAAAACTTCGAGAACTACTGAGCTAGCATATATTGAAAGGATAGTACTTAAGAACTTACAGGATAAGAAACCATGCTAAAAGATAGATATTTTCATTATATGAGGGCTGTCTGAAGAAACTGGGATGTTTAACCTAGAGAAGGGGAGAATTGTAAGAGATATTAGATATTTGAAGAGTTGTTATGCAGAAAATGGATTAATTTTGTTTTGTTTGGACCCAAAGGGCAAAACTAGAATCAATGAGCTTCAAAGAGGAAATCTGAGCTCAAACAAAGGTAGAACTTCAGAAATGTACAAAAGTAGAGAAGATTGTTCAGGAGACAGTGTATGTCCCATCACTAGACATCCTTGATGACTACTTGTTAGGAAGAGTTAGAGGGTATTCTTGTTCCGGCAGAAGCTTTCTGAACTCAATAATCTCTGAGGTTCTTTCCAACAGTGACTCTATAATCCTCTGAAGTTTATGAAGTGTGCTGGCATTTCTAAAATTGTATTTATCCAACATAAATAAGTGATAAAAAGCAATAGGTCATTGCCAGTATTTCCTTTAAAATGTGAACCATAATTCTGTCAGTACAGAGAAGGAACAAAAAAATGCCATCCTCACATTGCTAGGTTCAATAGCAAATTTCCCTTATTCTATGCCTTTGTGTTTTCTTGGTATGTTTTGTGTGTTCAAGTTAGTGTTAATTCTTAGATAATGGATCAAAATTTGGTTATGCCATATGCTCTTCCTTGGTAACAATGGAGTATCAATAATTCATTAAAAAGCCTTCTACATCTTCCTTTGGGAAGTAGTATGGTACAACAGAAAAAATGATAAAACTTGGAGTCTGTGGGACTTGGGTTCTAATCCAGACTTTTCTATTTGCTACCAGTATGACTATTGAGACCATGCTTCAGTTTTGCCCATTGCAAACCCTAAGCTTCGGGTATCTGTATCTGTATGATCTCTAATGAAATACCTACTCAGAGTTAATTCATCATTAAGAACCTTATGTCTCATTCATTCAACAATTATTTTGTAGCTACAATGTGTTTGGCCATGCACGGGGTACAAAGATAATCTTTTCCTTCAAGGGATTTACAATCTAATTTATAAAACATGTGCATATAGAATACAAGGAAGAGTAACTGCTATAAGAGAGGTTTATGCTCAAAACCTTAAGAATTCACTAGGAAAGAACAGTTACAACCATAACTATCAGGCAGGGTTTCATAAAAGAGGCAGAATTTGATCTGGGTCTTGAAAGATGGGTAGGCTGATGAAATGATATGAGGAAAGCTATGGAGGTAAGAATGTACAGAGTGTTTGGGAAATGGCATAAATTACTGTTTGGTGGGAGCAACAGTAATGGCTAAAAAGGGTAAAGCTTGGAAAGTTGAGCACAGGGGTCTTGAAGGTGAAGCTAAGGAGTTTGGATTTATTTCCATGAACAAAGCTGCAAATAAAGAAGATTAATCATGTGCAGACACATTGGGATGAGGCAGGCTATATAAGGGAAGCACGGAGACTAGTGATACTACAAAAGTGCTGGCAACAAAAAAATATGAGTGGTAGTGGTGGGAACAGAAAGAACAAATTCAAGAGACACTTTTGAGGGGAAATACTTCCATGAGTTCATAAAATATTGACATACTAGTATTCTTATAACCGTCCTAAAGGACTGCTTTAAAAAAAAATTCTGTTATTATTTGAAATTGTCTCGCCTCCTGCCCTTTCTTTCCAGATTAAAATATTTTTCTCTTGGTCTTTTTGATTCTCTCTTGCCCATATACTATGGTGGTCATTTCCCCCTCCATATAGTCCTCGAAATGTCATTCACCCATTTCCACTAGTAAAAGAATGCCCTGGGTGATACTGATGTCCCCTGTACACAAATACAACAAATAAATGAAAGCTAAAACACTGCCTTATGGCATCTTATCAATAACCAGGAAATCCTCTTTTGTTTATTTGACCAGAATTATGATTTCATCAGTGAAGAGAGGTCCAGGTGAAAACAAATAAACATTTTTCTAAATAAAGTATTGTCTTAGACAGTTGATTGGGCACTGGGAAGTGGGCAAGATGTCAAGCGACTTGCACAAGGACAAAAAGCCAGAATGTCAGAAGGAAGACTTGAATCCAGAGCTTTCTGATTTCAAGGTCAGCTGTTTAAAAAATATTTACCTAGACACTACTGTGAAATAAATGCATTTATTATAGAAATTTATGTAAATGTTTAAGTATCCATCAAATAAGAAAACAAGTGAAGTGTGATATTAATTATGAAATTCACTTTTAAACAGAGTAATGAGACATTTTACAAGCTGGTTAAAAGAAAATGGTGTTTGATCTACAGCATATGCATGCTCTATAAAGCCTTAAACACCTCCAAACTGCTAGAAAACTCTTTCACTCTACTCTGCGGAACTCTTCTACTTTCTTTTGAAAATTTTGATCCTATGTTCAGAATATGGCATCAAAACATAATGGAAAAATTATGAGGAGACTATTTCGTCTTTAGAATATAAAATGCATTTAAGAATAATCAAAAGAGATTTCATATATGAAGTATAAATGTTATAGAGACTTTCACACTCAATGTTACTGACAAACTGTGCTTGGTTCAAAGAAGTTCTGAAAACAGAGAGCCCTATTGATTTTATTATTTGTGATAAGAATAGGAATGCACATTTGGAAGTGGAATGTGATCTCACATGAATGATTCAAAACAAGATTTCAAGAAAAAGGCTAGGGCTGTACTTACTGTAAACATGTTGTATCCTCTAAGTAGAACATAAGCACTTTGAAAACAGTCTTGCTTTTGTATTTATACTGAAATCCCCATGAAGTAGATCCTCAGTGTTTATTGACTGACTCACAAACCATTATTAAGATTGCTAGACAAGGTTTCAGTGCTTGTTTTTTATACTAATGGAGCTTCCGTCTGGAGGGACTTCTATGTTGTTCAAATAGGAAATCTAAGGGTGACAACATTTTAAACTATAGTGATTACATCAAGGAATTTTTCTCCAGTGTTTTTTTTTTCCCTATTGATAACAAAGACCCCAGTTCTGACTAAAGGTTTTCTCACACTCATGATGTTGAAAGGATTTTTTCTGCACTGTGGCTTCTCTGATGTTTAATAAGGTTTGTGCTCTGACTGAAGGCTTTCCCACATTCTTCACATTCATAAGGTTTCTCTCCGGTATGGATTCTTTGATGTAGAACAAGGGCAGATTTCTGTCTGAAGGCTTTCCCACATTTATCACATTCATAAGGTTTCTCTCCTGTGTGTATTCTCTGATGTAAAATACGGTTTGAACTTCGACTGAAACTTTTACTACACTGATTACACGGATAGGGTTTCTCCCCAGTGTGGATTCTCTGATGCTGAATAAGGCTTGAACTTTGACTAAAGGATTTCCCACACTCAACACACTCATAAGGCTTCTCTCCAGTGTGGATTCTCCGATGTAGAATAAGGTGTGAGCTATAATTGAAGGTTTTCCCACACTCCTGACATTCATAGGGTTTCTCTCCAGTATGAATTCTCTGATGATTAAGAAGATGTGAGCTCTGACTGAAAGCTTTTTCACATGTATCACACTCATAGGGTTTTTCTATAGAATAGGTGCTTTTATTCCTAACAAAGCCTGAGCTCCAAGTGAAATTTTTCCCCCATTCATTATCTTTAGGTTGTCTCTGACCCAGCAGATTTTCCTTCTTTTTTCTTAATCGACCCTTAAGGTGTTTATCACATTCTGAAACCTGTAGAATATTGCCATTAAGATTTCCAGAGACATCCTCATATACTTCTTTCTCTGTAGAAATTTTCTGCTTTGGAGTTAAATGTTCCTCAGTCTTATTATCATCACCTAAAATAAACAATGAAGGAAATGCCATTGATTCTTAGGAAGACAAAAAAGATTAAAATGAAACATCAAGAATACCAAAAATGTGTATGCATACTAGTTAAAACAAAGTAGTAATATGGGAAGAGGATAATGAGCCAACTTTAGAACTTGCAGAAATGACAGAGGTTTTAGGAATAATTAACAAAAGTAATTAAAGCAATGAAGAAAAACTAACAATATGGATTGTTTAGTATTGGAAAGAACAGATGATGGGGTGACTGATTATGGTCTTTAAATACATACAGAATTTTCATGAAGGAGATGATAATCAGTCATTCTTAATATCTACTAAGGTAAAAAAAAAAGAAAAGAGGAAAAGGGTTTAGATGAGAGTAGAATAATTTGATTAGTCATAGGAAAGGACATTTTTTAAGCATGTGGGTAATAAAATAGAACAATGAGGTTGTGTTGTTTTACTTTTTGATCTCCAAGAAGAGAGTAACAATCTGTTCTAGATAGTTTAGATGTTCACCTACAAAAAGGGTAGGTAACTGAGCTGCTATATAGAGATCTATATTTGAAGGTCTTTTTTTAAAAAATCAACTGTAAATTGGCTTTCTGGGAAAAGGTAAGGTAATGAAACATTTGTAAATAAGGGTGATAAAAAATGTAAAAGCTGTCAATAAAAGTTTTAAAAATTGTAAATGTAAGGTACTACATCTCACCAGTCAGATTGGCTAAGATGACAAAACAGGAAAATGAGAAATGCTGGAGAGGATGTGGAAAAATTGGAAGACTAATGCACTGTTGGTGGAGCTGTGAACTGATACAACCATTCTGGAGAGCAATCTGGAACTATGCCCAAAGGGCTATAAATAATTGCATACCCTTTGACCCAGTAATACCACTTCTAGGGTTAAATACCAACAAGATCATAGAAGTGGGAGGAAGACCCATATGTACAAAAATATTTATTGCAGCTCTCTTTGTGGTGGCAAAAAACTGGAAATTAAGGGGATGCCCATCCATTGGGGAATGGCTAAACAAATTGTGGTATATGAATGTAATGGAATACTATCATGCTATAAGAAATGGGGAGGAGATGGTCTTCATATTCACCTGGAAAGGCCTATACAAACTGATGCTAAGTGAGAAGAGCAGAACCAGGAAAAATTGGTACACAATCACAGACACCTCATATGTGTGATGACCAACTTTGATAAACTGGACTGTTCTCAGCAACACGCAGTTATAAGACAACTCTACAAGTCTCACAAATAGAAGGAGATGTCTACATTCAGAAAAAGATCTAGAAAGACCAGAGTTTAAATGGAGACTGAAGCAATCTACATGCTATCGTTCTTTTTCATGTTTGGTTTTCTTTCTTTTTTCCCACTGTTCACTCCCTTGGTTACAACCCTTCTATACAACCAGACTATTATACAATGTCAAAGTATTTGCAGATCCTATATGTGATTGCATGTCCCCCATGGTGGGGGGGGGAAAGGGAGGGAAGAAAAATTGAAATTCAAGGGATTGTAGAACTGAATCTAGTAAACTAAAAGTAAATAAACAAGGCAATAATGAAAAAAATTTGTAAATGTAAGTTTACTTGATTTTATCATTAAAGATCATAACATTCTTATTTTTAAAAGTAAATCAGGGGACTAAATCAAATTTCTTGGAATCAATTGGTTTTATGATTCTGTAGTAATAAGGAAATAAGGAGTAAATAAAGCAAAAATAAGTGGAAGCAAACAAGGGACCCATGGGAAGAGTGGGAAGCAAAGGAGGCCTGGCAATGGGGAGAAACCTAATTAACTGAGAAGTTCAGAAAGGAATGCTGGAGAGCAGGAAATGAGAGGATAGTAATCAATGGTCATAATAGGAACAATGAGATGTTAATGACTTAGCAGAAGAGGTCCACAAACACACAAAAAAGAAAAGGATCCCTGGCTTAAGGAGACATAATGGATATGCATATGCCAATCATTTTTCTAACTTTAAATCACAGTGGGAAAACCACTTATTAAAGGTATCATTCAGGAAGGTTATATTCTCTTCCCTCAACTATATTCAGAATAAGCTAAAGGGCAATATATGGATTCTACAGAGATTCTGAATGAAGAGAAGGCAGATGAAAAATGAAAGCTTACAAGCATGTACGCAAATAAAAAATATCTTTGTGAACTATGGTAATGAAGTGAAACTCAAGTTAAAATTTATGGATGACGGGAAACACTTTAGTTCACTCAGTAAGCACTTTTAAAGCCCTACAGCTCTGTTTTTAATGCTAGGGGACAAAACAACTCTAGATAAAACATGTTTCCTTACCTCATATAGCTACGGGTTTACTAGGGGCTAAGACATACACAAGAAGATAATACTTGCTAACAAAAGGTGTATGCGATAGTTCTTTTTATCCCCTCTCTACTTTGGGCTGAGGAAGGCAAAATTACTGTGTTAAGTGTTGGGGATACAAAGAAGGGCAAAAATAGTTCCTGCCTTCAAGGAATCCACCATCCAATGGGGGTGAGAAAATCAAATGTTGACTTAATGTTTTATATTTGATTCCATTCTATAATTGATTCTATTGTGTAGCTACCCAATCCATATTCCTTTATCTCTGAGTTAAGTTCATGAGTTTAGAAGTTTAGATGTCATTTGTGAGCTAAGCTGTCCCATAATTTACCTTAATTCAAAAAAAATGTATTATGTATACACATCTTACTGCCCATGAACAATTAAGGGAAACATATTATCTCATTAAAGAGTTCTGCATATTCATGGGCAATTAAGAGAAATCTGTTATCTCACTAACAAGCCCTGCAAGATGCATGTGAGTAATTGAAAATATGTCATCTCTCCAATGTTGGCCGTTCTTCTGGTCTGTCACTACTGTGACACCAACTAGCTAGAAAGGTAAATACCACCATAGCAATGAGATGGAAGGAGGGATGGTCACTAGCCCTGCTTTCTCAACTGCCATTCAACTATATTGTTTTTTACCATCTATGATACTTCTGAATTCATAATCAATCATACTGTTTTCCATCTGTGATATCTCCTGTTCTCTATTCTCTTGTGCTTTCCAAAACTATATGAAGGCTAGTAAGCCCCAACCTATAGTCTTTTAGCTTACTGAAGTGCTGAAAGAACTATTTTATTGCTAACTGCTAGCCTTACCAATAAACTGAATATGCCTAGAACTTTATGCCTCAGTTTACCTTAATTTCAATCACAAAAAGGGAGACAAGATGCAAATAACCATATGCTGCAAAAAGACACATACAAGGTAAATTGGAGATAATATTAGAGGGAAGGCCCTAGCATTAAGAGTAACCAGTAAATGCTTTTTAAAGGTGGAAAGAAATTAGTTATCATAGTCATATAAAAAATGCTCTAAATCACTATTGATTAGAAAAATGCAAATCAAAACAACTCTTAGGTACCACATCACACCTATCAGATCGGCTAACATGACAAAACAGGAAAATTATAAATGCTGGAGAAGATGTGGGAAAATTGGAACACTAACACATTGCTGGTGGAGTTACGAACTGATCCAACCATTCTGGAGAGCAATTTGGAACTATGTCCAAAGGGCAATAAAAACGTTGCATACCCTTTGACCCAGCAATACCACTTCTAGGGTTGTATCCCAAAGAGATCATAAAAATGGGAAAAGAACCCACATGAAAAAAATATTTATAGCAGCTCTTTTTGTGATAGCCAAGAGCTGGAAATTGAGGGGCTGCCCATCAACTGGGGAATGGCTGACCAAATTGTGGTATATGAATGTAATGGAATATTATTGTGCTATAAGAAATGATGAGCAGTTGGACTTCAGGAAAACCTGGAAAGACTAATATGAACTGATGCTAAGTGAAGTGAGCAGAACCAGGATAACATTGTACACAGTAACAGCCACATTCCGTGATGACTTTGATAGACTTAGCTCTTCTCGGCAATGCAAGCACCCAAAACAATTCAAAAGACTCATGATGGAAAATGCCATTCACACCCAGAGAAAGAAATATGGAGTCTGAATGCAAATCGAAGCATACTATTTACTCTCTTTTTTTGTTTTGTTTTTTCTTTCTCAAGATTCCTCCCATGGATTCGACTGCTTCTAAACAATATGATTAATGTGAAAATATGTTTAATAAGAATGTATATGTAGGGGGTTTAGGGGTGGAACCAAGACGGTGGAAAAAAAGAAGGAACTTGCTTGAGCCCTGCTCCAGGCACCTCCAATATCTGTAAAAAAAAAAATGACTAAACAAATTTTAGAGCTTTAGAACCCACAAAGTTACAGAGAGAAACAATTCTCCTGCTGAAGGCAGCCTGGCAGGCTGAGGGGAAGGGTCTATCACATGGGGCTGAGAGCCGAGTGCAGTGCTGTGTGAGCTGCGTGGGCCCAGACCTAGGGTGGCCCCAACCAGTGGCACAGACTGGCCAGAGCAGACTTCAAGAGAGTGAATCACCAGCAGCTGTGGTGGTTTCCAGACTTCTCAACCCATAAATACCAAAGAAAAAGTAAAAGGTCAGTAGGGAACTCTGTTGGAACTGGGTGAGAGAAGAGCACAGTCTAGCCCCTGCTCCAGGGCAAGAGATGGCAGTGGCATGGTGGCTGCAGCTGCTGCCACGTGGTTACCTCTGGAGCTCCTGGCCTGCAGATCACAGGGGGACCAAGAGACCATAAGAGGGTAGTTGTTCTTGCTTTGACCTGCTTGGATCTGGGCTGCAGTCTTCGGTGGTGGTCCTGGGGTGAGGAATGCTAGCGTGCTAGAGCTTGTGATGGCTGTAGAGAGGACGCCCTCCTCATAGCTCTGACAACAGCTCCAACGTCAACTGCGAAAACCCCAGCAATTTGGGACATAGCTCCCTCCACTCTGGAAGCAGAGCTCTATTGTGGCAAGGAGCTCAAAAGTCAAGTAATTGGCTGGCAAGATGAGCAAACAGAGGAAGTACAATTAGGCCATAAAATCTTTTTGGGGGGATGAACACGATCAAAACGTGGAACTAGAAGAAGACAACAAAGTCAAAACTCCTGCATCAAAAGCTTCCAAGAAAATTATGAACTGGTGACAGGCCATAGAGAAGCTCAAGAAGGATTTTGAAAATCAAGTAAGGGAAGTGGAAGAAAAATTGGGGAGAGAAATGAGAATGAACCAAGAAAATCATGAAAAGTGAGTCAACAGCCTGACTGAAGAAAATAACATTTTAAAAATGAGACTAACTCAAATTGCAAAAGAGGCCCAAAAAGCCAATGAGGAGAAAAATGCCTTAAAAGGCAGAATTGGCTAGATGGAAAAAGAATTTCAAAAACTCACTGAAGAGAATAGTTCCTTCAAAATTAGGTTGGGCAAATGGGAGCTAATGACTTTATGAGAAATCAAGATACTATAAAACAGATCCAAACAAATGAAAAAATAGAAGGTAATGTGAAATATCTCATTGGAAAAACCACTGACTTGCAAAATAGATCCAGGAGAGATAATTTAAAAATTATTGGACTACCTGAAAGGCGTGATCAAAAAAAGAGCCTAGAAATTATCCTTCAAGAAATCCTCAAGAAAAATTGCCTTGATATTCTAGAACCAGAGGGCAAAATAGAAATAGAAAGAATTCACTGATCAACCTCTTGAAAAAGAATGCATCTGAAGAGCCTATATCAGATTGCACACAGTCTTAGAAAGGGAGGAGGGGAGGAAAGCAGAGAAAATTTATAACTTATGGAAGTGAATGTTGAAAACTAAAAATAATTAATTTTTTTAAAAAGGTGGAACTGTAGCTGAGACTTTATGGAAGCCAAGAAATCATAGACAAAAAGAAAAGATTCTAGGCAAGGTGGACAGCCAGTGAAATTGCTAGCTAACTGAAAACACAGAAATGTAGGTAGAATACCAAAAGCTTGGCTTCAATGAAGAAGTTTACCCATTGCCTGAAATTAAATCTAGGATTGTAGAATAATTGAATAAATTTGTTCCTAAGAACTCAGGTAACATGGAAGTGGTCTAGTTTGTGGAGGGGTAGAAAATTTTGGAGAAAGATGAAGAATAGTAAGTATTAGCCAGAACATATGGTCTGGGACTAAAGCCTCAAATCAGTCAGTAAGTCAAAGAACATTAATGAAGCACTTCCTATGCCAAACACTGTTCTAGAGATACAAAGAAAGGCAAAAACAGTCCCTGCTCTCATGTACAAATAAGATTTATATAGGACAAATTGGGAATAATCTCAGATGGAAAGCCCTAAGATTAAGGAAGTCTGGGAAAGGCTTCTTATAAATGATGGAACTGAGACATGAAGGAAGCCAAAAGGCAAATATTTAGATAGAGAGAGTTTCAGGCTCTAAGTTGAATAAACTAGTTTAGAAGTTTAAGTAACTGTTAGGTAGTCTGTTCTTTTATATCTACTTCAGGGTACCTGAAATCCTTAAAACTTCAATACTTTGGTGGATTAATTACCTCATAAATATCTGCCAATGTGATTTCTTGATATTTCTGTATACTATTTTGTTTCTTTGTAAATGAATCTAAAACACATTCTTATGGTCATAAGAATATGGCAGCAGGAATAATAAGGGAAAGTGAGTAGGTGCCAGAGTCCAAGAAATGGTAGAACAGAAAGGCAGATAAAAAAGTCATTTAGAATGCGATTAAATTCTGTATCCAGGGTATCTGGGGTATTAAAGGAGGACTTGGCACCTTTGGTGTGAGGACTTGCCAAGCTCTTTTCTGTGCAGTTCGTATACCTTTGATGTCTACTTGGTACTGAATTCTCATCTGTGGCTCCAAGAAGCTGTAGAATGTGGAGCAGCCACATCCTGATAAACCATCTTAGGAGACAGGCTAAACAAGATTGAGGATAACTGGGGCCTCAAACATGCCAGTGAATTAGGAGGATGTCTACCCCAAGGATGGGGTAGCCTACTCCCCTGGAGGAATGAGTGGATAAGAACAATTTGCCATGAAGGCAGCTAAAGAGCACAGTAGAGCATTTAAAGCTTGGTCAGACATCAAAGACACTGCATCCTGGGTCATCAACAGTCATCTTGACTTTTGTCTTGCCACTGGACTTCAATGACTCTTAAAGAGGAAATGAGGCTGATGACTTTGTGCAACTCTGTCTCATTTAAATCCAATTCACTCATGAGTCAAGACATCACCCATAATATCATTGGTCCGCTTTTGAAAAACAAAGGACAAATAAAATTCTATATCCTAAAGTCCTTTTCAGTCCTTTCCCTTTAAGAAAATGTTTGAAAGGTCAAGTATAATACCTAAGGGAGTGGAGATAGAGGAGGGAAATAGATTAAGATAGAAAAGCAGAACAGCGGTCTAGTTCAGATTTTTGTTTTTCCCATCCCCAGAAGAGATGAGTTGTGACCTACCTAAGGGTAGTGCTTCCTTTCTCTATTTTGAAGGGATTACAGTATTTATCACTGGGAAAAGGTCCCTTCCAATCACTCAGGAGAACACTAGAGAAATGTAGTCAAAGAAGGAATTGGGTAGTTTTGGTGGAAGATTGACTATTCTTTTAGGTTGGGTAAAATGTTAATTTAAAACAGTATTATATCATATTGTAACCTTTCCCTTACTCAACATTCCTATAAATGTTACTTTAAATTGTCTTAGTTTAGAGACATTTCTGAAGGCAAGAAGAGATGAGGCTGATTTAGATATCTCTGTAAGAAACAGAAATGCTTGGATTTAGATTAATGTTAAGTAACAACTTTTTTTTTTTAGCATACTTGTATCTAAAATTCAGGGTACAGTATACTATTTTATCTTCAACAACTTTAAGTTCCTTAGTATCTAAAACAATAGGTATTTAATAAATGCTGTTGAACTGGAAAACAATCTTTGGGGTGTGTGTGTGTGTGTGTGTGTGTGTGTGTGTGTGTGTGTGTGTGTGTGCAAAACTAACAAAAATCTAAGTGGGAAGGAGGAAAGAAGGAAGGTACCAATCATGTTTCTTTATTTTCTTCTACTTCTATTTGCTCAATAAATGTTTGATGAATGAAGGAGGAAACTGAAATCAAATTTGATATGTAGGAGATCTGAAGCAAGAGAGAGATCAGTCAAAGGAGTGAATTGAGAGATTATTTTATGAAACCTGCTAACAATTGCATGACTTTATTAGAATTAAGTGAGGAAAACCAGGAGAACAATTGATACCATTACAACAACACTGTCAAAATGAAGAACTTTGAAAGACTTAGGATCTCTGATTAAAGCAATGACCAAACAAGAATCCTAAGTGCTGATAATGAAGAATGCTACCCATCTCCTGACACTAAGATATGGACTAAACAGGCAGAATGAGACATATAGTTTTGAATCTAGCTAATACATAATTTTATATTACTTGACTATGCATATTTGTTATCATTGTTTTTTTTAATGGGGGGAAATTAGGGGAAAGGAGAGAAAACAGATTTCTGTTCATTGAAAAAATATTTAATTTTAAAAAGAAAGATTATTTTAGCATCTAAATCTCAGATTAAAAGTCAAGAAAAATATGAAGAACTTGTAGTAGAAAAAATAATATTACAGCAATGTATGGGAATAGAAAATGGCAAAATTTCATAACAATTTGAACACTGAGAAAGAATAAGAATAAAATTGAAACTTTATATTGAGAGACCATTGTGGATGGTGGTATCTCCCATAATGAGAAGACGGGGGAATTTCTGGGGAGGAAACATGAGAGATAATTTGTGTGGCTCTCTACTCTCATCCTCCTTCCTGATAAAATCTTGCTTCTCACCTCTTTCTGGTTGGAAGTAGGATTCTGATGACTCACACTTGAGCTGGGCCTCCATAGCCTGGAGCTGAATACAAGAGGACTTCTGTAATGTTCCTAGAAGTGTTGACTCCTCTAAAATCTCCTCTTTTCTGTAGGCAGAGGGTCTAACCTGGACAAAATTAGGTATAGATTGGTAAGTGTCATAAGATTTTTAAAATTTCTTTTTATTAGTCTTTATTATTTTGGAGTTCAGGATTGCCTCTTCTGTTCTTCGGTTGCCTGGATGAAACCTGTCTCATGGGATGCCCTTGGACATTCCTGAGGTAAGAAGTTAAAGGAGAAGAAAAAGGAGTTTATTACATCTGTAATTTTAGTCAAAGCTTCTCAAGTAATTTAACACTTTTTATTTGTGGAAAGATACCAACCAGCTCTGACCCTGTGATTATCTTTTGGTATGTAAAGCTCCCCTCTCAATTAGCTCATTGTAAATTCTCTAAATGTAGCTTTGTAGTATAAATCTTCAAGTAAAACTTTAATATGTAGCTTGCTTTAGTTTACCTATAGATACCAAAACTAAGTCTTCTTAACCTTTATGGCCTTAAAGGATATATGACCAAAAATTATTCTTCTGTCTCTCTGATGTAACTGAAAACTATATAAGTCTTGTAAGAACTCTAGTCAAGGTTCTGAGTTATTTTTCAGAGCTCCAGACCTATGCTTGAGTATAATAAAAACCTAAGTTTTTTGGATCTCCATGTGGTGAGTATCATTCAGCAGCAGTTACCTACCACAAGAACTCAATGAGAATATTTTTCCCACATCACAAGTAAGGAAATCATTACAGGAAATGGAAATATAATCTTCAAGAACAGATATCCAGACCCTCAAACCTTCCAGTCTATAACCAACAGAGTAGGGAAGAACAAGGATTTGTTTCATTAAATTTCTGATAACAATTAAAAGTAGAAGAAAAGAAGCAGATGAAGGAAGTTAACCCAATGGAAAACATATAGTTCAAGGGAGACTGATGTTCAACAACATTCTATCATTTCTGCTATGTGCTAAGTCTTACAAAGACATACTCATACTCTTCTCACAACAGTTTACCCCTTCCCTTTCCTTTCCTACCTGCTGATCTGGCTCATCAAGCTCTTGCTCTAAATCCTCCAACATAGTTACTGCCTGTTCCCCACTCTTTGGATGGTGCTCCTGCAACCATGCTTGTAGTTCTTCTGGCAGAATGGTCAAGAACTGCTCAAGCACTAGTAGCTCCAGGATCTGCACCTTTGTATGAATATCTGGTCGCAACCACTTCTGACAAAGATCTCTGAGTTGGTTCAGAGCTTCACGTGGTCCAGGAGTTCCCTCATAGCAAAAATGCCTAAAACGTTGGCGAAAAATCTCCCCATCAAAGGGTGTGTTCCACTGTAGGTCTGGTTCTTGTTTCCAGGTACAAATCTTCCTCAGGTCCATTTTTAGAAGTCTCTCTTGTTCCTGTGGAAGTCCAGAGGTCAGGGATGTATCCTCCCTGGATTCTTCAGACATCATCCAGATTCAGGGTATGCCACTTACTCCAGATAGAATCTATGATGCAGGGATCAAACTCCAGCTCTTGACTTTCTCTTTCAGGTACTTAAGAAAGAAGAAATTATTGTTGTTATAAAACAGTAACTTCCAATCTTTTTGGAATAAACTGATTCTAACCTTATTTGTCTGCAATAATAGCAGTCCCACTTTTCTCTAAAGCTTTCGATATAATACAAACTTATCTCTCTTAAATTCAATTAAAATTTTATTTGATAAACTTTGAAATTTTCACAATACTTCTGAAGATAACAATTCAGTGATCATTAGATCTAGACAGGACCTTAAAAGATACTCTAAGAGAGGATTCTGGGAAGATGGCCGAGTAGGTCAGAAGATTTCAAGTTCTCAAGATTTTCCTCTACAAAAGAAATAAAATAGCACCTCAGGGAGAACACAGAGCAGTGAAAATAATTAAGAGAAGTAGCAGAGCAGGGGTCTTCCTTGGACAATCAGTGAAAATCTGAAGAAAAATCCCAGGAGGAGGTTTCTTCCCCGTGAAGAGCAAATACCTCAAGGTTAGGGACCACTTAAACAACAAGCAGCAAGACCTGGGGTTAGCTAGGTTGGGAGACTTCCTGGGCCCCAGCCACAGGAACTTTTACCCCCAGGACAATTGAGGGTAGTTGGGCCTGGGATGGGGGTGGGAGCCTGTTGGCTGTGGGCATTTACAAGAGGCTGGAGGTCTTGGTTTCAGTTCAGGGTTGGCTGGGGAGAACTGAAGAGGATCTGAGGCCAGAGGCACCACCCTCCATACCCCAGGACTAGAGGTAATTATAAAAACCAAACTATTACAAAAAAAAATGCACAGGCAAAGAACAAAGAATCAGGCCATTGAGAGCTATTATGGGAATAGAGAAGACTGGGGTTCATCTTCAGAGGAGGATACTGAAGCAAAGAAATATTCTTCTACTCTAAAGAGTAATGTCAAATGGTCACTTACCCAAAAAAAAATTCATAGAAGAACTTAAAAAAAATACTTTAAAAATCAAATGAGAAAGATTGAGGAAAAACTAAAAGAATAAATAAGAACAATCCAAGAAAAATAGAAGATTATACAAAGAAAGTCAACCAATTAGAAAAGGAGATTCAGAATCTTAAGGAAGAATAGAGCTCCTTGAAAATCAGAATTGGCAAGGGGAAGCCAGAGAAGTTATGAGATGAAGAGGCAAAAAAACCCCACAAATATAAAGAATGAAAAAATAGAAGAGAATGTAAAACATCTCCTAAGAAAACCATCTGGAGAACTGATCAAGAAGAGAAAACAAGAATAATTGGACTACCTGAAAGCTATGATCAAAAAAAGAATCTTGATACATTAATGCAAGAAATAATTAAAGAAAATGTCCTGAAGCATTAGAACAAGAAGGGAAAGTAAAAGTAGAAATAGAAAAAAATCTACCAATCACCACCTGAAAGAGATCCTACAAGGAAAACTCACAAGAAAATTATAGTCAAATTCCTAAACTCCCCGTGCAAGAACAAAATATGAGCAACAAGGAAAAAAATAGCTTACATATGGTGGTACCACAATCAGACTCACACAAGACCTAGCAGTGGCAACACTAAAAGATCGCAGGTCTTGGAACACTACATATCAAAGAGCAAAAGAACTAGGCTTCTAGCTGAAAATATACCCAGCAAAGCTAAGCACAATTCTGAATGGGAAAAAAAAAAAAGGATATTTAATGAATTGTCAAACTTTCAGGATTTTGTTTAAAAAAAAAAATCTGAACTCAATAGAAGATTTGACATACAAGAGCCAAGAAAAATATAAGGTTCATAACAATGACCGATTACAAAGGACTCAATAAAGATAGACAGTTTACCTTTCATGTATGTAAAATGTAAAACCTATGTCTAAGATTGTTATTAGTAAGTAGGTAGCCAAAAGAAAGATTAGGGTAGACCTGAGTATGACAAAAAGTAAAACTGTTTAAGAACAGCAAAAAGAGTAATTATCTTATACAAAAGAGTTGAGAGAGGAAGAACCAATATAGAGGAATTAGATGGGAGTGGGGACTGTTAGTTCTGGAAGCCTACTTTCATCAGGAATGAGTTCAAGAAGGAAAAATATACATGCATCTAGAAGAGTATAAAAGTCTTCTACATTTAGAAAGAAATAAAACTCTAAGTGGAGAGAGGATAAAGGAGAGATCTTTAGAGAAGATGGTGAAGGAATAGGTTAAAACGGGGATATAAAAGGGTGTTTAGATCAACAGGAATGGGAAGATAAGGGAGGAACTCATGGGAGAACAAGGGAGGGATCTTTAGAAGTAAGGGTGAGGGAATAGATCAAGCGGGTGTATAAAAGGGTGTTTAGATTTAGGGGAATGGGAGGATAAGGGAGGGATCGTTGTGGAGGGTGTTGGTTAAATAAAAGAGGAAAAGGTAGTAGTGGATAGAAATAAAGTAGAGGAATTAGGAAAAGAGATATGCACAAACATAAAAACAAAGATTAGGAGTAGAATCTCAGGGAAAGTATATGTTTATAGATATATGTATGTGTATATATATATATAGGTGTGCATATTTCAATATCTATACATATAAATATATGCATGCTTAATTGTAGCCTTGGGATGGCTGGATTGGGAAGGAAGGGGGAAAAAAGAAAAAAGTAAAAAGTGTACAGAAGAGAACAAAAGAAAACCTACACGGAAGCAAAGAAAAGATGGGCAGCTTTCAACAAAACTTGAAGTGTTTAATATTATAGGCTTTCTTGAAATGGAAAATTATTGCTATATATTCTGAATCCTCTCCTACATTCCACTATGTACATAACATGTTTTTTTTCTTATTTTATATTTAAGTTTATGTTTCTTTTTGTTTCTTATTATCTATTTAAATTTTAGTATTTGCCAATAAGTACAACTAAAATTTTAAAAAGATACTCTAATCCCCTAATTTTAAAAGTAAGGGGGTTAAGTGTCACAGAACCATGAGGTAAAATCATAAAATAAGTGTAAAAACACATACATGTACACAAAACAATGGAGCTGGGGGTGGGGGTGGGAAAACAACTAAGAGTTAGGAAATATTAATGAAATATTCTTCCTGAAGCTCAAAGGAAAGCGGAAAGGGAGAAGTTTACCTGAGTAATTCTCAGAACTCAACATTTGACCAGTACAGAAAATAGCATTGTACACTTAAAGGCAAGAAGGAGGCTACCCAAATAGGGACAGAGGAACACTGTGAAATTATTGTTAGAGAAAGGACAAATGCTAGGAAGTAGTCCTTCTAAATGCTTATGAAGTTCAGTCAGTCATCCACTAACTTTAAAGTACTTAGATACAATAATTTGAACACTGTGACATGGTGGAAAGAACACAGACTAGATCCAGGTTCTAGTTCTGGTTCTACCACTAATTTGCCTAGTGACCACGGGCAAGTTATTTCCCCTCCCTTAGCTTCAGATGATGAAAGGTCTTTCAGGCCTAACATTCTATGATTTTATAACCTAGAATGGTTATAAAATGGTTAACTTAAAAAGATGACTGATAACTTCGAGATAGAAAAGTGACTTTTAATCCCAACCAGAAGTACAAATTAAAGAAAGAATATGCATATCATTTAAAAAATGAAAAAGGCCAGGAGTAATTAATCAACCACTTTGTGCTGATCTCCATTTGACCCTTAACTATGTGCTTTTATCAAAGGCTCTATTTTCTTTTCTCTTGTCCCTCTTTGGTAATCTCATCTGCTCCCAGGGTTTTAATTATCACCTCTATGCAACTGACTCACAGATCCATGTGGCCAACTTGTGGTCTCCCCAGAACTTCAGTCACTGACGGTTTACTGGATATTCCAAATCAAATATCTCAGAGACATCTCCAAATGCAACATGTCTAAAACTAAACCCATCATTTCCTCCCCCCACTCCAATCCTCATATCTTCCAAACTTCCCTGATTCTGGAAAGGCACTGCCTTTCTTCCAGTGTCCAGGTTCATAACCTCAACATTATCCTTGAAGACTTCTCCTTCGCCCTCATTGCACATTCTCGCTGCTTCTATATCCACAGAAACTCTTACATTCTACCCCTTTTCACTAATCACAGTGCTACCCTTAGCTCAGGACCTTGTTACTTCTCACCCAGATTATTGCAATAGCCTCCCTGGCTCAAATCTCTCTTCTCCAGTTCGTCCTACATACTGCTGCCAATGTCTTTCCTTAAGCACAGATCTAACCATGTTACAGTCCTCATTCAGTAAATTCCAGTGGTTCCCTAACTTTCCTCTAGAATTAAATACAAACTCCTCTTTAGTTTTCAAAACCCTTTACAACCCAACTCCAACCTGTCTTTTCAAGCGCACTGTACAATAATTACTACTCTCAAACTCACAATTCAGTCAAACTGGCCTTAACCATTTTCCTAATACGGAACATTTTCTTGTTTTCCGTTTCACTGTCTTTGTACTTCTGGTGCCCCATGTCCAAATGCACTCACTTCTCACTTCTGCTTCACAGAATGCCCTTCTCCTTGAAGATACAGTGAAAACATCACCTTCTACATGAAGCATTTCCTTATTCCCTAGACTTGTGTCGAACTACTTAGATTTGTCTTTATTTTCCTTATATTTATTCCACATATATGTTTCTTCTCTATTAGAAGTTCTTTGAGAACAGGGATTGTTTCATTCTTTGTATTTGAATACTCAGTATCTAGCACAGTGCCTAGCAAAAAGTAGGTGTCTGACAAGTATTTGTGGATTGAGTCATTTATCCGGAAAGACATGGCCATAGTGAAGACTGGTGAAACAACCAGGAAGGACAGAACTAGAATAGTAGTACTTGGGGACAGACAAACTGCTTTCTGTCATCTTTATTTTCCAGTATCTTCCAATCCCCCTAAGAAGGTTCTGATTTCAAGTGGTTACAGCAAACATATCGCAAGGCAGTAAGTAATGGAGCTGGAAGGCAGCTTGAAGGTCCAGGGGTTATTAATCTGGGGTCCTAGAAAAGATTTCTGGGGGTTTATTAACTTGGGAGAAAGAAAAAAAGCTACATCTTTATTTTCACTAACTTCCAACTGAAATTTAGCATTTCCTTCATTTATGAATGTTGGTAACATGACCCTGAAGTAGTAGATTTCGCCAGCCTAACAACGGAGTTCATGACACAAAAGTTTTAAGAACCCTAGATCTAGTCCAACCCAATCATTTCAGGGATAAAGCTTGGGGCCCTAAGAAATACGGTGTCTTTCCCACAGCTAAACAGTGGAAGAATTGGGATTCAAGCACAGGGCCTCCAACGCCATAACCAGAACAGGAGAGATGTGTGCATGACGAAAAACAAAAGGAAAGGTGTTGCGGACAAGGATTTTTCTTTTTCTTTTTGGCTCCCAGCCTCTGGAGAAAGTTTCTTACAGTTGCTAGAGTCAGCAAGGAGGGAGCAACGATAAAGGATGATGCAAGTGACTACGGAGAAGAAAAGGGAGGGCATGAAGGGAAGAGAAGTGGACGAGGAAGAGTGCAGGGAAAGAGAAGGAGACAGCGACTAAGAGTCACGGACGGGAACGGGGAGAGAGGAGAAAGAACGAGGAAGAAAGGTGAAGAGGGAGTGGTGGAAAGGAGGAGAAGAAAAGGTTCGGGGAGAGCCAAGAGGCAGGGCCAAGGAGAGCGGGCCGGTCCGGGTGGCCCTGCGGGGCCACAGCGGCACCGACTCTCCCTCCCCTGAGACGGCCAGCGGCACCACCCTGCACAGCTCGGCCCGATCCCACTCACCGCGAGCCCTGCACAGGGGCAAGGGGGCAGCTAGTCAGGCTCCCTTCTCTTTCAACCCCCAGACACCCACACAAAAGACGGCTGGGGGGTGTGGTGGGTTGGGGGTGGGTTACAAAGGCCGGAAGTATATACGAAATTTTCGGCTGGCCTAGCTCCACAACATAGTCCCATTCCTACAGCTACCCCACCCCACTTCCGGGCCTGGAGGGGGTGGGAGTGTAGGGTGGGGACACCGGAAATCTGAGTTCGGAGATCTCTCGCGTCACCGGTGTAGCCCATCCTACCTGTCCTCACTGTCCCCGCTCCCCTTTCCCCATACCCCTTGGGTTCCTTCTTGACGCGGAGCTACTTGTACTACATTTGTCCGTCCATCTTCCCTCCCTGAGCCTGGCTGTACTGATATGTTCCGAGTGCAGGGATTCTGCCTTGTTTTTCTCTAACATGGAAGTGAATTGGACGTGAGTGAGTGAGGGCTGTGCAAAGTCACCAGCCTTACTTTCTTCTAAGGAGCCATCTGGGTCCAGTGGCAAGATACAGATCCAGGATTACTGGAGATGACACTGGATGCAGTGGGAGGATTTAGCCTTTTTAAACTAAGGTCTCAGTTTTACTGAGGCAACAGCCCTTTCAATGATTAAGGTTAGGCAAGAAATGAGGCAGAGAATACCCTCTTTTACCTAGTAAAAAAAAAAAATCAGTCTGGGAGGGGAATTCCGCTGACTTTCTGACCAAAACAGCTGCAATTACTGTTTACATTCAACCTGGGTCAATCAGGGCCCAAACAATGAGCAAAAGGGGCTTGGCCTAGGAGCTATCATACAATTATGGAGAGCCAGAGTGATTTGGGTTTAAGGCATGGTTCTTAAGAGAAAAAAAAATTCTAGCCTGTAAACCCCAAGATATCTTTAGAGGTTTCAGAGATCAAAATTTACATTCTTTTGGGCAGAGCACCCATAGGAAAAGGTATGATACCCTATGTGAATACAAGTGAAGAGGTAAGGGAAACATAAAATGTTGAAGTGTAGGGTGGGGGGTGCTTGAGACCCCAAAATACCAGCTTGCTGGGTCCTGCCAAATGAATTCAACTCAAGTTTTCTCTCGGCCAAAGTAAAGCAAAGTTTATTAAAGACTCACCATATTGGGCAGACTCTTAGAGCCTCGGTATCTGTGATGTTTGTACTGGACAAGCAGGCCAGAATCATCTCACACAGAGTCTCTGGTGCTCCCACCCTCATAGAGGCAAGATGGGGTCTTATATGCAGAAAGGTTGTGGGAGGAATCTAGGGATGGTCTAGGGGAGGAGTTTGGGGAGGGTCTTCAGGAGGAGTCAAATGAGATCAGATTCCAGGGATGAGAGATTAAGGGTGGGAGGTAGCTGGAGAATACTTGGAGATGAGACAGTGGAGGATTTGGGAGGATCAAGGATGGGAACTAGCTGGACAAAGGAGGGCTGGTCTAGTAGGAGGTTTGGGCCAAGCCACGATGAAAGGCTTATGGCCTCAGGTAAATGCCTCATCAAATGGGAAGATTCAGTCAGAGTTGAAGGGGGTTCCCAGAGCCTATACTTCATCACAAGGAAGGGAAAGAAAGAAGGAAGGAAGGAAGAAAGTGTTATGGGAATCTAAAGATCTTCCCTGCCCCTAGGCCCTTTGCTAAAATGGCTTAAGTGACTCTGAGAACCTTCCCTGATTTGAAAGTATACTGTGTCCCCTAATAGGCTGAATGTAGTCACATGGAGCCTGTGTCCAGAGGCTTGTTTTTCAGGAATGCCCGTGCCTTGTTGCTTTGTGATTGGGCAGTGGGTGAAGAGGGCTGTGACATTCTCTGATCCAGGAGAAGGCTATATATGCCCTGATGTGAGGTTTTGCTTTGGGGCTCACTTTGAGAAGAGTTATATGATTTGGCCAGATGAGACTCTGGGAAGTGGTTGAGCCCCCCAGCTTTGAAAAACCCAGATGTTGGTGCTTCCTTCTCTGGTAACTAACTAGGTATGGATGTAACGGTCAGATGGTTGGAAGCCTGTCTGCTGATCTGTTTCTTTGTCTGCTTGTAACTTGTGTTTGTAACTTGTGTTTGCATTCTCTGAAGTTCAGGGTGCTGACTTTTTCCCCTGAACTAAGTAAAAGATATATGTTTGATTGATTAAAGTAAGATTGTTAACCCATTTTGAGTTGCTTT
>CM053584.1:190379972-190390170 GCA_028627135.1 Pseudochirops cupreus | reverse complement strand
AGTATTCAAATTGTTTCTTCTTGGCAGCTTGTAATATTTTCTACTGGATCTGGGACTTCTGGAACCTGGATATAACATTCCTAGGAGTTTTCTTTTTGGGATCTTTTTCAAGAGGTGATCAGTGAATTCTTTCAAGTTCTATTTTGCCCTCAGGTTCTAAAATATCAGGGCAATTTTCCTTGAGAATTTCTGGAAGGATGATTTCTAGGTTCTTTTTTTGATCATGGCCAGGTAGTCCAATAATTTTTAAATTGTCTCTCCTGGATCTATTTCCCAGGTCGGTGTTTTTTTCAAGGAGATATTTCACATTGCCTTCTATTTTTTTTATTTGTTTGGATCTGTTTAATAGTATCTTGATTTCTCATAAAGTCATTTGCTTCCATTTGCTACACTCTAATTCTGAAGAAATTATTCTCTTCAGCGAGCTTTTGAGATTCTTTTTCAGTGTGGCAGATTCAACTTTTTAAGGCATTCTTCTCCTCATTGGCTTTTTGGGCCTCTTTTGCCATTTGAGTTAGTCTATTTTTTAAGGTGTTATTTTCTCCAGTCAGGTTGTTGACACTCTTATCATGATTTTCTTGCATCATTCTCCTTTCTCTCCCCAATTTTTCCTCCACTTCTCTTATTTGGTTTTCAAAATCCTTCCTAAGCTCCTCTATGACCTGTAACCAATTTACATTTTTCTTGGAAGCTTTTGGTGCAGGAGTTCTGACTGTGTTGTCTTCCTCCCATTCCATGCTTTGATCCTTTTGGTCCCCAAAAAAGAAATCAAAAGGTTGGATTGCTGAGCTTGCTTTGCCTCCTTTGCCTGCTCATGTTGCCAATTACTTGACTTTTGGGCTCAGTAGAACTCTGATTTCAGAGGGGAGAGCTCTGTCCAGATTCCTGGGGTTTTTGCAGCTGCCAACTCTGCAGCCCCCACTAGCTTTGGCTCACTGGTCACACACCTTAGGACCACCACCCAAGACTGCATTTCTGAACCTGGCAGGTCAAGGAAAAAGCACTTAGCCTCTGAATGATCGTTTGGTCCCCCTGCTATCTGCAGCCTGGGAGCTCTAAAGCAGCCACGTGGAAGCAGCTGCAGGGCCACCACTTCAGACTGCTTCTAGCTCTGGAGGCAGTTTGGCTAGACCCTCTCCCCAAATTTAGCCTAGTTACACTAACCTTCCCCTTTGTCCTTGGCTCTTATTGGTTGAAAATTCTGGAAACCACCACAACTGCTGGTGATCCTCTCTCCTGAAAGCTCCAGCCATGGCTTCTCCTGGACACCCTGAGGCTAAAACCCCATGGGGCTGGGCTCTGCTCTTAGCATGCTGGGATGAACACTTCCCATCCACCTGCTTGGCTGCCTTTAGTGGGAGCTTTGTTACTCTGTCATTTTGTGGGTTCTGGAGTTCTAAAATTTGTTTAGAGTCATATTTTATAGGTATTTGAGGTGGTTATGGGGGGAGCTCTCGGAGTTCTCCTGCTTCTACACTGCAGATTTGACTCTGCCCCTTAGAGTCATTGTTGACACGTATTGGAGGAGGTGGAAGCTGGAGCAGTGTGGAAGTGCTGTTTCTACTCTGTCATCTTGGCTCCACCCCCAACAAAGTAATTTTTAATCTAGATTTTGTTACACATGAATAAAAATTAGATGATTTAAAGCTATTTAATGAAATATTTTAGTTATAAATAGGTAACAGTAATAACACTAATATTTACTATAATAGAAAATTTTCATTTGAAAATCTTGGCTTTTATGAAAGTATATAAGGTGGTGTAAAGATGCAGCTTCAACATAGTAATGATGAGATGAATGCTTTTCTGTGTAAGAGAATTTGGAAGTGCATTCACCCAAATCAATAATGTGTTTGTTTCAAGTTTTAAATACACAGTATTGCTTGGATATTTATATATTCCTAAATTTTCTCATATTGTGTAATAATAATAAGTATATCAACTAGCGGTTTGAAAAACAATTCCTCTTATAATCTAGATGTTAGATTTAAAGTTGTGCTACCAAAAAAAAGAGGAAGAATGACTGGGTTAAGAGACTGTTAGGCCATTCTAGCAGCCCTGCTGAACATGTGCTATAATATTCTAAGGTAGTATAATTTAAGAAAATTATAACCTTTCAAGTTTTGTCTGTATTTAAGTGGAAGCTTCACCTAGATCTCAGGATCTTCTCATCATCAATATGTCTTCTCTTTACCAAAATGCAATAAAACTTTGTGGATGTACCCTTGCAGAAAACATTGACATTTTTTTGTGATTGAAGTCTGGAGGCACAGAGCCAAGATGGTGGAGTAAAGGCAGGGACTCTCCTGAGCTCTCCTGTAAGCCCCTCCAAATACCTTTTAAAAATACAAATTCTAGAGCACCAGAATCCATAAAAAGATGGAGTGAAACAAATTTCCAGGCCAAGACAACTTGGAATGTCAGCAGAAAAGGTCTTCTGCACCTGAGTGACAGAGGAGCACAGTCTAGTGCAGGCCATGATAGCACAGACCCAGCCCTAGCAAGCCTGGAGCAGGCCTCAGATGACTAAATCACTGGCAGCAGTGGTAGTTTAAAGACCTCTCAGCCCATACATACCAAAGATTTGGAAGATGTTTCAGGAGCTCTCAGCTCACAGACAATAACAGAGTCAAACAACTGGTCAGAAGGAGATTACAGGTGTCTTTTTGCTAGCACTGAGGCAGGATTCTGTTGCTTTACCCCTACTTGGATCTGGGTCACAGTCCTGGGTAGCAGTCACTGGGCAAGGCAAGTGTAATAGAACTTTCAGTCACAGTGAAGAGGGGACACTTCAGGGCAGAAAAGAGTGGTTGTGGTCACTTAGACCAGAGCACAGGCCAGGAATATAGTAAACACTTCTCCTTTGATCATACCACCCTAGAAGAACTGAAAAGTTACAGGTCCTGAGAAGTATCTCTGAAAACAGCTGCACAAAATCCCTGAAGCATGGGTATAATGGGAATGGGAATTTCAAGATCTTCCCTGCCCCTTAATAGACCTAGGGGGAAGTTTGAAGACCTCCCCTGCTCTGAAAGTAAACTCTGCCCCCTAATAGGCTGAATGTAATCACATGGAGCCTGTGATGGAGGGAATTTGTGGAAGGATACAGCAGAGCCCACAGTAAGCTTCCCTGATGTGATGACAAACTTGGCCCCCTTGTAGGCTAAATATAGTTACATGGAGTCAGTGGTGGGAAGAGTTTTGCTGAAGGGAAGCAGAACCCAGAGGAAGCTGGTAGTGAGAGCTAGCCAGACTCTGAGGGAAGAGAATGCTCATTAAGCAGACAGAAAAGTTTGTGAGTGAAACTTGATTTTGTATTGGGTTGTGGGAAGGCTAAAGGACGGCATGGCTCTTAGTGTTATTATGGCATCTCATTATCTTTGGTACTATGATGGAATCAGCTTACTGATTTTGGGATTCGGTTTTCTGGTGTCTAAATAAATGTTTCAGTTCTGTTCTCTACCAGGAGAATCTGGTATATTTTGTGATCAAACATCATGCAATACTTATAGTCACAGTCTTTATCATGATCATTGGAGCTATAAATATTGCATTAGTGCTACAATGGGACAATGCACTCTCCACTCTGGAAGCAGAGCCCTACTTAAACAAAAAGTTAAAAGATAGCTAATAGATCAGGAAAATGAGAAAACAATGAAAAAACTCTATAAATACTGAAGAAAATAATACCTTAAAAAACAGACTAGACTAAATGGTAAAAGAGATCCAAAAAGAGAATGGGGAGAAGAATGCCTTAAAAATTCATAATTGGCCAAATGGAAAAGGAGGTTCAAAAGCTCCCTGAAGAAAATTACTCCTTAAAAATTAGAATGGAGCAGATGGAAGCTAATGAATTTATGAGAAATCAAGAACAATCAAACAAAACCAAAAGAATGAAAAAAAGAGGACAATGTGAAATATTTCACTGGAAAAACAACTGACCCGCAACCTTACTCTCATTGAATTTGGATTAGGGAAAGAATGACATAAACTCTAAACTAGGTATCTTGCCACACAGGAGAGTAGGGGGGATGGGGATGAGAGGTGGGAAGACGGAGGGGAGGGCAAGGTGGGGGGGAGGGTTGCTGGAAGCATACACTTCTGTAAAGGGACAAGGACAGGGTACAGAATAGAACAAGTGGGGGGCAGAATAGGAAGGAGGGACAAATAATCAGTCTCTCACAATATGTTCATTGTGGAGATGCTCTGTGTAACTACACATGTCCAGCCTGTATTGAACTGCTTGTCTTTCCAGTGGGGGTGGGTGATGAGGGAGGAAGGGAAAGAATCTAGAATTTAAAGTTCTATAATCAAATGTTTAATACATATATACATATATATGTATATACATACATACATACATACATATACATATATTATTATTATTAACCACATCCAACTGGGACTTAAGATACACAGGCACTGTGGAAGGGAGATCCATCTTGCCCTACCAGAAAGTCAGAGGGGTGATGGGGAAGGACATAGGAGAGAGCAGAATGGGGGAGGGGTTATACAGTGGGATGGTGATTTTGGGGTGTTGAGTGGGGGGAAGATGAGGAGAAATTTTGTAACTTGAAATCTCATGGAAATGAATGATATAAACAAGAAAAGAAATGAATGAATAAAAGAATTCCAAAGAAAGAAAGAAAGAAAGAAAGAAAGAAAGAAAGAAAGAAAGAAAGAAAGAAAGAAAGAAAGAAAAAGAAAAGTAACTGACCTGGAAAAGAGATGCAGGAGAAATAATGTAAGAATTATTGGATTACCTAAAAATCATGATCATAAAAAGAACTTAGACATCCTCTTTCAAGAAATTATCAAGGAAAATTTGAAAATATTTTAGAACCAGAGGAGAAAATAGAAATTGAAATACTTTGCTGATCACCTCCTGAAATACTTCACTGATCACCTCCTGAAACAGATCCCAAAATGAAAACTGCCAGGAATATTATAGCCAAATTTCAGAGTTCTAAGGTCAAGGAGAAAATATTGCAAGCACCTACAAAGTAACAATTCAAGTATGGTGGAGACACAGTCAGGATAACACAAGATTTAGCAGCTTCTACATTAAAGAATAGAAGGGCTTGGGATATGATAATTTCACAGAGCAAAGGAGCTAGGATTACAACCAAGAATCACCTACCCAACAAAACTGAGTATAATCTTTCAGGGGAAAAAATTGATTTTCAATGAGATAAAGGACTTTCAAGCATTGTTAATGAAAATATCCAAGCTGAATAGAAAATTTGACTTTCAAATAGAAGACTCAAGAGCAGCAGTTCTCAACCTGTGGGTTATGACCACTTTGGGGGTCGAACGGGGTCGCCTAAGACCATCAGAAAACACGTATTTCCAATGGTCTTAGGAACTGAGACACCACTCCTCTATCTGTCTCCAGGCGGGTCTGCCCACATGCAGATACACCCACATATATTAAAGGATCGCAGCACTAGCAAGGTTGAGAACCATTGCTCAAGAGAAACATAAAAAGATAAACAGGAAAGGGAAATCATAAGGGACTTAATCAGATTAAACTTTTGACATTCCTATGTGAGAAGATGATATTTGAACTCATAAGACCTTTCTCATTATTAGGGTAGTTAGAAACAGTATATATAGACAGAGGACACAGGTGTAAATTGAATATGAAAGAATGAAGTCTAAAAAATAAAATTAAGGGATAAGAAATGAATGTACTGAAAGAGAAAGGGAGAGATAGAATGGGGTAAATTATCTCACATAAAATAGGTAAGAAAAAACTTTTACTGTGGAGGGGAAGAGGAGGGAGTGAGAGAACCTTATTCTCATTAGAATTGGTTCAAAGAGTGATAACATACATACGCAACTGGGTATAGAAATTGCTCTTACCCTTTAGGAAAGTAGAAGGGGAAGGGATAAGGGGTTGGGGTGATAGAAGGGAGGGCAGATTGGAAAAGATGGTAGTCAGAAGCAAAACAGTTTTGAGGAGGAAAGGAAGAGAGAATAGAATAAATGAGAGAAATACGATGGAGGGAAATATGGTTAGCAATAATAACTGTGAAAAAATTTTGAAGGAAGTTGTATAGCCAGGCATGAGCAGCTATCCAGAGGACTACTGCTGTGAATAGCTTTAAGGTTCTGATCACATAGCATAGTGAACTCTCTATTTATTCAGCAATAAACTAAGGCAAAACATTCACAGAATCCAAACTACAGCATTCACAGTGATATAACATAGCAACTTATCACTAAAGTGACCACATAGTTTTAAACAAAAGATGTCATTCAGTATGTCCTTAACTCAATCATCCTTAAGGAACAATCCTTCTTAAGGGACACAAAGTACAAAAGTCAAAGTTTTCCTACCCCTAGGTCACATTGTCTTACTCTCTCAGTCAAAAAGTCTTTTTTCTTCTTGATTGGAGATTAGTTCCTAATCATCCTTAACTCAATCATCCTTAAAGGGTACAAGGTACAAAGTACAAAGTTCTCCCACCCCTAGGCTACGGTAAATCATGATTTTGTCAGTCAGCACTAAGTACCCAAGGAGAGGTCTTTACATCTTGGCTCAAGGCTGGCTCCCAAATTCCATGATTCCTCTTCCATGGGTCCAGCTCTTGCCTGAATCTACCCACCTGTCACCTGGATTCATAGGCAGGCAGCTCTCATTTCCTTGTCCAGCTCCTCATCCAGATCCATGTCCAGTTCCCATTCCATATTGAAGTTTACAGTGTCCAATCCACCTTAAGTCCTTCACGGTTTCTGTTTCTGGGAAGACAGAGCTTAACAGAGCCAAAACAACATTCATTCCACATTGCCAGCACCAATCCACAAACAAGGTCTGAGAAATCAACACAGACCCACAAACAAGGTCTGAGAACTCAACACAAATTATCAGTATAGTCCTAAGACCTCTGAAACCCTCCTCCAGGACTTCTGTAAACAGGCAACCAGAAAATCCTCTTTCAGAGCTTCCAGTAAGTTCCCAGGGCTTCTGTGAAAAGTATCACAAACACAAATCAACACAAACAGAAAAGACAGAGTACTGGCCACCACAACCATTCCCCTTCTTGGTTCTACTCTATTCCCGCTTGTGATTCTACTTTCATAGAAAATAGAAACATTATCGCCTCCCTGTTCTGCCCACTTCTTAGGTCCTTCCTGTTCCTGTCTTTGGCAAGTCCCTCCCACTATGGGCTTCACAGGTTCTGTTTCTTAATAAAGACTTGATATAATCATGGCAAGGCTCAAAGACACTTGACCTGAAGCAAGGTGCTAAACAATTAAATAACTGAAACAAGGTGCTAAGTATTCATTTGCTTGCCATTAGAGAAGTTCCTTGATCAAGGCTTCATTTCTCAACCATTTATAGAACTAAGTCAAATTTATAAAAATTAGAGCCAATTGATAATTGATAAAAGTATGTGATCAATTTTCACATTAAGTAATCAAAGCTATCTATGGGCATATGAAAAATATACTCTAACCCACTATTGATTGAAGAAATGCAAACTGAAACAATTATGAAGTACTACCTCGAACCTATTAGATTGGCTAATAGGGCAGAAAAAGTCAGTGATAAACGTTGGAAGGGATGTGGGAGAAATAAGACATTAATCATTGGTGTAGCTGTAAACTTATTTATTCTGTAGAGCGATTTGGAACTGTGCCCAAACGGCTATAAATCATACATACCCTTTGAACTAGCAATACCACTACTAGGTCTGTATCCCAAACGAGACTAAAAAAACAAAAAGGAAAAGGAACTACAAGTAAAAAATATTTATAGCAGCTCATTTCTTGAGGCAAAGAAGTAGAAATGGAGAGGAAGCCCATCAACTGGGGAATAGCTGGACAAGTTTTAGTCTGTGATTATGATGGAATACTGTTGTACTCTAAGAAATGCTAAGCAGAACGCTCTCAGATAAACCTGGAAAGACTTGTATGGGCTGATGCAAAGTGAAATGTACTGTGTATAAAATAACAGCAATACTGTAAGATGGTCAACTGTGTATGACTTAGCTATTCTCAGCAGTACAATCATCCAAGACAACCCTGAAGGACTTATGAAGAAAAGTTCTATCCATCCACAGAGAAAGAACTGATGATGTCTGAATAGATTGAAGCATATTTTTTAAAACTTTATTTTTCTTGAGGTTTTTTTGTCTATGTTTTCTTTCACAGCATGACTATTATGGATATGTTTTGCATGACTACATGTGTATAATCTATATTGAACTCCTTGCTTTTTCAGTGGTGGGGAAGGGGGAGGAAGACATAGAATTTGGGACTCAAAGTTTTAAAAATGAATGTTAAAAATTGTTTTTATGTGTAACTGGAGAAAAGTAAAAATAAGATACTAGGAAAAAATAGACTATACAATCGTAAAGAGAAGACACAGACAGGATGTGATACTAACAAAGGCAATATGTGTTGCAGAGTGCTGGACTGATCATAGATTTATCATCTCCAAGCTACACATTCACATTAACAAAAGCAGTGGCCCCAAGGCAAAATGACTAACAGAAGAATTGATTTCAACAGATGAGAGCTCTCCTTTGAGTGAGAAAAGTTTGTTGCTAACTCGGAGAGAAAGTTGAACCAACACATAGTTGGCCACAGTGGAACAGAAAAGGAGTGGGTAACTTTCAGAGATTTGGTGTAAAACACTGCCTTTGCTCCTCTGGGTCAAAACACTTGCAAACATCAAGACTGGTTTGGCGAAAATGGTGGGGAAATTCAGAAGCTGCTAAATGAAAAATGAGAACTCCACAGAGTTTACCAACAGGATACTTCATCTCTAAGAAGACAGCATTTAATTTCATCAAAAGTAAAGTACAAGCAAAACTTAGAGAGATGCAGGATTCTTGGCTCAGTAAGAAGGCAGACGAAATTCCGTTTTATGCTGATGTAACAATTCAAAGCACTTTTATGATGCTCTGAAGGCTCTTTATGGGCCAAAGACCTATGGTGTATCTCAACTACTCAGTGCTGATGGAGCCACATGGATTTGTGATAAGGACATGGTCCTAGAGAGTTGGACTGAACATTTCCAACAGATCATCATCAATCAATGTTGAAGTCATTTATCACTTCCCTCAGATGGAAGTCAATCCCTTCCTAGCTGAAGTTCCAACTGAAGAAGAGGTTTTGAATGCCATTAGGCTCATTTCATGTAGCAAAGAACTTGGTGCTGATTCTATTCCAACTGAGATTTACAAGGTTGATGGTCCATTGCTTATACAAAGCTGACTGAAATTTTTATGTTATATGGCAAACAGAGATTATACTCCAGGAGTTCAGGGATGCTTCCATTGTCTATCCTTTATAGAGATAAAGGATAGATAACTCTATAAAGGTAAAGGAAATAGATTGTTCTGTCACAATCACAGGGGAATCTCTCTTAGTCATTTCTGGAAAAATTCTTGCCAGAGTCCTCCTTAAAAGGCTGATTCTTCACCTGGAAGATGGTCATCTACTTGAGAGCTGGTGTGGCTTCAGAAGGGCTGAGAAAGAGTTGATATGCTATTTGCTGCCTAACAATTCCAGGAGAAATGACAAGAGTAGAACAGAGATCTGTATACAACATTTGTAGATCTGCCTAAGGCCTTTGATACTGTCAGTTGTGAGTGCTTATGGAAAATTATGTCAAAATTTGCTTGCCAGGAGAAGTTCATCAGTATTGTACATCAATTTCACAGCAGTATGCTTCCCAGTGTTCTATATAATGGAAGATGGCTCTTGTGCTTTCCCAGTCACCAATGGAGTGAAACAGGGCTGTGTGCCTTGCTCCCATACTTTTTAGCATGATGTTTTCAGTCATGTTGTCAAATGCCTTCAATGAGGATAAACATGGCATCAAAGTCAGCTACCACCCTGATAGTGTCTTCTACTATCCTGTGGCGTAAGATGAATTTCTATACTCAACTGCATATGTATATGAATGTGTGTTATCTCTCTCTCTCTCTCTCTTTCTCTCTCTCTGTGTATACCCATATATGTACATATATGTCATATACCACACTAATGACAAATTCTTCAACTTGAAGAAGCTACAAGCCAAAACAAAAGTGGAGAGAGTATTAGTGCATGATTTTTTGTTTGCAGATGACTGTGCTCTCAATGCAGCCTCTAAAGGTGAGATGCAATGAAGTATGGATTGTTTCTCTGCTACTTTTGCTAATTTTGGCCTAAGAATTAATACCAAGAAAATGCAGATGCT
>CM053584.1:190367472-190377472 GCA_028627135.1 Pseudochirops cupreus | reverse complement strand
CTTTTTCTGTTTTGATGTTACTTTGTCAGATCTGTCTGCTGATAGAGAACACTGCTGTTGTTACAGAAGCCCTGGAACCTTACTACTGGTTCAGAAGCTCTGAAAGAGGATTTTCTTGTTGTCTGTTTACAGAAATTCTGGAAGAGGGTCATACTGATGTTTTCAGAGGTCTTGAGACTATACTGATGATCTGTATTGATTTCTCAGACCTTGTTTGTGGGTCTATGTTAATTTCACAGGCAGAAAGTGAATTGATGATGGTGCGGGCAATGTGAATGAATGTTGTTTTGGCTCTATTAAGGTTTGTCTTCCCAGAAACAGAAACTGTGAAAGACTTGAGGTGGACTGGACACTGTGAGTTTCAATATGGAATGGGAACTGGACAAGGATCTGGACGAAGAGCTGGACAAGGAAATGAGAGCTGCCTGCCTGTGAATCTAGGTGACGGTTGGGTAGATCCAGAGAGCTGCACCCATGCAAGAAGAACCAAGAATTTGGGAGCCAGCCTCTGGGAGCCAGCCTCGAGCCAAAATGTAAAGACTTCTCCTTGGGTACTTAGTGCTGATTGACAAGATCATGATTTACTGTGATCTAGGGGTGGGAGAATTTTGTACCTTGTACCCCTTAAGGATGATTGAAAACTAATCTCCAATCAAGAAGAAAGACTACTTTTTGACTGAGAGATTAAGACAATATGACCTAGGGGTGGGAAAACTTTGACCTTTGTACTTTGTGTTCCTTAAGAAGGATTGCTCCTTAAGGATGATTGAGTTAAGGACTTACTGAATGACATCTTTTGTTTAAAACTATGTGGCCACTTTAGTGATAAGTTGTTATGTTATATCACTGTGAATGTTGTACTTTGGATTCTGTGAATGTTTTGCCTTAGTTGATTGCTGAATAAATAAAGAGTTCACTATACTATATAATCAAAACCTTAAAGCTATTCACAGTAGCAGTCCTCTGGAGAGCTGCTCATGCTTGGCTTTACAAAATTTAATTTGCACATATTTCTACACATGTTCTAATTCCCATTGTTTAAAGGGATTCTGAGAGCAGCAGTATTTTTCTGTGATGAATCTCTTACTGTGACCAATGTGAGAGTATAGTCAATGTTCATCTGGGATATTGGATCCTTGAAAGCTAAACCCACCTGAAACTCTAATTATTGGAACTTGTTATTCAATACTTTATGGGACTATAATTTACTATTGCTTTTAGCTTTGATTACAGGGATAGTTGTCTAAATTTTCATGAAACCAGTAGTAGGAAATGGCATGTGCTAAAGTCTGGGAACTGCTAAAAATGAATTACTGGGCCTGGGAAAAGTTTTAGGGATAACCTCAGACATAGCCTAGGTAAGATCTTCCTGATTCTTATTTCCCCAGTATGCTATTTTCTTTCTGAAAAGGAAAAATTCACCACCCGTTTAATCCTGACCCTTGTTTTAACATTTTGTTACTACATGATGGGCTGTCAGATAAGACTCATGCCTGAAATTAAACAGAGCTAAGGATGTTTTGCCACACTGTTATGAGATACGACATTGTTATAACTATATCCCTCTTTTCCCTTTTATATCAAATTCCTATAATCAAGAAGTTCTATAAGTACAACACTAAATTTATTAAATAACAAATTGACGCTGAAACATCTCTGAGTTATTATACTAGGATGCAAGTATGAATATCTTACAATTTTAACCTATATTTGTGGTCAAATAATTGTGTGGGATGGCAAAAATTATTACTCAAAGAAATAATAGAGTCTCAGTCATAGCAGTAAAAAGGAAAAGTCTTATTCTTTCTCAAGAAATGGCACTCTCTACCTGTCTAAGATGGTGATCTCGGAGAAGTGCACAGGTGTTTTGAACAAAGAAGAATTTATAGGTCCTAACCTTGACCCCTTCCCCCCTCCCCTCAGCCCATTTGCTGGGCATGTTGGAGGTATAATCTATTTGCAGAAACTCTTAACTTTTTCCCAGCAACAAGGAAATAAGGATGTAGGGGACTTGGGCCCCCCAGTATTTATAGAACATTCTGTGTCTCAAAAAAAAGCCATATATACAGTCTGAACCAGTTTGAACAGGATGTGCTGAAGGGGCCAGGAATGGTTTGTAACAATCACAGGTTATATAGGCATGCACACAAACAGCTAAGCTATTCCCTGAAGGAGCTTCATGTTCATCCCACTCATAATGATATAGGAATGATATCCTCCTCAGGGGGAAAAGACAAAGATGCAATGTGATAGTTTCCTAACTAAATGGAATAGAAATTAAAAATTTTTTATTAAATTATTCATTTTTAGCTTTCAACATTCACTTCCATAAGTTTTAAATTTTCTCCCCCTCCCTGCCCCCTCCTTCCTCGAGATGGCTTGCAATCTGATATGGACTCTACACATACATTCCTATTAAACGAATTTTCACATTAGTCATGTGAAGAATTATAATGAATGGGAAAAACCATGAGAAAGAAGATCCAGAACTTGTGAACCCTAGAACTTGTGAAGGGGAGGAGCTAATGACCCTATAGAAGGAGAGGCCCAGGCTGTAAAGAGCAGAACTGAGAAGGGAGCTCTTGTGGAGAAGGAGAAAACTTGTGGTATCCTAGCACTCTATGTTTGTCTGTTTTGTCTGTGTTGATGTTTGTTTGTGAGACTTTCTACAGAAGCCCTGGGATCTTACTAGAAGCCCTGAAAGAGGATTTTCTGGTTGTCTGTTTACAGAAGTCCTGGAGGAGGGTTTTGGAGGTCCTGGGACTTTATGGATGATTTGTTTTGACCTCTTGGACCTTGTTGGTGGGTCTATGTTGATTTCTATGTTGATGATTTGTGTTGACCTTTTGGACCTTGTTGGTGGGTCTGAGTTGATTTCACAGTCAGATAGTGAATTGATGATGGTGCCAGCAATGTGGACGAATATTATTGAGGCTCTGTTAAACTTTGTCTTCCCAGAAACAGGAACTGTGAAGGACTTGAGGTGGACTGGACACTGTGAACTCAAATATGGAATGGGAACTGGACAAGGGACTGGATGAAGAACTGGACAAGGAACTGGGAACTGTCTGCCTTTGAATCCAAGAGACAGTTGTATAGATTCAGGCAGGAGCTGGGACCATGGAAGAGGAACTATGGAAGCTGAGAGCCAGCCTCAAGTCAAGATGAAAAGATATCTTCTTGAATACTTGATGCTGACTGAGATTATGATTTACTGTGACCTTGGGGTGGAGAACTTTGACCTTTACATTTACATGATTGAGTTAAGGACTTCTCCAATTAAGAAGAAAAAAGACCTTCTGATTGAAGAGATTAAGACAATGTTACCTAGGGTTGGAGAACTTCAACCTTTGTATTAATTGAGTTGCTCATTCCCTGGTGCTCTAAAGTCCATACATGCCACTCTGCCAGGGACTACTCCAGTCAGGCCTGGGGTTCCTTCCAGGCTACTTAAACCCCTTGGACTATCCCTCAGGCAACAGCAGCAGGATATTCAACCTCAAGCCTGCTTGCTCTGACCCCTGAGAATGGCCTTATTGCTAGCCAGATACCCCCTAGCTCTTCTATCATGGGGCTCCTTCAAGCCATTTACAGCATAGTAAATTCATCTTGTCCTAACTTAGCCCCTGAATGCAACATTTGCACGAATCCCTGGCCTCCATACTATGTTGGGGTAGCCATTAATACTACCATAGAACTCATTAACACTTCTAGGAATTGTGACTGGGATCAGCCAAGGCTCACCTTGGGAGATGGCCAAGGTTCTGGGCTCTGCCTGACAACCAAGGACATCAACTTGTCTGGTTCTTTCTATAACCCCATCTGTGGCTCTACCCTTGAAGTTAAATCCTCTACTAGTTTCTTTCCTGCCCTGCAAGGAACCTGGTGGCCCTGCCTCAATGGCCTCACCAGATGTGTTTCTGCGACAGTGTTCATAAAATAGAATTCACCAGGTGGCCCCCTTTGTATCCTGGTGGCAATAATCCTCTCAGGAGAGGGGGATGGAGCTATTTTGCCCCAAGGAAAGTCCCAACTTTCCGTCAAAAGCATGTGGCCCCCCTCCTCATCCTCATCATGGTGGTGCTAGGACTGGTGGGGTCAACCCCCATTGGGGTGACCACCCTAATTAAGGGGGACGCCAACTACCGGGAACTTGATGCACAGGTGGACTTTGATCTCTCCCACCTAGAGCACTCCATCTCCGTCCTGGGGATGAAGAGGGTGAAAGGAAGACGGATTTCTAGGAAATCCTTTGAGAGTTCTTTTAGTCTAAAAGAATTACCAGGCACAAGCAATCTTGGCAGGTTTGTAAAAGTTTATTACACTTTTCAGTGGGCAGGGGGCTGTCAGAGAAAGCCTGCAACCTGCAGGAATTAGGGATACTGATTATATAGTAATAAAACCACAAATCTGATATCAATTATTCTAACTAGGTGTGTAAAGGAGGGATTTGAGAGGAGTTAAGGAGTGATCAGTGCTTAAAGGGACATGCACTTTTTATATCAACTGCACAGGCATATTGCCCATAATTCACTGGGAGAAAGCCCAAGGCGGGGCTACCAGGAGGTGTGGTTTTTGCCTTAAAACATCACTGAATCAGCCAGCGGTCAATTCTGACTGAGAGGTGCCCAGTCTGTTAGCCATCAAAGTCCTTTTTGACAAAATGGATGTTGGGAAGCTGGGCTAATTGGGGATTCAGTATATGTCTGATTGTGAGGAGTTCTCTTACTGATAATGCATTGAAAGATTCATAGTTTGCAGCTGGCCACTAGAACAAAGGAGGTATACATTTCTCTAACTAAGGATTTGTTTATAGAATGCTTTTGAAGGATTCATAGGTATGGCTTGTTATTATACCAAGCAAGGATATTATAGCTGGCAGTGTTAATGGTTTCAGGGAAAATGCTTTTAGCCTGGGGGCAGGGGAGAGGCAGAGTTAATGGCTTTATGGCTGGGAGAAGTGCGATTTTTAAGACTTGGCTTCACAAGCTGATGTTACAGAGAAACCCGAACACAAGTGAGATTTGACAATGTTACAAAGGCACCCCAGCACCCCATCATGGAGACAGGTTGATTCTCTTGCAGAGATAGTCCTCCAAAATAGATCTGCTATTTGGGGGGGGGGGGAGGGGAGGCGCCTCCCTGCTGCCCTTGGGAAATCCTGTTGCTTCTATGCTAACACCTCCAGTGTGGTGCAGGAAAGTTTGAGTTTGGCCCATACAAATTACAGACCGACAGAGGGACAGGGAATATGCTGAAAACTGGTACCAGTCACTGTTTCAAACATCCCCTTGGCTCACTACTTTAGTATCTGCCCGAGCCAGTCCCCTAATTCTCCTTACCCTAGCTCTCATTTTAGGTCTATGCCTGATCAATCGCTTTCTCCAATTTGTCAAATCCCACATTAACTGTCAAGTTACTTATTGTCAGGGATCCCTACTACCAGCCCCTTGATGTTGGCCCCCTTGATCACTGTGATGATGTGGTCCCTACTGTGCAAGGGTTTGACACTGTCCATAAGAAGTGGGGAATGCTGTACTTGGCCTCACCTCCCTCTCCTGATCCCTTCCCCTTATCCCCATTCTGCTGTAGCCAGTCATCTTCTTCCTGTTCTTTTTCACGGAAATAGACTAATTGGCTGCAGGACCCCCCAAAGGTTTCCCTGTGCCTGGGAAAATCAAAATGTGTACTAGCCAATCCCTGCTGTAAACCTCTGATTACGCAATCCCTGACCATTAAGGGAGTGGGGGGGAAGGAACCCTATATATATCAGTGATATCCCCTTGGTCAGGCCTGTTTGATTTGGGCAAGGTAAGATGTAGCCCCAAATAGCGCACGCTAAATAAAATTCACTTCCAAAATTTGCACTTGGGGTCTCATTCACTTCTGTCGGCACAACACATCAGCAATATCAAAAGCAGAAGCAGGGGAAGCCAGTGGTAGTTGAGAAAGAAATTCAAAAAAACACTGGGGTTTTGAGTCTATTTGATTAAGATGGTGGTACCATCAATGGAAACAGAAGTTAGGGGAAATGGTAAATTTTAGAGAGAAAATATTGACTTGAGTTTTGGACATGTTGAATTTGAGGTGACTGCAGGGTATCCACATAGAAGATATTTAACATTATGAACCTGGAACTCTGGGCTGTGATCTTAGGTGTGGAAATAGTTTGTTTTTTTAAACTAATGTATTCACAAGGTTGTGGTAATAAGGTTAAGTACAATTAAAAAATCAAGACACTGAGTCCTTTGGAATTCTGGTGGGTCCATGTGTTGATCGTAGTCCCTAAGTCTTTTAAAGTTGTTTATCTTTACAATATTATTGTTATTGTATAAATTATTGTCCTGATTCTGCTCTTTTCCCATCATTTCATATGGGTCCTCTCAGGTTTTTCTCAATCTATTGCCTTCATCATCTCTTACAGCTAGCTGGACCTGGAGTGAGGAATACCTGAGTTCAAATTCACCCTCTAATGAATCTGACATTTACTAACTGCATGACCCCTGGGCAAGTCACTTAATATCTCTTTGTCTTAGTTTCCTCAGCCATAAAATGGGGATAATAATAGCACCTATCTCCCAGGGTTCTTTTTAGGATCAAATGGGATTATCATTGTAAAGCACTTAGCATAGTATCTAGAAATATAGTAAGTGCTGTATAATAAATGTTAGCTATTGTTGTTTTTGTTGTTACAGTCAGTTCTTGATTAACCTAAGTGGACCCTGAATCTTCTCCTTCCCTTGAAGGGCTCTGCATGTCCTGTAGCCCTAGCAACTTCACTGCCTGGGAGCCCTTTAGCTGGGGTAGCTTCAGTGCCTGGAGCAGCATTCCCCTGGGGCAAGGCTTCAATGGAACCACAGCCACTTGCTGGGAACAGGAACGAATTTGCATAATGCAACTTTATGTAAAGTGAGAACTGTCTGTATTACTACAGCACAATAGTATTTCATCACATTCATAATAGCATAACTTCTTCAACCACTTCCTAATTGATGAACATCAACTCAATTTCCAATTCTTTGCCACCATAAAAATAGCTGCTATATTTTTCTACATATCATACTTTTCTCCTTTCTTTGTTCTCTTTAGGGTATAGCAGTGGTATGGCACCCTAGTAGTGGTATTGTTTTAATAGTATTTTGGACATAGTTTCAAATTGCTTTTCAGAATGGTTCAACCAGTTCACAGCTCCACCAATAGCACGTTAAAGTACTTTTTTTCTCACATCACCTCAAGCGTTTGTCATTTTACTCAATCTGAAGGGTTTTAATTTGGATTTCTCTAATTATTAGTGATTTAGAGAATTTTTTCACATAGCTATTGATACCTTTGATTTCTTTCTCTAAAAACTGTCTATTCATCTCTGTGACCATTTACCAATTTAATTTAGTTTCCTATACATCTTAGAAATGAGACATTTATCAAAAAACTTGCTGTAAAATTATCTCCCCACCCAGTTTCCTGATTTTCTTCTCATTTTAGCTGCTTTGGCTTTGTTTGTACAAAAACATTTTAATTTTATATAATAAAAAATGACCATTTTACCTCATGTAAACATTTTTGTCTCTTCTTTGGTCATGAATTCCTCCCTTATTCGTAGATCTGAGAGGTAATCTCTTCCTTGCTCCACTAATTTGTTTATATCACTTTGTCAAAAGTCAGAGTAGGAAGAGCTGGTTCAGTTTTGAAAGAATTTAATCAGACCTTCTCTTTAGCCAAAGGGAGCTTTAGTAACACAAAAGCATGTGGGCCTGAGACTTAGCAAGGAGATAAACAAAGGCAATGATATAGGACAAGGACCTGACTTACATACACAGAAAGTTACACAGCCTGTAGGATGATGATGTAATTTTAGGGTTTCTGTGGGGGTTGGAGATTTAGGGACCAGGTAAGTACAGACAAGGTGAGGAAGGTGGTTGTTGCAAGATAAGGAAAAATTGTCATGACACAGGATGGGGAACACAGGATAGGGGGACAAAAGCAATTCTTCTGGTACAAGTTGCATGGTATTTTGAGAAAAGGGGAAGGGGCACTAAGGCACCCTCGAGTTTCAGGATGGCCTAAGAACAAGCCTCAAACCCCCTCAGAGGTTTGAGGGAAAGTAACCCTTAATATTAACCCTTAGGGCACCATTGTATCCACATTGTTTCCCCACTCAACCACTAGGCAGGAGGATTCTTTGGAGGTGGGGGGGAGGAAGGGATGAAGGTCACTGTCTTCAGTAGCTGCTTCCTGCTGCACAGGGGCGAAGATTCCATTTCAGGGACCCAGAATAGGTTGAGGAGGGGTGGTCAGCTTGGAGTGTGGTGCCAGCTGAGTCCAGGTTGGAGAGAAGCAAACCACTCAGGAACACCAAGGATAGAAGTTAGTATCCTAAGAGCTAAAAATGAAATTTCTGCAGGTGAGAAGACACAAAGTGAACCAAGAGGTTAAATAGAACAGACCAAATATAAGAGCATGTAACACGATTTAATAATGGGGTCAGAATGGGGGAAAGAAGGGAGGGGAACCACAACCCCAAGAGGAGGTGGTTGCCTATAATATCCTTTGAGTGCTCAAAGGATAAATTTCTTGCAGGGTCTTCAGGGAATAGTGGGAGAGCTGTGGGGAATAAGCTAGTATACCGGGAATGATGGTGACACACCCAGCAATCATGCACTCTCTGCCTTGCCCCACAGAGTGCCCTATTTGAATTAAGGCATTAGACTTCCAGGCCTGAGGAAGCAGGCCTAACTCTAGGCAGAGTGTGGGACTCAGGAATTGGTGGGCTACAAACAGAGGTGGTTCTGGGACCCAGAATGCAGCATAGCTAGAAAGCACACAGACAAGTCCCCATAGTGAGGAGCTTCAATGCATAGTCTCCTTTGATCACTCTTCTGGGTAGTCAGGCCTTGCATCTTATCTCCCATCTCACATCCTGCCTCCTGCTTGCTTCATCTGCCTCAGCATTCCTGTCTGCCTCACCATCCACCCAAATGCTTTTGGGAGATAGACAAAGGAGCTGTCCCTGCTTGAGTGGGGGTGGGGAGGGGAGTAAACTGAGGCTGAAGCAGCGTCCAGGGAATGAGAAGAATGTGGAACAGGTATCCTTATTGCACGATCATCTCAGGTGGACAACTGATAGTCTAGGAGACACAAACCTGACAGACAAGTTAAGTATGCAGGGCCCAAATAGAGAAGAGAGGAAAACATTTTAGAAAGAAACCAAGAGCCTCATGATACTATTATTTACTTTTGACATACAGAATTATCTGATCTTGTTATTTTCTCAGAAGTTTCCACTCTCATTTCAATTCCTTTAAGGAGGATCAGATGCTACTGAGCATCCAACTCCATATACATAAATATAACTAACAACACTTTGCAGGCAGAAGTTTTCTAACCTTGAGTTCAATAGTTATACAAATGAATTTACTTATAAGAGACTGACTTGTACTCCAGTTATAAAAAAACCTTGGGAGGATCCACAAGTAATTAACCGAAAAACAGTGCATATCAATAAGTTGCTTATAATAAAACATGTTTGTACCACAGAACACACAGTATAAACAGGTATTATTTCCACAATAGGAACAAACTTTGAACTAAATTGGCTTTCCCATTATTGTAAAAGTATTTCATAAGTTAACTCCCTTTAAGGAATTTGCACTGAAATTCTTTTCCTCAAAAAGAAGACATTTCTGATCTAGTTTCAGTAATTAATAGAATAACAGCTAGGTACCTCAATCAGTTGTACCAATGTCCAATTATTCTTTTTATTTTAATGTAAATATGATTTTTAAAATTTTTTCTTTTCATTTTTTTCTTTTAAAAAATTTATTTATTTAATATTTTTAGTTTATATCATTCATTTCCACAAGATTTTGAGTTACAAATTTTCTCCCTGTCTTTCCCCTACCTACCACCCTAAGACAGCGATCCCACTGTATACTCCCTCCCCCAATCTGCTCTCTCCTATATGTTCCCCCATCACCACTCTGACTTTCCAGTAGGGCAGGAT
>CM053584.1:190350379-190366972 GCA_028627135.1 Pseudochirops cupreus | reverse complement strand
TGATTTTAAAACTTTAAATTCTAGATTCTTTCCCTTCCTCCCTTGTCACCCACCCCCATTGGGAAGACAAGCAATTCAATACAGGCTGTATATGTGTAGTTATGCAAAACATCTCCACAATGGACATATTGTAAAAGACTGACTATATTTCCCTCCATCTTATCCAACCCCCAACTTGTTCTATGCTCTACTTTGTCCAAGTTACTTTACAGAAGTGTGTGCTTCTAACAACCCTCCCCCCAACCTGCTCCCCCCTCTCATCCCCTTCCCCTCTACTCTCCTGTAGGGCAAGATACCCAATTTAGAGTGTATGTCATTCCCCCCCTAAGCCAAATTCAGTGAGAGTAAGGTTGACTCATTCCCTTTTGCCTTTATGTTCTTCCCCTCCATTGAACAGTTATCCCTTGCCTCCTCCATATGAGATAATTTACCCCATTCTGTCTCTCCCTGTCTCCTCTCATTATATTCCTCTCCTACCTCTCAATTTCATGTTTTAAATATCATCTCTTCCTATTCAATTGATCATATGCCCTCTATCTATGTATACCTGTACACATATATACACACACTCACATATGTATTCATACATATATATACCCTCCTATATAGACATATGTATATGTATAGATATATAGATATATATATATACATTTATATTCCCTTCAACTATCCTCATTCTGAGAAAAGTTTCATAAGTTATGATTATCATTTTTCCATGTAGGCATGTAAATAGTTCAACTTTGATAAGTTCCTTATGATTTATTTTCCCTGTTTACCTTCTCATGCTTCTTGTATTTGAATGTCCAACTTTCTATTCAGCTCTGGTTTTGTTTTTTTTTTTATCAAGAATGCTTGAAAGTCCTCCATTTCATTGAATGATCATATTTTCCCCTGAAACATTATACTCAGTTTTGCTAGGTATGTGATTCTTGGTTTTAATCCTAGCTCCTTTGATTTCTGAAATATCATATTCCAAGTCCTTCAATCCCTTAATGTAAAAGCTACTAGATCCTGTGTTATCTTGATTGTGTTTTCACAATATTCAAATTGTTTCTTCTTGGCAGCTTATAATATTTTCTCCTTGATCTGGGAACTCTGGAACCTGGCTATAACATTCCTAGGAGTTTTCTTTTTGGGATTTTTTCAACAGGTGATTGGTGAATTCTTTCCATTTCTATTTTGCCCTCTGGTTCTAAAACATCAGGGCAATTTTCCTTGAGAATTTCTTGAAGGATGATTTCTAGTTCTTTTTTTGATCATGGCTGTCAGGTAGTCCAATAATTTTTAAATTGTCTCTCCTGGATCTATTTTCCAGGTCAGTGGTTTTTCCAATGAGATATTTCACATTGCCTTCTATTTTTTCATTTGTTTGGATCTGTTTAATAGTATCTTGAGTTATCATAAAGTCATTAGCCTCCATTTGCTCCTAACTAATTCTGAAGGAATTATTCTCTTCAGTGAGCTTTTGAGATTCTTTTTCCATCTGGGCAATTTGGCTTTTGAAGGCTTTCTTCTCCTCATTGGCTTTTTGGGCCTCTTTTGCCATTTGAGTTAGTCTATTTTTTAAGGTGTTATTTTCTTCAGTCAGGTTGTTGACTCTCTTTTCATGATTTTCTTGTATCATTCTCATTTCTCTTCCCAATTTTTCCTCCACTTCTCTTATTTGGTTTTCAAAATCCTTCTTAAGCTTCTCTATGGTCTGTAACCAACTCATATTTTTCTTGGAAGCTTTTGGTGCAGGAGTTCTGACTGTGTTGTCTTCCTCCCATTCCATACTTTCATCCTTTTTGTCCCCAAAAAAGGAATCTAAAGTTGGATGGCTGTGCTTGCTTTGCTTGCTCATGCTGCCAGTCAATTACTTGACTTTTGAGCTCTCTGCCATAGTAGAACTCTGCTTCCAGAGGGGAGAGCTTTGTCCCAAATTTCTGGGGTTTTAGCAGCTGCCAAAGCTATTAGGAGGGTGGCGTCTCTACAGCCCCCACCACCTTTGGCTCACTGGTCACACACCTCAGCACCACTACCCAAGACCATGATCTCGATCCAGGTAGGTTAAGGCAAGAGCACTTAGTGTCTGAATGGTCGCTTGGCCCTCCTGCAATCTGCAGGCTGGGAGCTCTGAAGCAGCCACATGGAGGCTGCTTTAGCCAAATCCAGCCGAGTTCCACTGACCTTTTAGTTTGTCTTTGGCATTTAATGGGTTGATAATTCTAGAAACTGCCACAGCTGCTGGTGATCCACTCTCCCAAATGCTCCAGACACAGCTGGTCCTGGCCGCCCTGAGGCTAAAACCACGGGTTCATGTGGGGCTGGTCTTGGCTCCCAGCAGGCTGCGATGAACTCTTCCTGTCCACCTGCCAGGCTGCCTTCAGCAGTAGATTTGTTTCTCTGTCACTTTGTGGGTTCTGAGCTCTAAAATTTGTTCAGAGTCATATTTTATAGGTAATTGAGATAGTTATGGGGGTAGCCACAGAGTTTTCCTGCTTCTACACTGCCATCTTTACTATGCCCCATAATGCCCAATTATTCTAATATCATTTTGAAACATGTAAGGACCTTATTCCATACAGACATATATATAGTGACAGACAGATAACTAGGCCAAATGAGGCTGAATAGCTCAGATCTCAAATACACACTTTGTTATAGTAGCTCAGATGTATTCCATCCTTAGTCTATGAGATAATGATACACCATTTTTTTGCACCTTTGTTTCACAAGCTTCTTTTCTCTTTGTCTAATTTTTCCCATATCATTCTGCGAGAATGTTTTATTCCAGGGATTTACTAATTTACCCAGTTGTTTGAAGTATGGAATGACTACACATTCAGATTGAAAACAGCACTTCACATATGTGCATTGTGCTCACATATCTTTCACTACCACTTGCTTTGATTACAGGAATTTGCCATAAAAGGAAAGCAAGGACTCGAGTACATAAAACATCACAGTTTTCCAACGATACACTATCAATTCCACCTCACATCCAGACTCAGGAATAGTCAGGTAAAAAACATTCCTTTTCAAAGGAACACAATGGAGAAACTGAGCCAGGATCCCATCCTAAGCTGAAGCTAGGATTGTCCTCTCAGCTTTTCCAGACACAAACCAAACATAAGAGCAAGTAAAGTTAGACCTGTAACAGTCACATTCTCTTTGAGAAATGCTTGTGGCATTTCTCTCAGAAAGTGGATTATTGATTATTGATGGATTTTTATGATCCATCAGACAACTCAAAATAAATCCATTATAGTCCCAAAAGCTTTTACCTCAGATGGCAAGTTTCACTAATCAAGAATTTTCCAAGGACTTACATCTCAAATTTAAACTTGTCCTCATGCAAAAACCAATCATTAGAGATCATTTCTATATAGTTGCAAATTCTCAGCATGCCAAGTTCCCTGTTTAGGAACTCCATAACCCAAACAAGCTCTTTGGGAAACTTACAAAATTAGGGAGGATGGAGAACCCCTGAGAAGGGGCTGCCTTTTCCACACCATAGGATAGAGCTGCTGTGGGCTGTGCTTTTGACTAGCCCTGAGGACTGCTCTGAATGGTCAGAATCCTCCTTTCCATACAACACATATACACATAGATTTATCACTTACCAGCTTTAGGTTTTAGCATTAAAACATAATCAACAATCTTATAATTTTCATAGGCAACAGCCAAAAGAAGGACGGACTGTCTACCCAGTGCAGATGACTACTGGCTTCTTACTTCATAGGAAGTACTTCCAGGTTTTCGGTCCCAGGGGCTCAGGGCCATTACCAGTGGGGCCCTCAGAGTAGGTGATACCCCTTCCTCCTCCCTCCTTCTCACCAGGTGGAAGGAGGTGAATTTGGAGGTGTGGGGGGGAAGGGTGAAATTCTATTTTTCTAATCTGAATCTGGGATGAGAAGAGTTAATAGAAAAACTCCAGGGTTGTTTGCAGTCTTACTGAGATACCCTCTTGACTGAAGGGGAGGGAGTGGGAAAGGGAGTGACCCAGGCTGTAAGGAGGTGTTTCAAAACTCCTTAAAGATCAACTGCAAAACCTTGTAAAACCACAGACTCTGCTAAGCTGTTTTTTTTTTAGCTGTTCTAACTTTTCACTTCTATGCCCATCCCTTAAAAATTTAGAGTAGGACATTGAACCTTTCAGACTGACAGTCATGAGACTAGTGCCCTTTCTTAGGATACCTGAAGTATGAACCAATGAATCTGCTTCTCTGAAAGCACCTATTTAAGGCTGATCAAAGTATACAAAAATCTACAAGTGAAATTCAGAAAATTCACTGTAGGTTTGAATAATAATTGTTATCAGTAACTAATTATTGGAACAATTTAGCTTGCAAATGAAAAATTTAGTAGACCTGTAGAATCACACAAAAAGATTTTGCAAAACATTTTAAGTATCAGAAATCCCCAAAGTGCCATAAAATACCAAAAGTTGTTTTGTTTGGTTGGTTTTTTTTTCTAAAGCAAGAATATACCCAATTAAACTAGCCTTATCACAATAACAAAGCTTACCAAACCTTTAAGAACTTGGTAAGAATTCTGTTATACAGAAGACTTTACACAGGGTTAAGCAAATCAAATCTGGATTCATAATCACTAGTGGTAATAACATTTTAATTTCTAAGGCCCAATACTCTTAGCACTTTAAAAGAAAAGACTAGAAAATGCATATAAAGCTTTAAGTTAACGACATAGGGTACACAGACCCTGAAACCAGAGTGCAGGGACCCCCAAAGAAAACTAGGCACAGAAACCCACCTCCCCAGCATCCCACAGGGAAAGGGAAGGAACAACACAGGGTAAAAAGTTCGCTCAAGCAGAGCAAGGTGATTTTTCTTTAAGTTTTGTGGGCCAAATTTTTTACTAAGCTTGTTTTGTTTAGAAATCCCCTTCCCAAATCACTTTTCGAGATTATTTTGAGAGCAGGCTATGTTACAATGGAACACTAGGCACTTTTCCTTAAGATTTCCTCCCAGAGTTTCCTTCCTAGTAGCCTCCTAGCAACCTTTCGCCACTTGTCCCAGTGTCCCAGGACAGAGGGGAGAAAAGAAGTGTGACCAACCCAGTGCAAGGGCATCCCCTTATACAAAGGTCCACAGTCTGACTGACCACCCAGAAGTCAGTGGAGCTTCAGATGCTGCTGGAAGTGTCTGGGCACTCCAGGAATCTCACTGCTAGGGAGACAGTAGGAGCAGAAAGGTCTGGGGAAGAGAGCAAAGAAAAGGGTGCTAACCTGTTATCCCAGTGGCTAGGAGAAGATCATCAGAGTCCAATTAATACTTGGAAAACACTGAAGGCAAAAGGAGAAGGGGACAGCACAATATGAGATGGATAGCATCATAGAAGTAATTAACATGATTTTCGACAGACTTTGGAAGATAGTGGAGGATATGAGTCTGTGGGGTCACAAGGAATTGGACGTGACTAAACAAATGAACAACAGCATTTCTAGTAAAATATTGAACAGTTATGCTGATAATGGATATCCTTGCTTCACCCCTGATCTTACTGGAAAGGTGTTTAGCTAATCCCTTATTATAGATCATGCTTGCCATTGGTTTTAGATAGATTCTAATCATTTTAAAGAAAGCTCCATTTATTCCTGTGATTCCTAGTATTTCTGTACTTTAAAAAAAAAACACAAATAGGTGTTCTATTTTATTGAAAGTTTTTTCTGCATCTGTTGCAATAATCATGTGTTTTTTTTGTTGTGAGAGATCACAATTATTGTGTTCACAATAACAAAGAGTTAGATACAACTGAAAAATGACCGAACAACAACAAATGTTTTAAATGCCTTTATTATTCAATGTACATCTTTTTTTTTTTCATTTATGATTAAGCTAAGATTTGCAAAGTCACTCATCCTGGACTACATCCTGAGCTCCACTGCTCTTCAGAACACCTTGTTCTATTTCCTTCTTCTGATTACTTTCCTTTCTTCTGATTACTTTTGGAACTTATTTTTTTTTTCTGAATTAAACTGTTAAATTTAATCACTCTGTGTCTTGGAGTTTGCAGCCTTGGATTTTTTTTTCTGAAGTCAATTTATGAAATCTTCCAAATGGTGTTTCATTCTCTATGTTCAGAAATGCTTAGCAGTTCCCTTCTCTTATTTCTTCTATTATGGTAGTCATATTTTTTATGTTGTCATTTTTCTGGGAGATTGTTTCTTCTATGATTGCTATATGATCTTCTAGTGGTTCTTCTATAATTGTTGTTTACATGCCTTTGAGCATATAAGTTTATATGCTTTTGAGCAAAGACATACTGTCTTTGAGATCAGTATGTTTCACTTGGATGGTAAGCACATTTTCTTTTAATTGTTTTTTGTGATTGCTGATTGTTCTTCACTTTTGTGTATTTGTATTCCCAGTTTACTATTCTCTCATTTACTTCTTTGGCATCACAGATTTAAGTTTTTCTCTTTTGCTCCATTACCTTTGCTGTGCAGGCCATGAATTCTGTTCTCATAATTCTCATTTCTCTTTTAAACCACTCAAGATAATGTGTTGTGGTTTCATGTTCTCCTCATATTCCAGGGAGCAGAATTAGCAGCAGCAGCAGTTTGGGAATGGTAAAGGGATTGGACAACTGGTCAGAAAGAGATTATGGGAGACCCTGTGCTGATACTTGATACAAGACTGGGCAGGCGCTGTATGGCAATTCCATTGCTCATTACCCAGTTCCAGGTCTGTGTTCCAGGGCAGACAGGTGGTTGCAGTCACAAGGGATCAGGGGCCCTGTTGCAGTTCCAAGGAGGAGAGATGCGCTTGTGGTTGTACATGAGCAGGGTTCCTACCTGGGTAAGGACAAGAGCAAAACCAGAAGAGCAGTGACCATACCTCTCCCTGGATCACATCATCTTGGAAGCACTGAAAACTTACAGACCCCAAGAACTAGGTGTGAAAACAGCAGGGTGGAAAACTCCTGAAGCTTGCGATGGTGATACCACCATGTAACATTAAATTCAAAATAAAATTGGCTGAAAAAATAAGCAAACGACAGAAAAAGAACATGACTATAAAAAGCTTCTGTAGTGAGAGGGAAGCTCAAGACACAAAACTCAGCAGAAGACAACAACATGAAAATATCTACAAGCAAAGCCCAAAAGAATGCAGATGGGACACAAACTCAAAGTTAGAAACTCTTCATCAGATGTCATGAAGGAAGGAGTCACAGAGATCTTCTAGAAGCAACTGAGACAAAGAGCTAGTACCTGAAGCTAAAAGACCTTTCTGAAAGCCTCTGCAGGTAATCAAAGAGACTCTTCAACATATAGTTACCCAACTGGAACCAATCACAGATTGTCTATACATTCTAGAAGCAGGCTTCCCAGGTTTTAATGTGGAAAGATCCTGCTATCCCAGGTGCTATGTGCATGTAAGGCTAACTATTTGTGCCTATCAACCCTATACAACATGACTTTTAACCCCCAAACTTTACTGAAACACTCTCTAAAGTGCTAAAGTCCTAAATTTTATTAGCACTTCTACAATATGACTATCAAATATGCATACAAACCTCCAATCTGTCCCATGAACTCCTCTCCAAATGTCAACTAGAATTTCTACCTAGACATTTCATTGGCTCCTTAAATTCAACATGTCCCCAATTGTCAAGTCAAGTCACAGTAAACACCTCCTATGTGCCAGACACTCCACTAAGCAAGCACCAGTGATAGAAAGAAAAAAAAACAGTACCTTCTCACAGCAAGCTCAAAGTCTAATGGGAGAGACAATATGCAAATAATTATGTACAAAAAAGCTACATACAATATAAACTGTAGATAATCACAAAAGAAAAGCATTAAAGGGGATTGCGAAAGGCTTCTTGAGGAAGGTGAAATTTTAACTAGGACTTAAAGAAACCTTAGGGAATCTGGGAGCCAGAGATGAGGAGGGAGAGAATTTGTATGTAGAACATCCAGTGAAAATGAATAGTTAGAAGATGGGATATCCTGTTGTGCAGCAAGGAGGCCAGTGTCAGTGGATCAGCATAGTAAGTAGAGGAGATGCAAGGGGAAGAAGACTAAAAAGGGGGGGGAAGGAGGAAGAAGTTAATGAAAGGTCAAATAAGATTTTATATTTGATCCTGGATAGTGAAAACATACAGTTTATTGAGTATGGGGGTAGCATAGTAGACCTTCACTTTTAGGAAGAACAATTTGACAACTGAATGGAGGATGGACTAGAGTGAGGAAAGCCTTGAGGCAGGGAGACCAAACAGAAATCTATTGCAATAATTCAAGCATGAAGTGAGGAAGCCTGCACCAGAGTGGTGGCAGTGTCAGAGAAGAGAAGGAGGCATATATGAAAGATGTTACAAATGTAGATCTGATAACGGATTAGATATGAGGAGTGAGGGAGTGAAGGAAGTGAGATATCCAGTATGACAACTATATTTCCAGCTCAGGTGACGGGGAAGACTGTGGTGGTCTTGACAATAACAGGAAAGTTAGGAATAGGGGAGGGTTTGAAGGCAAAGATAATGTGTTCAGTTTTGAACATACTGTGTTTGAGGTATCTATGGGACATCCAGTTAAAGACAAACAAGCAGTTGTAAAAAGGAGACCAGAGGTCAGGAGAGAGGTTAGGGCTAGATAAATCGATCAGAGAATCATCTGCCTAGAGATTATAATTAAATCCATGGGACCTGATGAGATCACCAAATGAAATAGTATAGAGGGAAGAGAGAAGAGGGCCCAGGACAGAGTCTTGGGGGACACTGACCTTTATTTAGTGAGTATAATGTGGATGAAACTCCAGTAGAGGAAACTGAAAAGAAGCAATTAGACAGGTAAAAGAACTAGGAAAGAACAGTGTCACAAAAACTTAGTGAGAAGAGACTGACAGCATTAAAGGTTGTACAGCATAACCTCTAAAGGTCTTCTATCCTCAAAAATGAATGAAGATTGAGGAAAGCACATTAGATTTGGTAACTTTGGAAAGGACAGTTTCAACTGAATGATGTATTGCAGAGTTGTAGTAAGTTAAGAGAGTGGGAGGAACTGAACATCATCTGCCCATCCCCCACAAATATGGTCCTCCTCTAAACTTGCCAGATTCTCTCTCTTAATGGATTCTCTATCCCCCAATCATCCAGGCTTGTCCACAGACATCTTTGACACTTTACCCTCTCGCCCGCTACATATATTCTTTTGCCAGTTCCCTCTACATATTCTCTATGTATTCTATATATTCTCCCTCTCCCCCCAATCATCCAGGCCTGTTTCAACAGACATTTTACTCCCTCATTCCCTCTATATTCTTTTGCCAGTTTCCATCAATATTACTTCCATAATATCTCCCACATCCATTCTTTTTTTTTTTTAATCAAATCGCACAACCACTACTGTAGTTCACACCTCTCGCCTGTATCATTGTAGCGGTTGTCTCACCTTCACTCTCTCCTCTCCAATCTGTCAAAGTTTTCAGTGACTTTCTATAGCCTGACATTCATGGCCCTCCAAAATCTAGCTCACAGTACTCCCCTGCATCCACTCCTTTCTCCAGGCAAGCTGCTCCCCCAAATTCATCCTGACCTTGAAGAGCATTTTCTACAAGCCCTTTTCTGGGAGCTTTTTCTAGCTTTTCCTAGAACATTTTTGGTTCTGTCTTTTACACATCCTCTCGCACTATACTGATTTGTGCACATGTATTAACTCATATTTGATTGTAATCTCCTTAAGTGCATTGGTTGTAAAAAATTTCCCCCCCATTTTTGTATCCCCAGCTGCAGTTTCTCACACAGTGAGAGAACTAAAATGTTTAAATTGAATTCCCCGCCCCATCTCTATGACAGTCATCAGAACCCACCCTAGTTCAAGTTGACCTGGAAACGGAAGTAAATCGTCCCTGTTACTTCTGGGAGAACGTTTTCTGGAGGTCTTTCTACGTCGAAAAGGTGAGCTTCCTCCTTCATAGGCCAGAGGTGACAAAGAGGAGTGCGTGTGGATAGTCTGCGGTGGGGGTGGGCCGGGGAAGCTTCCTTCTTGTTCTCTGTAGGTAGCGGGAGAGAATCCTCTGAGCATAAAGTCGAAGGCTCCCAAGGAAAAGCTGAAGACGGAGGTGAAAAAGGACTAAATCCGTGTGTCTCCATGGCAGTCCAGACACATTTCCCCTCCTTTTTTTCTCCTTAGGCACTAGCAGCTTCTTTAAAAACCTGAGCTGCCGCTGAGGATTCTGGGTGTTTCGGGGGTGGGAGGGTGTGACTGGGGACCTGAGCGGGGACTTCTGGGACTTGTAGTCCAGGTAGGGCGAGGGCATATTAGGGCTGCCGCTTCAGAGGGTCTTCTTGGAATCGGAGGTGAGTACGGGCCTAGGGACCTCAAAACCATTGGAACTCCCCACATATCACCCGTGGCACTAAAGGGATTAGTCCGTCTTCTGTTGCATCGTCAAAGATTAGAAATCTTGTAGTGTCCTTTTACTACAAGAAACATTATTTTGGCATCCCAACCCCTCCTTCCTTTCACCATTAGTCTCTTCGCTCTATGATCATTTACATATTTACAGAGTTGTGGGGTTACAAGATTGGAAAGAATCCTAGAATCCAAATTTTAGGGCTAAAATGGACTAAAAGATCATCTAGTCCAGATACTCATTAACTTCTAAGACAGAACAAAAGGAAAAGGGGGGGTATTTCTTGGGGAAAAAAAAGTTAGAACAAGAACTCACCTTCTCTGGAAGTCTTGGGGTCTGACAAGGTTAGACCTCAGAATTAGGAATGGGAAATACGGTTTCTAGACCTTCTGCTGACAAGGGTTCATTCTAAATTCCTAGGGGTTTGTTCTCATTCCTTATTGGAATTTGAGGAAGTTTTAGAAACTCATAATAATTATGAATCACAGGTCAGTTGGTCAACAAGGATTCATTAATCTGTTAACATGCACTTTGCTAAGCCCTGTGGATACAAACACCAAAAATGAAACAGGTCCTGCATTCAAGAATCTTACATTGTAACAGAGAATAAATAGTGTCATATAAAATATATACAGAATATGTACAAAATTAATGCAAGATAGTTTTGTGAGGGAGTGTACCAGCATTTGGGCTTCATGTAAAAGGCTGAGATGAATCTTGAAGGAGATCAGAGATTCCAAGAGACAGAGAGTGTATTGCAGGCATGGGAGACAACCAATTTAAAGGCACTGAGGTCTGGAAATGGAGGGAAGTGTGATAATTAGTAAACTGTATCATGTAGTATGGAGTAAAGTCTAAGAAGCCTGGGAAGGCAGGAAAGGATTAGGTTGTAAAGAGCCTTAAATATCAAACAAAGGATTTTATATTTGATCATGGAGACAATAGGTAACCACTGGAGTAGATTGAGGGAAGTGGCATTATCAGATCTGCACTTTAGTAAAATTATTTTGGCAACTGTGCAGAGGTTGAATTGGAATAGGGAAAGACTTGAGTCAAGGAGACTAAAAAAATGGTAGGCTATTGCAGAAACCAAGATGAGAGATGAGGAGGAGGACCTGAACTAGAGTGGTAACTGTGTGAGTAGAGGGTATGATACGTTGTTGAGATAGAAACCACAGCATCTGACAACTAGTTGCCTATATGGGGTGAGAGAGAGGGAGGATTGAAGGGTTAAAGCCAAGGTGGGAAACTTGGTTGTCTAGAAGGTTAGTCATGCCCTTGACATTAATAGGGAAATTACAGGAAGGGTGGGAAGTGGGGGTGGGGAGAAGATAATAGGTTCTTTATTGGACAAATTGAATTTGAAATGCTTGTGGAACATTCCAGTGGAAATATCCAATTGGCAGATGTGTAACTGGAGCTCAGGAGAGGTTTTAAGGTTGGATATCATCTGCATTAGAAATAGTGATTAAACCCATGGGCACTAGTGAGATTACCAAGATCATTTCCCACCCAGGTACTTTCCTGGGCCTGCATCATGTCTGTAGAAAGTCATCATTCTGCAAGATAAAATCAGTTCAGAAACTCACACCTCAGATAATTTTCCCCTTTTACATTCCAATAGAAATATTGTCATATAAAGAATATACAGAGTATGTACAAAATAAATGCAAGATAGTTTTGTGAGGGAGTACACTTGCAGATGGGCTTCATGTAAAAGGCTGAGATGAATCTTGAAGGAGATCAGGGATTTCAAGAGGCAGAGGTGAGAAGAGAGTACATTACAGACATGGGAATTTAAAGGCCATGGGGTCTGGAGACGAAGAGAAATGTGATGAACTTGGCGTGACCTCATGAAGTTGAATGACTTCATCATTCCCTGCCCACTTTTCCCCTTCAGCTTCTTTTTATGTGTTGTCTCCCCAGTTAGATTATGAGGCTCCTTGAGGCAGGGATTGTCTTATACCTTTCATTGTATTCCCAGCATAGTCACAATGTGTGTATGTGTATACACACACACACACACACACACATACATATACATTAACTGTTGTGTGCCCAAGAGAGAAAGTATAAAAAGAAAGGAGATAATGGCCTAGGCCTTGAATTATACCCACAGTCAATGGGCATGACAGGGATTGTAAATTAGCAAAAGAAACTGAAGAGAGATCAGAAAGGTTTTCACGACATGAGAAACCAGAGAGTAAGGAGTATCCAGGAGAGATTAGTCAGTATGGTCAAATATTGCAGAGGCCAAGGAGCAAATTGAGAAAAGGCCATTAGGTTTGGCAATTAGAAGATTGTTTATTAGTAACTTTGGAAAGAGCAGTTTCAATTAGGTTTGGAAGCCTAATCACAAAGAATTAAGAATAAAGGAAGAAGTAGAGGCAGCAGGTGAATAGACCAAAATAGATTTTAACACCTTCCCTGGGATTTCTCAGATTTTTATGGTTTAAATAGAGCAAGTACAAAAAGCAATTATTGGGCATATAAAAAGTAACAGTTGAGTACTGGACTAATTTAAAGGTTGGTCAGTGATTTGTCATTTGAATTTAAACATCATCACCCATTTCACCATGAAATCATTTTATACTGATAATCCTATATATGTATATATCTCTTTGAAATTTTCACATATGCTGTGTTATTTGATCTTGCAACAGTTCTGTAAGGAAGAGAATATTAATAGCTACTTTTATAGATGAGAAAACTGATGATACAAAGAGTAATTATCTCCTTTTATCCTCCTCCAAGGGACTTCTTAAATCTCTAGTAACATTCATTAGATACAGATATATCCTGCATAATGTTGCCCTGACAAACATTTTTACAATATGGTCATTAATGTGTTATAACCAAACCTCAGCCAGTGCTGACCTTTCTACATAGAGTCTTGAATCCATTCCTTTCCATCTCCTCTATGAACTTAACTCCTTCAATCATCCCTTTTCTTTCCCTCTCCTTGGACTTTAGCATAGAGAAACTTGTTCATCCATCAGTTTTTCAAAGAAGACCAGTGACATCATGGGTGGTATCTTGATTTGCACATGAATTGGATTGAAGTGAAGCAGAGTTGCATAGAGATAGCACCCTCACACTTCTTCCTGAGTCATTGAAGTCTAGTAGGACAAAAGTCAAGATTACTGACAGTAGCCCAAAATACAGTGGATGACTTTGGTTTCTTTGATGTCTGACTGAGCTCTAAACACTCCACACTGCCTGTTTCAGTCCTCTTCATGGCCATTAGAACAGGTTGTTCTCATCTGCCCATTTTGCTGAGGGATATCTTCACATGCTTAGGGTAGACATTCCAGTTAACTTACCAATAGTTTTGAGGTTATCCTCAACCTGGTTTAGCCTGTCTGCTGAGAATATGAAGATCTTGTTCAGCTGTTCCCCAATTGATGGGCTTCCATTCAACTTCTAATTCTTTACTCCCCAGAAAGAGCTGCTATAAATATTTTTGTACGTATAAGTCCTTTTTGTTTTTGTCTTTTATCTCTTTTGGGATATAGACCTAGTAGTGGTATTGCTAAGTTAAAGGGTATTCATGGTTTTATAGCCTTTTGGGCATAGTTCTAAATTGCTCTACAGAATGGTTGAATCAGTTCACAACTCCACCAACAGTACGTTAAAAGTTTTATTTTTCCCACATCCCCTCCAACATTTGTTATTTACCTTTTCTGTCCTGTTAGCCAATCTAATAGATATAATAATGTAGTACCTCAGAATTGTTTTAATTTGCATTTCTCCAATCGACAATGAGAGTATTTTTTCATATGGCTTTGATTAATTCATCTGAAAATTAATCATTTGATCAATTTATCTTGATCATTTATCAATTAGGGAATGGCTTTTTAAAATAAATTTCACTCAATTCTCTGTATGTTTGAAAATTAAGATCTTGATGAGAGAAACTTCCTTCAAAATTTTTTCACAGTTACTTTGCTAACTGTATTTCTCTCTATCCAATTTCTCTTCTTTCCTCCCCCCCGCCCCAGTTATTCTATATCTCCTTTCACCCTGTCCCTCCTCAAAAATGTTTTGCTTCTGATTACCCTCTCTCCAAATCTTCCCTCCCTTCTATCACCCCACCCCCTTTTCTCTTATCCCCTTCCCCTCCTACTTTCCTGTAGGGTAAGATAGAGTTCTGTACCCAGTTGTGTATGTTATTCTCTCTTTGATCCAATATTGATAAGAGTAAGGCTCACTGACTCCCCCTCATCCTTCCCCTCTTCCCCTCCATTGTAAAAGCTTTTTCTCGCTTCCTTTATGAGATTATTTAGCCCATTCTACCTCTGCCTTTCTCTTTCTCCCAGTACATTCCTCTCTCACCCCTTAATTTTATTTTTTAGATATTATCCCTTCATATTCAAATCACACCTGTGTCCTCTCCCTCTCTCTTTTTCTCTCTCTATCCCTCCCTCACTGTCTTTCTGTCTGTGTGTGTGTGTGTGTGTGTATGTGTATGTGTGTGTATACACTCCTTCTAACTACCTTAATAACGAGAAAGGTCTTATGAGTTACAGATATCTTCCATGTTGGAATATAAACTCTTTAACCTTATTAAGTCTCTTATGGTTTCCCTTTCCTGTTTAACTTTTTCTGTTTCTCTTAAGTCTTGTATTTGAAAGTCAAATTTTGTATTCACCTTGGGTCTTTTCATTAAGAATGCTTGACAGTCCTCTATCTCATTGTTCATTTTTTTCCCCCTGAAGGATTATACTCAGTTTTGCTGGGTAGATGATTCTTGGTTGTAATCCTAGCTCCTTTGCCCTCTGGAATATCATATTCCACACCCTCTGATACTTTAATGTAGAAGCTGCTAAATCTTGTGTTATCCTGACTGTGATTCTACCATACTTGTACTGTTTCTTTCTGGCTGCTTGCAATATTTTCTCCTTGACTTGAGAACTCTGGGATTTGGCTTTAATATTCCTGACATTTTTTAGTTTGGGATCTGTTTCAAGAGGTGATCAGTGAATTATTTCAATTTCTGTTTTCTCCTCTGGTTCTAGAATATTTTGAAGTTTTCCTTGAGAATTTCTTGAAGGATGATTTCTAAGTTCTTTTTTTTTTATCATGGCTTTCAGGTAGTCCAATAATTTTTAAATTGTCTCTCCTGGATCTCTTTTCCAGGTCAGTGTTTTTTCCAGTGAGATATTTCACATTGCCTTCTATTTTTACATTTATTTGGATCTGTTTTTTTTTCTTTTTTGAAATATGTTTAATATAGGAATATGTTTAGCATAATTTCACATTGATAGCAATGCCATAATTTGCATAATTTCACAAGTGATAGCATATTGCTTGTATTCTCACTGGGTGTGGGAGGGCATGGGAAAGTGGGAGAGAATTTGGAAGTAAAATTTTTAAAAGGAAAAAATGTTTAAAAAATAAATTAATACTATATTAAAGTGCAAAAAAAAAGAAAGAACAAAATCAAATTACCAGCAACAAAGATGAAAAAAGTGTCACAATCAATGAAGAAGGAATAAAATAAATTATTAGGAAGTATTTTGCCTAAACATATACCAATAAAATTGATAATCTATATAAAGTAGATAAATATTTCCTAAAAATACAAACTCCCAGATTAACAGAAGAAAAATAGAGGGCAATATAATTTTGGGGGAAAATAATTGAACAAATCACAAATGAATGCCCAAAGAGGGGAAGGACCAGATGAATTTACAGGTGCATTCCATCAAATATTTCAAGAAAAAAATCTAATATTATGCAAATTTCTTTTTTTTTTAAATTTTTTTTACAGAATGTGTTATTATTGTTTATTAATTGTTTTTTTAATTTTATTTTAGTTTGCATCATTCATTTCCACAAGATTTTGAGTTACATATTTTCTCCCCATCTTTCCCCTACCCAAAAACAGCCATCCCAGTGTATCCTCCCTCCCCCAGTCCGTTCTCTCCTATGTCTTCCCCCCTCACCCCTCTGACTTTTTGGTAGGGCAGGATGGATCTCCCAACCACAGTGCCTGTGTATCTCAAGTTCCAGTTGGATGTAGTTAATAATAATAACAATAATGGTAATTGAATATATAGAGAGATATATATTTTTAACGTTTGATTATAGAACTTTAGATTCTAGATTCTTTCTCTTCCTCCCTCGTCACCCACCCCCATTGGAAGGACAAGCAATCAGATACAGGCTGAACATGTGAAATTACGCAGAACCTCTCCATAGTGAGCACACTGTGAGAGTCTGATTACAT